>CAWUFW010004200.1:600000-1022500 GCA_963921515.1 Calotriton arnoldi
CTTAGAAGATTATTGTGTGTGTCCCTCCCACCCCACCCCAGGTCTGCCTCCCATTATATGTCACAAGGAATTGGGACTAACCCCCTTGGCAGATCGAATGCAAATTGCCCCAATTATGCTATGGCGCTTGATCTGGGCAATTGAAGAACCTGTCCTTAATCGAGCAATAATTGAGGACTGTCTAAAGTGTGACCATGCACCTAAGATTCAGTGGCTCAGCTATGTTAAGACCCAGTTGGCCACTGTGGGAAGGCAGTACTGTTTTATAAACCCTCATCTTATTACCTCTGTGACGAAATCCCAACTAAAAAGAGATTTTTTTAAACATCTTAATGGAACGCAGAGAATATGCGGAGCTCAGCAAAAAGCATGTAGCAGATTATCTACCTCTGGTTACTACGGAAGGAATGGAGCCATATCTTCTGTATCCTTTTAGCCATTCTAAAAAGTTCTATCTTACAAGATTTAGATTTGGCATTGCTCACTTGCTGGTGTTGTACCCAAGTAAAATATATCATGAGGTCCAACTGGATCCCTGCCCCTGCGACTGCAATTAAAGCCAGAATATGTTGCATTTCTTTTTTTGTCAGCTATATGATGAACCACGCAGGGAATTCATTTTACCACTGCTGAGGGTGTTGAATATTAGAAAATGCAGACGGGCTCTATTCTACCTCCGGCTACTCCAGTCAGAATACATCTGTGAAATGATATATAGATTTATTTCTGCTGCAATTTGCTTAAGGAGGCAAGTGGGAAAATGACGGTCTTCTTTGTGAAGTTTTTTGTATTAATTTTGACTTTTTTTTTTTAATATGTCTTTTTTTTTGTTTTCTGGCACTTTCAAATGGCACAACGCACTTTAGAAATATAAAACACAAAAGGGGGTGACATTTGTCTCCAAGGTTGCAGGCTGTGTTGGTAAATTCTATGACGTATTCTTTTATCAGAGCAAACACAAGGAGACCATGGACTGAGCGCTGAAACTTTTCAGACACTCACCCCCAGTCACAGATCTGGGTTGAACCCATCATCGTTCTTTAGTTCACTTCGCCACCCCAGTTCAGACACAGCTATATGCAAATCAGTCTTAACCCTGTTCCTCATGGGAACAGTCCAGCCCGAACTGCCAAGCCATGTCTTCCCTGGACCGGAAACAAGCATCCTGGGACCGGTTTCGGGCTAACAGCCCTCATCAGCCAGGCTAGCTTGAATCCAGTGGCAAAGTGAGCAAGGGACCAACGTCTGGGCATACCCTGCCAACTTAGGGCGAACAAAGCAAACACAAGGAGATGATGGACAGAGCGCTGAAACTTTTCAGACACTCACCCCCAGTCACAGATATGGGTTGAATCCATCATCGTTCTTTAGCTCACTTCGCCACCCCAGTTCAGACACAGCTATATGCAAATCAGTCTTGACCCTGTCCCTCATGGGAACAGTCCAGCCCGAACTGCCAAGCCATGTCTTCCCTGGACGCGAAACAAGCATCCTGAGACCAGTTTCTGGAGTTGGGTATGAAGACCCCAGGAGTGTTAATACAGAGATCATTTGTGAATTCTATGTCAGGACTGGAGGCGAGGATTATGCCTTCTCTCTTCACTTTATTAAACAGCAGCCAAAACAACACACAACAACTACCTTTCCCATGAAACATTGGGAAATGATGCAGTAGATGTATCCATTTACAGGGCTGTGGGGGAGGCTATGACACCCCTGGAGGACAGATTGTCCAAGAAGATTGACCAGGCCTTAGCTCGCCTAACAGCTTTGCCCACGGCGCCTGCGCCCCTGACTGGACCTCCAGACACTACTCCCCTTTCTGATACTGCCCCACCCAAACGACCCAGAGACACGGGGGTAGATCTTAATGCGCTAGATAGATTCTTATAAGCCTTTCTAGCTACCCAACCGACACAACCGTCCCTGCCACTGACGGAGAACCCAGTGATTCCAGATGACGCTTCCCCTAACGACGCAGGTGACCCAGACTCTGAACCAGGCCCTTCTAGACCTTTGCTCCCCTCCCTCCCATCCCAGGACACCTCTGACATGTTGGACCCCGAGGACATTATTCATCCTCGCTCCTCGGAATGGGCCCCGGCGGATAAGGTCGCCAATTATGTGGCTTTGCGTATTTCGCAAACCCCTGGGGAAGGACACTCGCAACTGCTTGAGTCAGTATTCATCAATGGGGATACCCAGTAACGTGCAGAACCTGGGGACTCTTGCGTTAAACGTACAGGGGTTCTGCCACAACACACTTGTCTTAATAGGGATTTCTTCAAATTTCTATACATTTAATGTTAAAAAACACAACTGTCTAAACACGTCTAACTTGGAAAGCACAAACTAATCGTGTTATTTTAAATATATCCAAAATTTATATGAAGAAATCATGTATAGTTAGGGTACAGGACATATACACAAGGTCAAAGTGATATAGGGGAAGTGGGGTGTGAGGTACATACATCAAACAATTACATTTAGGTAACCTAGATGACCTAGAATTACATTCTTTTTGTATTGGTTATATTGGATTGTAATGCTTCTAGTTATGCGTTGACGTTTCGACCCTTGTATAAGTGCTAATTAAGAGCGTCAAACACAGGTCTTCCTCAGGACGAAGAGAGAAGATTATCTTGTGTATAGCCTGCATGAAGAATTTTGTCTGTATTAGAAATCATGTGTTTAGACCTATCTGCTCTGAGAATTGGGTAAGGGGCAAGAGATATGCTCACCTAATCGAAGTTAGATTCCAATAGCTGTACAGGGGGCTTATTAAATGCTTACTCCTGTTGCTTGTGAGAATCTTCCTGGACGGGCACTCAGACCCTTTAAGTAAAAGAATACATGGGCCCCCAATTAATGAAGAAGCTTGTTCATGATTGTCGTCACACAATTAATATGAAGTAAGGATATCTCACTGACCTCTGTGGTCATGTACCCATTGGCACACAAACGTTGTCAAAGCGGTAGGGGCACTCAGCCTCCTAATCAGTTAATCCTAATTTAAAAGAATCAGCACCATGTGCTCGGTATTCCTGTGAAAAAATAACAAATGACATCACTCTTGGTGTCCAAAACATAAATGAGGAAGTTTGAGATCGTAACAGTATTATTAAAAATAGGGGTCTCTCACTGACCTCTGTGGTCATACAAACCGTGGCACCCAACTGTTGTCACAGAGTTAGGGGCACTCAGCCACCTAAATCGGATAATCCTACTTCGAGGGAATCGGCACGTTGTGCTCAGTTCTCCTGTGGAAAATTAAACATGCCATCACTCATGTTATCCAAACCATAATGAAAAGATAGCCGCGTATCTGGGCTAATTGAAAGTGCAGATTACTGATCTCCAGCGTTAAGCGCTCGGAGTCGTCACATCAATGTTAAATTTCGCACGGGCACTCACGCCTCCATGCAGCACCAGGTTCCTAAGATCCCGGAACAAAAAGTTTCCGTGGAATCTGTAGGCAGAGAAGGGGAAATCAATATTTATGCCTCTCATCAGCATTCTTAGTTAAAATATTATAAAAAGTACGCGAGTCTAAATGGCAGCTTTTACCTTAACAGTGCTCGAAGCAGCGTAGCACACAGCGCGTCTTCTTGGGGAGAGAGACCGCTGGTAATTGACGTGATTTATGCCTGCAGGAAAGCGTGCAGCTGACGTCCTCATGGACGGCTGGCACGCCAGAAATGTAAATTCCTACGTGCATATCGCGGTGAAAGAATTAAGAGTTGTGCTAAAAACTACAAGTAGTGGAGCACGGGGATAAAGAAAAGAGCTCTCACTTTCCATGTTTTTTAAACATGTAGCACCCAAGTCTGCTGGATTGTATAATGCAGAGAAAAATAATTCAGAGAAAAATTATATTGGGTCTGTAACGGTTGAACAGCACCCATGGCATATAGGTCATAGAAATAGTGGCACATCCACATCTATTACGTGTTGGTCATATAAGTAATGGATTTGCCATTGGCAATGGACATGCTCCAGTGGAGCTGTGGATTCCTATATAGAGGGTATTGTCCTTCTCACATTAAAAATGCGCTATTTGTCAAAACAATCATTTAAATGTTTCATTGTGTGCATAACATGGATTCAGGCAACATAATACATTGCTTGAGAGCGGAGTGCCCCAGACCTTCCCTTGAAGGCAAAGTAGCTCTCACACCAGAGATCGACACTAGAATGGCCACATTCCTACAAAGATTTATGAAGAACCCTAAGAAGGGGATTGACAGGTCCTGGTGGGCATGCCAGGACAAGTTATTAGACACCTTAGGACCCCTCACAAAAATTCTGGATATGGCCGAAGAGGCCAAGTTGTCAGGCTCCATAATCTCTCCGGAGGCACTCTCAGGTTGGGCACAAAGGGCCATAGTATTTTTGGGTAATGCCAATTGTGCCCTTTCCACTGAGCGTCGACGATCCCTCCTCATCAAAGTGGACCCCAAGTTAGGGGATCTTGCTGATTCGGAGGCAGGGGCAGTGGCTCAAGGGAGACTCTTTGGCGAGCCTTTTGTCAAGGAGCTGGGAAAGTTTGTGAACACTTTCACCTCCATTGACAAGGCCCAGTCATCGATCAGAAAGGTTTTTCCCCGGGTTTTCCGTGGGGCAGGTCGAGGTAGGGGTCGCTCGACCGGCCGCCCTTCCAACTAACTCCCTCCAAGGGGACAAGGCCCCAGACATCAGTACCAAGACCAGACAAGATTTGGGATATTGTGGAGCAGCGTCCTCCTCTAGTCCCAGTGAGTGTTCTCCCTTCTTTCCGCTTAAGGGTAGGGGGGAGGCTGGGGAATTTTTTCCGGGCCTGGATTTCCATCACAGGGGACTTCAGACGGTTCAAGGTTTCCATATAGATTATATAGGCAAACCCTTTCAAGAACTGAGACCACGTCCCATACAGTTTTCTCACCAAGAGTCCAGTCTTGTAGACTCGGAAGTTTCTTCCCTGCCAGCCATAGGGGCTATCGCCCGGGCAATCCCTTATCCATGAGGGTTCGTCAGTAACATCTTTTTAGTAGACAAAACAGATGGAGGCAAGCGGCCAGTAATCAATCTCAGCTAATTCAACGAGTGGGTAGTTTACCGCCATTTCAAAATGGAGGGGAGTCACTTCCTCAGAGATGTCCTGCGACCTCTGGACTGGATGGTACGGCTGGATTTAAAAGACGCCTACCTGGTTATCCCAATTTTTCCTCCCCATCGTCACTTCCTCCAATTTGTTTGGCGTCAGACTTACGAGTCTATTGCCCTTCCATTCGGTCTCTCTTCGGCCCCCTGGTGCTTCACCAAGGTCCTCCGACCAGCAGTGGAGTTCCTGAGGGCTCGGGGTATCCGAATGAATGTCTACCTGGACGACATGCTCCTCATGGACGCATGCCCTCACCAGCTCTCTTGCCACCTCAAAACAGCGGTGGATCTTCAACAGGGTCTGGGCTTCGTGGTGAACGAGACGAAATCCGTCCTAACGCCCTCTCAGACCCTTACCTTTCTAGGCTTCGTGATAGACTCCACCTCCTCAACTCTCACTGTTCCATCCAGAAAGATTTCGAAAATTCGTCACGAATTAAGACGTTCGATCACCAAACCTCAGATATCTCTCAGACAATTGGCCCGGATTGTGGGTCTTCTCTCCGCTTCCATCCAGGCCATCTTCCCGGGCCCTCTACATTATCGAGCGCTCCAACGCCTCAAAGAGACTCCCTTACGGAAGGGACGTCCCTACTATTACAAAGTCCCTCTGTCGGAGGAAGCCCGGGAGATCACATGGTGGTTAGAACACATGGAAGCCTGGAACGGCCGGGCAATATTCGGATCCGCCCCAGACCCAGTGATAGAGTCCGATGCCAGCAGGCAAGGCTGGGGGGCCAGATGCGGCAAGTTTTCCACAGGAGGATTGTGGTCTCCTCAAGAACGGAGATTTCATATCAACTGCTTGGAGCTCCTAGCGGGCTCTTTCGCCGTTGGACAAGAGACGAAGTCCAGTCCTCGGTCCTTTTAAAGATGGACAATATTTCGGCCGTCCGTTATATCAATCATTTAGGGGGCACGAGATCCAAAGCCCTCTCGGATTTGGCCGCCAGCTTTTGGGAGTACTGCCTGGATAATCAGGTGTCGGTCACGGTGGAGTTTCTCCCCGGGCGGGAGAACCTGGTAGCGGACTTCCAATCCCGCCATTTCAGGGATTCCAGTCTCTGGAAACTCGACCAAGAGGTCTTCCAGTCTTTGAACGACCGTTGGGGTCCTTTTTCGATGGATCTTTTTGCTTCATGATTAGACAATCAACTTCCGTAGTTCTTCAGCTGGAGACCGGATACGTTGGCAGTGGCCACGTATGCGTTTCTCCAAGACTGGAGTCTGGAACAGGTATATGCGTTTCCTCCATTCGCGATGATAACGAGAGCAACGCCCCAAGTCAGGAGACAACGGGCAGAGATGGTAATGATCACTCAACTGTGGAGATCGCAAGTTTGGTTTCCAGTTCTTCTGGAACTTTCTTGGGATTCTCGAATCCTACTCCCCCGGTTTCCGTCTCTCCTCCTCAGCCCCGCTCGAGTTCCTCATCCTCTGATTCTGGAGAACTCGTTGTGGCTCATGGCATGGCGTGTTACAGGAGACGCTGAGAAGTCCCAGGCCTTTCGGATAAGGCTGAAGAGTTCATCTCCAGAGCGTGGGCAGACAGTACAGTCAAGCGGTACAGGTCCGTATGGGGCAGATGGTCCCGTTGGTGTATGCGATGGGGTCTTAATCCCGTGGACGCAGGAGTAGTTCATATACTGAATTTCCTGGCCCATTTAGCCTCTGAGGGACTAGCTTACAGGTCAGTTAATACCTTTCGATCAGCCATTTCATCTGGTCACATACCGCTTAACAACGCGGCGGTTGGTGAACACCCCCTGGTTTGCAGGCTCTTACGAGGCATCAGATTGTCCCTTCCTCAGGAGCCCCGGTACTCAGCCCTTTGGGATGTGAACCAAGTTCTTAACTTGTTTCTGTCCTGGCAACCTAATCGGTTCCTTTCACGGAAAGAGTTGTCGGCCAAACTAGCCATGCTGCTCTGCCTCATTTCCTGCCGCTGCGTCTCAGACGTGAAAGCGTTGGATATCACGGGCAGGATGGTCACACCTAATGGGGTGACTTTCACCCTCCACAGACGGACAAAAGTGCCACACGAGAGTGATCAGTTATCCAGAATTTCCGGAATCCCCGAAACTGTGTGTGGTCTGCTGTCTGAAGGCGTATGAGGAAGTAACGGAGGAATTCCGTCCGCCGGGAGAGCGGCAGCTCCTTATTGCGTTACACAAACCTTTTAAAGCAGTATCTTCTCCCACAATAGCCAGATGGGTTAGGTGGATTATGCAAGAGGCAGGAATTAACCTTAGGGATTTTGGAGCCTACTCAACTCGAGGGGCTGGCCTCAAAGGCTTTTGGCTTAGAAGCCTGTTTGGAAGACATCCTCAACGCGGCAGACTGGTCTTCTAAATCCACATTTAAAAGGTTCTACTTCAAGCCTGTGTTGGATATGGCCCACCTCGTGGTGAGCATGCTTTGAACTAGCATAATCCTCGCCTCCAGTCCTGACATAGAATGAAAAATTTCCTAGCTATCGTAACGGAAAGTTTCAATTCTATTAAGGACTCAGAGGCGAGGATTATCCCACCCTAGGGATGTCAGTTGAACATTGCCCTCCCGTATGAGACTAAGTAAAACAGTTTTAACACTGTATGGTTTGGAACAAAAAGCTTTATGTGATTGTGCTATGCCTCACTAACTTTGTTTCCACAGGCTTTGACGTTGCCTGGGTTGGTTAGATAATTTCTTGTTTTTTTTTATAGGATCTGAAACAAACAAACAAGACTCATGAATCTGAGCTACCGGCTGACTTCGCGCTTCGAAAGAGGATGGAAAGCCAGTGGAGTCAGAATATGTTGGTCCATGTCGCCCCTGATTGGAGGATCCAAGTCTGCGGCTGATTGGACAATTTTTTCTTACTACCTTTTTCCCAAGGTTTCATGGGAAAGGTAGTTATGTGTTGTTTTGGCTGCAGTTTAATAAAGTGAAGAGAGAAGGCATAATCCTCGCCTCCGAGTCCTTAATAGAATTCAAACTTTCCGTTACGATAGCTAGGAACTTTTTCATTCAAGACTCCAATTAAAAAAATAAAGCCACCTTTTTGGACTAGTGCGTTTTTTTCTCCCATCGTCCATAGCGGATTTGTGATTGGCTGGCCATCATAGAAACATTTCTAATGCTGTTGCAATTACCCAAAGTGGTACACTGATCACCATGCTGGGAAAAAGGCTACTAAACATAATCAGCATAAGAGGCCAGGGGGAACCTAGTCTGACCCCCGACGCCCATTTGAGGAGGGACCCCAATGGAGCCAAACACACAAAAGTTAATGGGAGGATGCTTGCAATTAGTCTAACCACTGGCAATCGCTTGGGGTAGCATTTCAACACATGTTCCAGTCATCTGAGAGTGCCCTCTCCATTCAACCCCAACCACCCCAAGCGCCCCACAAAGCCCGTAGCAACCCCCGTGACACGGTTACAGAGACCCTCAAGAACTGACGCTGAGGCCCTGTCACAGAGAACCCTAGGAAACACAGCCCTCGCCACTAGGGTTCAGAGACGCATAAATACCGACATCGAGACCACGACTTCTAGACCCACTAGGACCGAAGCCGCAATGTCTGACGAAGAAGCGGCCGATCTAGCCTCGTCATAAGACGCACCTCACTCTGAATCCCCTAAATCCAAGATCCAAGTGATCACGGGTCTCCGAAGAGACCATCCTTGCATGAAACCCCCTAGACCGCCCTTCCTCACCACCCTACCTAGGGCGCCCAGGGGAAAGAACCCCGGCAAAATAGAGCTTTCCACCAACTGCATGCTCATCAACTGCAGATCGGCGTCTATGCATGCAACCGATCTAGCAGAAGCCATCCTCTCGCAGGACATTGACATTGCGTTCATCACGGAGACTTGGCTCAATGAGCTCTCCTCACCATGCTTAGACATGCTTGTGCCCCCAGGTTTTTCCATTATTAACAAAGACAGAAAAGACCAACGAGGGGGAGGGGTAGCTATCATCCATAAAGACAACATCGCCATCATGGAAATAGACTCATGCAAGTACAACACCTTTGAATGTCTTACAACCAACATAAAGACTAAAGATAATGGATCACTACGCTGCCACCTTCTCTACCACCCACCAGGCAACACCTCTGCATTCGGGGAACATCTATCAGACCTGATTGCTCACTGTGCTCTCAGAGACTCCAACAACCTAATTCTTGGTGATCTTAACCTGCGATGGAATGAAACAAACAACCCGCTTATTCAAACGCTATCCAATCTCCTCTGTGACAACAATTTAGCCCAACACTGCACAGAGGAAACGCACTACAAAGGAGCTACCTTGGATGCCATTATCGCTCAACGAGACGCAATCACGATCGACCACATACTCCCCGTGGACTGGTCGGACCACCACATGATCTTATTTCATATCAACCAACAAATATTCTCTCAACCACCTATGCAAGACCCCCCCAAATGGGCCAGACACCTCACCCAGATTCCCATAGCAGCCTTTGAAGAAAGGATAAGCTCGCTACTTCCCTGCACCAACGACCACCTCTCCACAACCGAACTCACCGCGCTTTACAACTCAAATTTGGTGGCTATGCTTGACCAACTAGCTCCTCTAAAGTTAAAAAAAAGCCGAGCCATTCCGTCCAGGTCATGGTTCAACACTGACATCGATTCCGAAAGGAGAAAATTAAGAGCCAAAGAAAGAAGCTGGAGGAACAACCCTACTTCCACCCTCCGCGAACAACTTAAATCAGCTCGTAGGAAGTACAACAATCACATCAAAAACAAGAAATCCACTTTTTTCCGCTCTGCGCTGGACATCGCAAAAAACAGACCCAAAGAGCTCTACAGCATCATCAGGCAACAAACCTCCAAGCCCGTTACCTCCTCAATACAGGCGTCCAAAGAACTCTGCGACAACTTCGCCAACTTCTTTAATGACAAGATTACTCAAATCGAACTCTCACTGGACACTATCAATACTCGCTCCACAAAGAGCAGCACGTCCGGGGCGTATGATATCGCTCCGTGTCCCTCTTCCAAATCTTGGCTAAGCTTCCGCCCCATTCAGGAATCTGAGATAATCACTCTGATCTCCACTTCCAAACCCTCATCTCATGTCCTAGACCCCATTCCTCCCCTACTGACCAAAAAGCTGAAACGCTCCCTAGCACCGCTTTGGTGCACGATCATAAACAGCTCCATGAAAAATGGAGTCGTTCCAGACTGCCTTAAAATGGGACAAGTCACACTCTTGCTGAAAAAACCCGGCCTTGACATAACGGATTTGAATAACTTCAGACCTGTATCGAACCTTCCCCTTCTGTCCAAAATCCTAGAAAGATGCGTACTCCAACATCTAACCCAACACCTGGACAACATCAACCTCCTGGACTGCCATCAATCTGGATTCAGAAAAGGCTGTAGCACAGAAACCGCGATCCTCAACATCATCGACGATATCCACAAATCACTAGACTCCGACCAATGCTGCCTCCTCATCCTCCTAGACCTATCGGCAGCATTTGATACGGTAGACCACAAACTCCTCATTAGGGCTCTCCAAGAAAGAGCCGGTCGTGGTGAGGTGGTCCTCCAATGGTTTTCTTCCTTCCTACACAACCGCACTCAAAAAATCAAAATCAAAAACTTTGCGTCTGACCTCCACCCAGTCAACAAGGGAGTCCCTCAAGGCTCAGTGCTCTCCCCGCAACTCTTTAACATCTACATGGAGCCTCTCACCAAACTACTCAAAACAGCCAACATCCGCTTCCATCTGTACGCTGACGATACCCAGATATACTTGGAAACCACCTCCTTCAGAGACATTCAAAGACTCAATGACGTACTGAGAGATGTCCAACACTGGCTGTCATGTAATCACCTTAAACTAAACCCCGACAAAACCGAGACACTCCTCATCTCGAATAAAGAGGAGAACCCCCAAATTGCTGAATGGCTAAAGGCCATCGATGCACTCAACGGGAATCTCACCCTGGCCGACTCTGTCAAATCACTAGGTATCACGCTAGACCCGAAACTGAACATGACCAGACACATCAAGAATTCGGCCAAGAGTGCTTTCCTCAACCTAAAACTACTGAACAAAATAAAACCTTTCATTCCGCCCAGTGATCTTAAACAGGCCACTCAAACACTGGTGCTATCAAGACTGGACTATGGGAACGCAGTCCTCGCAGGAATAGCAAAATCACATCTGGCTCCCATCAAAACAACTCTGAATGCGGCAGCCAGAATGGTCACCGGAATCAAGAAATTCGACCATATTTCTCCTGCACTCAGAGAACTTAAGTGGCTCCCAGTCGAAATGCGGATTAGCTTCAGAACAGCCTGCCTCACTCATAAAGCCCTACATACCGGCAAACCCGAATATTTGGCGGGCCAAACTCAAAAAAGCCGGTCAGGTCAGGAACCTCAGAAGCTCAAACTCCCTCCTACTCATCCCGCCAAAAACTCGAAAACAAAAAACTGCGGCACGATCCTTTGCCGGTAGCGCGCCTAAAATCTGGAACTCTATTCCCCCTCACATCAGAACCATTCCCTCTTTTGTAAAATTCAAAAGCCAACTCAAAATCCTGTTCCTCGACCGCTCCCTAGGGAATCGATAGGATCTATCGGAGCGGGGAAACAGACACCTCGCACTACTCGATCTCCTTGTTCTCAAGACTACGAAGCTCCCACACAGCGTCCTGCAATGTTAATGTGTTCTTTCTTTTGTTTTGTTTGTTGTGAATCTCTACATTGTATCTGCTGTAAAGCGCTCCGATACCCTCGGGTCAGGCAAGCGCTATATAAAACTTCTTAAACAAAAATAAAAATAAAATAAAATTTGAGGTCCTGGCCCGGAGGACTGTTCATATAGGAGCAGGGTCAAGACTGATTTGCATATGGCTGTGTATAAACTGAGGCAGCATGGCGGATAAAAGAACGATGGGTTGGAATGCTACCCTGAGTGATTGCCAGTGGTTAGATTTATTGCAAGTATTCCTCCTGTCACTTTTTGTGTGTTTAATCCAATGCCCTAAGTCATGCCCAGACGTGAATCCCGTGCTCACTGTGCCACAGGAACCAAGCTACACCTGACTGAGGAGCCCCAATTAGAATGAAACCAGGGTTGGGCTGCTTGTGTTCCGGTTAAGGGAGGACCTGGCCTCGCAGTTCAGCTGAGGTGGCATGGTGGGCAAAAGAAGGATGGGATGGAGTGCTACATCTTGGGGGTTGGCTGCACGTAGCAGAAGTAGGGCCTGGCAGCATTCCCAGTCTTCAGCCCAACACTGATGTGCACAGCTGAAGGCCATGTGCAGTAATTGTTGGCTGCCTGCAGAGGGCTGAGCGCAAGGCCAACTTACACCGAGGCTTGGACAATGGTCCTGACCAGAGATTTAGGGACGAAGGCAGTGAACAGCTAGGTGGCCAGGCTTTGAGCACAGGTCCTGGAGGCCTGGCCATGTGGCCAATCCTGCTGTGCACATCCAAAGGACATACGCAGTGGGAACTAGCTATCCACTGAGCTGTGTGTGCAGAGCCTCACTGGATACCAGGCCCTCCACCCAACCTGCAGCTTATGTCCCAGGGAGATGCACAGCTGGGGTTGACAGCTTATGGAAGATTGTGAGCAGGGCCTGAAGACCAACCCCTATAGCCAACCCACTGCGCACAGCTGAAAGCCATGTGCTGCCTGGACTGGTCACCCACGGAGCCAAAACACAGTGGAAATATATATTTTTTTGTTTGGCGAGTCCATCTGTTTGGGCCGCTTTATTCTTAAATCAAATTTCTTTGCGACTCATTGTAGGAAAGTGGGTTCTTGTTGCAGTAACCCCCCCACTTTTTGCCTGATAACTGATGCACTTTTCCTTGGTGTGCCCTGGGTCCCTGTCAATCAGGTACCCAGGGCCTGTGTTCCTTCCCTAAAAACTGTACTAAAGCCTAAACCCAATTGGCATCTCTGGCCACAGGTAAGCCCCTGGTAAATGGTACCCTAGGTACCCAGGGCACTGTGACCAGAGAAGGCCCCTAAGGGCTGCAGCACTTATTGTGCCACCCTTAGAGGCCCTGTACCGTGACACACACACCCTGCCTTTGCAGGCTGAGTGTCTTGGTGCAGAACTAAACAGAGAGTCAACATGGCACACATCCCTGTGTGCCACGCCCACAAACACACTGCCCTGGCATACCTCAGTCACCCCCTAGCTGGGTGCACTATGCCAGTGGTGTGGGCACAGGTGCATGAGCCCTGTGCCCCTACAGTACCCAGGGCCATTCCTGGGCACTGTAAGTGCAGTGATGCCATTAAGAGTATATGGTGCTGGGAGGTTGTCATTACGAATTCCACAGCACCATAATGGCTACACTGAAGACTGAGAAGTTTGGTATCAAACTTCTCAGCACATTAAACCCACACTGATGCCAGTGTGGGATTTAATGTAAAATGCACTACAGAGGGCATCTTAGAGATGCCCCCTGAAACCTAACCAACTACCAGTGTCCTGACTGAGCGGCTGCCTAGGCTGCCACACAGCAGACATGTTGCTAGACCCCTGGGTAGAGAGCCATCCGCTCTCCTGGGCCTGCAACAATGCACATCCTGGGACGAGGTGCTAGGTCTCCTCCCCCAGGATGGGCAGGGGGAGCTTCAAAGGCATGCCGCCTTTGTGAGCTTCTCCAGGCCACTTGCTGTACTCAGCAACTGGCCCCCACCGGTTCTGACCCCCACTTTGGCGGGAAGACAGGCGGGAAAAACAAGGGAAGGGGGTGTGCCAGCCTCCGCCAACCCCACCCCTCAGGTGGGGGAGGCGAGGTAAAGCACAACTCCGGGCTCTCTCCATTTTGAGAATGGGGAGCCCTACCCAATCAGAGCTAGGCTCCTGCCCCCCTCCCACTGGAGAGTGGCAGGATAGGGGGTGTACTCACCCCAGGACAGGGACCCATTGGTCCCTGCCCTACCTGTAACGCCCCTAAAGTTAGTATTTAGGGGCACCCTGAACCTTCCTTCCTCAGATCCAGCAACGACAACAAGAAAAGAAGAACAAGGACCAAACAGCCGTGCAGCCTGCTATCAAGAGGAAGACAACAACTAACTTGGCCCCAGCCCTACCGGCCTGTCTCCCCTCGAACCTGCTTTCTGCGAAATCCCGGTGTGTCCTGCAGCCAGCAACCTCACAAACCCCGGAGGACCTGCCTGCCTTCACTTGAACCGCCTGCTTCTCCCGTGAACACCGGATTTGTTCAAAACCAGTACCCCTGGCACCAGCCCGGGATCGCCAATCCAGCCCACTCTGCACCCGCCGGACCCGGCGCAAGCTCGAGTAAAAAAACACCAAAAGGTGGTCTCCCCGGCGATCCTGACCTGGAATCCGGCGACTCCTGACCTGCCTCAAGCCTCCAGACGAAGCCTGCAGCCTCAGTCCAGAGGGTCCCCCCTACCGCGACCAGAGCGGGTAAGAAAAATCCGACACTAAAAGGCACCCCTGCACCCGACGCCCCACGGCCTTGTGTGCCCAAACCCAGGGTGCCTACCTAAGCCAAGACATCTCAACTTACCCCTCGAAGTGTTGGTAGATCCCAGGAGACTCTCGTTTCCAAGCCTGCAGTGTTTGTCCAGTCCGGAGAATCTCCATAGACTTCAACAGGGAACCCGACGTCATAATAGCCCCCTGCAACCAGCCGCCCGAGTGCCGCTGTGGGTGCGCTTTTGGTGCTCACTTGCTTCCCCCTTTGTGCCAAGTCTACAGCCAGGAGCTTTGCTCCCACAACCCAGTGGCCTGCTAGCCAGCAGCCACCAACCGAAGGCCCCCTGTCCCCCATAGGATAACATTGGGGCCTCAACACTCTGCATCCGGCCGCCCTAGTGCCGCTGTGGGTGCAACAAGAGTGAATCACTGACCCTGGGGGACCCCTGAGTCTAACCCCAGAACCTGGACTCCCACAGTCAAAAACTTACCTGCAAACCGATAACTTGTTTTCCTCCATAGGATAATATTGGGTATTTTTCTCTGAAAAAACGACTAAGTGTGGAGTTTCAAAAACTAAAAATATTGCTTAAAAATTGTGTGTTTGACCAAAACGACTTTACTCACCTGTTTGCAAGAAATGTCCCAGAACTGAATCTAGGACCCAGTCCGGAGGTTAGAAAAGTAACGCGATAATTACCTACCTGCATATTACAGTAAAAGTCAATGCATTTCAATGGACTGTTCGAAAAAGTTTCAAAGTGTCAACTTTTGAAATCTTGAAATATTCACTAAAAATCGTCCGAATATCACGAAATTACTCACCTGTTCTCAGGAGAGATGCCAGTGCTGGATCTAGGTACCCAGCACTGATTAGAAAAAGTAATCATAACTGTACTTACCGGTAACTTGAATTTCCTTCCATAGGTGAACATTGGTGATTATATGTGAAAAAGTTTCTAAGTGTCGATTTTGCAAACTTACAAATATTCGTTAAAAATCGCCAGTATAACAAAAACACATTCTTTCAACTGTTTACAGGAGATGCACCAGTGCTGGATCCAGGATCCAACACTGAGTTAGAAAAAGCAACAATAACCCCAATTACCTGCTAAGTGAATTTCCTCCCATAGGATAACATTGGTGATTCTATGTGAAAAAGTTTCTAAGTGTCAACTTTTAAAATACAATAATATTCCTTAAAAATCACAACTGTAACCAAAACGTTTCTACTCAACTGTTTACAGGAGATGTCCCAGGACTGAATCTAGGATCCAGTCCTGTGGTAAGAAAAGTAATCCAAAAGTAATCTATTGCATTTAACCAGAAATTCCCATTGAGCTCAATGTATTATTGTGTTTGAAATTGTGTTGCCTATTGCAACAACTGTAACTATTGTATTCAAAAGTCTATTGCCTATTTGAAAAGTATTTAACTAAAGTAACTCATTCTGAGAAAGTATATTTTGATACCTATTGGTGGTTCTAAAATAAAACAACTATATATTTTGATACAAAACCAATGGCCTAGAGTTCAGTTCTTGAGTGTGTGAGACCATTTGCTGACTGAGTGTGTACAACAAATGCTTTACACTGTCCTCTGATACTGTCTTACTGCTCGACCAAGCTACCACTTTAGAGAGTAAGGTTATATCTAACTTTAGCCTCTGCCAAACCTCTGGGGTGCCTGTGGACTCTGTGCACACTGTACCTATTTGGGAACAGTATATACAGAGCCACTTTCTTACACTCATTGTATCCAGATCTATAATATATATATATATATATATATATATATACACACACACACACACACACATATACACATACACATTTACTCAGCCTGCGAAGTAGAAGATGCAATGTAACAGTTACTTGAAGTGATTACTGCGATATAGTGGGAATCACCCTTTCAAAGCATCGGAGACAACAGGGGCCATTCTTTACCATCTTGGTAATTCAACTAGAGTGAGTCAACGTGTGGTATCGTTTCTAGTGTGGTTGCCTTTAGTTTTTGTGTTGAAAGTGGTTAGAAAGTAATTCTGGCCAGTATATTTTAGGAAGACTGAAAGCTAGACTGCAGAAAGATTCTGGATCTTTGCCAGTGATGCAGACATGAGCTAATGTTCTGCTATGCTACTACATTTTACAAAAATGCATAAACCGCAAGGCCCAGAACAAAAACCGGTCCCAAACTCTCATACAGGAGAATATATTTGAACTACAATTCCCACTCAGCAAAGCACAGAAGGAATAATGTTCTACTATTAGCATCTAGAAACTAAAAACGAACAATCCTGTAAATCTGGCACAAACCATAAAACAAAAAAAGACTCAAACAAAATTACTCACGTGAGAGAAAATATCTGAACTTGTATTTCGTGATTGGCAGTGACCAAGAGTAATACTGCTCCACCAGTGTGTACAGTAATAAACCAGACAAACATAGAAATCCACAAAGAATCTCATTAGAAGAAGAGATTTGAACTGGGATCCCCTACTCAACAGAGCAGAAATGCAATCACTGGTTCATTTTCTCCTATACATGTCTACTGAAGATAACCATGATGTCGCCATACCCGGCAGTAGAACAAAATATGTAGCGGCAACTGCACTCAATTGAGAACAAGCATTCAGGATTATTTAATCTCCTTATACGAAAAGAGTGTAGAGGATTAAAACAGAATAATCGCCTTCTGTTCAAATAAAATACTTACAGGAGTAAATCAGAGCTGGGAAGAGAGTCTCATTTCGTTCTTGTGCCGTTTCCACCAGCATCCGTAGAGGTCCCTTTGGGCAGAGGACAGCAATGAGATCTGAAAGAAAAGGGCAGGAAATAATGAATTATCTGTAACCTGCACCAAGCACATCACACTGTAAAAACTGCATTTTCTGAATGACAAGAGCAAAGCAATATTGACACAAATATATCTAATTAAATGTTTCTATTATAAAACAGGCTACCAGTTGTAGCAAGAAAATTGGGTACATGTCACTGTTTTTCGCAGCAACATGACATTCAATTCCTCATCAAAAATCAATGCAAATTCTTCCCTCTGGAGATATACAAGTCATCCAGAATATTAAGTAAACTGGCAAGGTGAGTAAGTAAACATTTTGATAGATTAATTTAAATCATTTCAATATACATGATCAAACAATCAATAAAGGAAGAAAAAGTATAAAAAGACCTAAGTTCATTTATGGGCAAACAATAAAAAGGTTCTATTTCATTCCTCAATAGAGGACTAACCCAAAGGTCCTGGGGATAATGTGTTACGTGCTTTGTGCGTTAATGGGGTGGCACTCGCCAGACTAAGCAAGTATGACAACAGGACCCAGTGAGTAAAGTGCTATGCTCATCAGTCTTCGTACGTGTGGCTGGAGTGCGGTGTAGATTGGACTGAAGTGCCCCTCGGCTGAAAACTTGGCTGTTGGGATGCCAACCAGCCCAGGTGGGGGTATAAAGATAGGAGTATAAAAGCGGGGCCAGGAGGGTAAACTGCTGAGCTCTTCCGGCTTCTTAAAGGTGGCCGGGGTGCGATGTCGATCGTACTGTAGCTTTGCTAATGGGATAAAAGCCATCTCAGCTTGGATGGCTGACAATTTTCTCCAGCTAAATACCAGCAAAACAGAGATTATGTTCTTCGGTACTGCACAGCAGCTCTGGTCCCCTGACTGGTGGCCTTTGGAACTGGGAGCTGCACCTTCCCCCAAATCCTCAGTAAAAACCTAGGCGTTTGCTTGGACCAGACTCTTGCTATGAAATCAGGTAGTGGCTACCACTGGCACCTGCTTTCATGCAGAGTCTGTTGCGCAGTCTTTCCCTTACTCCCACTTTCAGTGCGCAAAACCTTAGTACAAACTTTGATGATCAGTTGCCTTGACTACTGCAATGCTCCTCTTGCTGCCGTTAACAAATCTTTTTTGAATAAACTCCAGGGAGTCCAAAATAGAGCTGCCAGCTTAATCCAAAATTAGCCGGCCAGATCTGCCTCTATTCCCCTGCTGCGCTCACTCCATTGGCTTCCTGTGCATAAAAGAATTACTTTTAAAATTTGCTTTATAGTGCATAAAGCGCTAAACAGTAAGGGACCCAGATGCCTAGGGGAGAAACTCATTCCTTACCTGCCAGGCAGGTCTCTGCGATTAATGAACAAGTCACTACTTACGGTACCATGAATCAAGAAAACTTGTTCTGGGGGCAGAGCCTTCTCGTATCTGGCCCCTCGCTACTGGAACAAACTCCCTATTCACATACGAGAGAGCACTGATCACCGTATTTTCAGAAAACTTCTCAAAACCGAACTATTCTAATACTATGGATGCCCGCTTGTTGGTCTCTGCTGCTCTGAGATACCCCTTTGTGGGGGATTCATGTGCATTATAAGTTAAGTTAACAGAACATTAACATAACATAACATAACCCACGGCTGGAGAATCGGGTCAAGTCAGGTGCTATGCTCTTCCAGTTCTTTAGAGGAGAGGTTGAGGAACCACACGGCATGATAGTTGTAATGGTCTCCTCGTAATAAGGCTATTACAGCTGGGCGACAAGCCATGATTTGAAAAGATCTCATAGATGGACGTAGAAGTTTTTGCCTGTGGATTAGCATGGCTGGGCAGACAAACAGTAAATGAAGCAGCATTTCGTTGGTATATCCGCAGAGACGGCACTGAGCGGTAGGCCAAGACTGCTTCCATGGGGGCACCAAGTCCTTCAACGGAAAGACACCTAGGCAGATTAGCATCAAATAGTGTTTCTTGGCCTCAGAGAAATAGGAAGACCGGTATGGCTGGGGGCCACATGCTGCATTCGATGGGATGACTGCCCAGGCGTGCCGTTTGCCCGCTTATGCAGCCTTGTCTGTGATGCAGCCTTGTCTGATGCGTGTTCAAAGCTTGGCTGCTCAGTTGGTAATTCGTTTGAAGGAGGCATATTCCATGGGGGTGTGCAAGGCTTCTTCTAGTTGCAGCGCTGAGGTTAACAGCTGTAGTGCAGGGAACACAGATTTCTTTTCATTGGCCTGCTTTTCTATTTTCAACCAGCACTGATATGAGAGCGAGTTTGCTTCGGTTGCCCTCATCCTCCAGCAAAATTTCACTAAGGCCCCATTCCTGACTGGGCCCTGGTTGTGCAGACTGCACTCGAGCCTGATTTGGGCTTGCGAGACATGCTGTGGAAACGCAAAACGTTTTTTGAAGAGGTTTGATTGCAGAGTGTTTAAGGTTGCTGAATCTGTACATTTGAGCAGATCTGAGCCATGGGACATCGAAGGCATGTATTTAGCACCTACGACTTGGAGGAGATGGTGTGATGAGGTGTTTCAGGTATTTCATTGTATGGTTTTAAATGCGAACAGCAGGTCGTTAGCTGTGGCTCGTCTTGATTGAAGGTGCATTTTGTAAGCTAAATGCAAGTCTAGATAGACTCCAACATAGTTGTAGGATTTTACTAGTTCTAGGGCATGGCCAGTGGCCCGCCAGGTAAATTTAGGCAGTCTGTTGTTGCCAAGACTCGACACTCGAGCCAGGTGGATATCAAAATCGGCCATGTAGATGTTAAATAGGCAGGGTGCCAAGACGCACACCTGTTTTAGGCCAATGTTGGTGTTGATTTTTTGGGTGGTTCTTCAACTGTTGCCTATCTTGATTTGTACCCAAGTCTTGGAGTAGAGTTTAATGATTGCCTCCAGCAGTTCGCCGGTGCGCTGCCCCCCCCTCCCCTCCCCGGGACATATTTTCCCACGGCTGAGCCCTCAGGACTTTGTCAAAGCTGCCTTTAATTTGATGAAGCAGGCATTGAGCTTGGTGGATTTTGAGATTGCTTGATCAGCCAGGAAGGTGACCACCAGCAGGTTGGTTAATGTACTCATTCCTGCTGTGAATCATGTCTGAGTTTTCAGGGCTATGTGTGATTGATTGACCCAGTCCTCTAGATCGATGAGCAAATTGGAAGTGTAGATCTTGGCTTCTACGTCAATTAAGGTGATTAGTCTGAAGTTAGAGGAATTTGAGTGCTTGCTGGATTTATATATTGGCTGTAGGATGCTGCTTCTCCAGGAGTCCAGGATGGTATTTGTTAACATGGCGCAATTGAATAGCGGGGTTAATTGCGAAGTCCAGGGGAGCAGGGGAGGGGGGTACTCCTTTTTAGGTCGAGCCTCGAGTAGCGCGCAAGCGCTGCTTAGAGGCGAAGACTTAATGTAAGCGAGTTTTCAAAGCAGTCCAAGAAACGCTCGTGCGTCGTGGCTGGCCTTTTTGAGATAGGTACGCGCGGCAAACATGTGTTTCCAATTATCGTGTCCAGACGCGGGCGCGATAAGTGGAAACACATGTCTGCCGCGCGTACTCATCCAAAGGTCAGCCACGACGCACTGAGCGTTCTTGGGACTGCTTTGCAGGCTGCGCGCTCGCTCGCCCCCGCTCCATGTCCCCCGTAGTTTCCGGCTTCGCTCACCTTCTGCGGCTCACCGCTCGCGGCCCCGCTCCGCACATGATTTCCGTCGCTCGTTTTTTTCTTACCAATTAAGCACTGGCCTGTGTTGTTTGGAAAGTAATTCAATTCCAATCACACAGTGCAATACAAAGGCAGTAAGACAAACGCTGCCCGCTCTCCAGCCTTCATTTCACCATACAAGACGTGTAACAGTCAACTATTACCCCCCCACAACACACACACACCTTGATGTTGGGTCTCCCTCCCTTTCAGTGCTCACTGCGAGTCTCAGGTACACCGCGCTCCGTTGCTTTGCAGCTAGTTTCACGCCGCACAGGTCTCAGTTTTACGGTACCTCACACAATGGGCCAGGCTGGTACATGCGGCCTGCAACGTTCTACTGGATTCAGCACACGACCATGACGTGCATAACAAGAGCCTGCATTTTAGGCCTCTCTCATGACACCTTCACACCTTCTCTCTTTCCCAGGGGCTAAAAGCCTGTTAGGATTTCGCGCGTTGTCAGGAGGTGTGGAGACAGAAAGGCCTGGAATAGTGCACAGTGTCTGCGAGCGCGTGCATGCAGCCGTGACAGAG
The DNA here is from genome assembly GCA_963921515.1 of Calotriton arnoldi. Classification (NCBI taxonomy): domain Eukaryota; kingdom Metazoa; phylum Chordata; class Amphibia; order Caudata; family Salamandridae; genus Calotriton; species Calotriton arnoldi. The sequence continues at coordinate 621,620 of CAWUFW010004200.1, forward strand.
ACGAGGCCGTGCGCGGCGCACTGCTGACTAGTGCAGCGAATACTGCAGTTTGTGTGTAGTGATACGGACGCTGCCTACTATCCTATTGTTTAGGGCAGTGTGTGGCTCACAAACGGAGCAACTTGCAGGGAAGCTGTAAGTAATGCATGCGTGTGTGCGCAGCAGTCCGTGCAGTGAGCAGAGTAGTGCGCCATAGCGGAGTCTCTGTCTCCTGGCAGTGGGCAAGTTTATGGTATAGTGCTTTAAAAAATATATATTTTGAGTTTTTGTAGCTTGAACTCGACCCGAAGGTATCAGAGCGCTTTACATGAGCACCAATTGCATAACAGAGGGACAGATTAATTTTTTGTTAGGCACGGGGAGATTAAGTGATGTGCCCAGAAACACAGGATGTTGAGGGTCCCGACCGAAGCTCGAACCCTATTTCGCAGGTTCAAGGTCGACCGCCCTAGCCGTTAGGCCACGCTCTGTGTTGGTCAGTTATGCAACATGCATTGTGTAGCCCGATATTGTACAGTGACGTGTGTGTCAGTCAGTCTGGACATTGTCTAGCACATTATAGTGGAGCAAATTATTGTATGGTGTCTGTATGTCAGTCACAAACGGTGCATTTTGTAGCATAGTATGTAGTGGCATAACGCAAAATGAGGCCTCCCTGCAGAATGTGAAGAGTGGCCCTTGAGTCCCCTCATCTCACAGATATTAATTAGACTTCGGCAGAATGGGGCCCCTCTGAGGGTTTGGGGCCCCTCTGAGGGTTTGGGGCCCTGAAGGGTTGGGGCTGCAGGGACATTTGTTACTCCCCTCACAGTATGGTCTAGTCGCGTGTGTGTTTATATACACACAGAACATCAATCACAGAACGCGCATTATGTGGAATATTATTGTATGGCGCAGAGTGTGTGTGTGTCTCACAGAACGAAAAGTGTGTGTTTTGTATAGTGCATTGTGTCTGTTTCAGAGAATAGCATAGCATTGTCTAGCACAGCATGTCTGTGTGTATCTGAGATCAGACAGTGAGTAGTATAAGCATTGTATAGTGCAGCCTGTGTGATAGTCGCAGGTGTGGTAGAGTGTAAATTAGTAATTTTTAGTTACACAATTATCTGACAGCAAGATACACCGAAAAGGGATCCTAGTAGAGTAAATGTATTAAGAAAAGTGATTCCTTAGCGGTATTTTTTTTGTTGTTGTTACAAACCTCCAATATTTAACGCAGTTAACTCAAAGTCTGGGCAAAGATCTTTAAAGAAATTCAAATTGATTGATTTTTGAGGAATGGGGCATGCGCGGACTTAAACAACAAGCATTGGCATAGCCAATAGGTCTCGCTTTTGGGACCTTATAAGTATTTAGTTATGCAGCACAATATCCTTGGTGCAACAACATCAACTGTTGCATGGCTAAACACTTATAAGGTCCCAAAAGCGAGACCTATTGGCTATGCCAATGCTTGTTGAATAGTGCATTTGGAAGGCCATTGGTCCCTGGTGCCCCCTCGGACCTAAGCCTTTTTAACGTTCACTGTTGGTGGCCTATCACGAAATGGTCCTCCTCTGTGGAGTGGGTGCTTTGCTGGGCTTCCTGACAGGCCTCTGCGTGCATTGTCAGGAGATGGTCCTGGTCGGCCTGGTTATAGGCTGTGATGATGTATGTTATCCAGGCAGCTTCTGTGATGCCAGCATTATGGTGCCATTGACGGACATTTGGCAATTTGTTGATTTCGGCCCAGAAAGATAGAGTTTTTTTGCTTACTTGCATGGAGCAGTTTGGTACAGATACACATCGTGAAGTTATGTTTGGCGGACCAAATGGCTTTTTGTAGGTTTGTTTAATTTTGGCGATTTTGGTCATGGAGTCCTGACTGGGTTGACTGCCTCAGTAGGGAGCTCAGACGCGCCCTCCTCTGAGTTGCTTTTTTATGATCTGCAATTGTGTGGTGAACCATTCTGTCCCATTTGGGCCATAGTTGTGTTTGCTGGGGGGTCTGATGGGAAATGTTGTGATGAGGGCCTCAATAATGGCCTCCAAGGTCTGAACGGGCGAGATACTGCAATTGGCGGGTTCGACTGGAGGCGGGTGGTAATGAGGTCCATGATACTCCCTTCCATTGTGTCCTTCCATATGAGGTGCCTTATGTTCTATGGCTGGGAGCTGAGGACAGGCCTTTTGCTTCTGGGGCCCGGGATGGAATAAGCTCCAGTGTAATGTTTGGGCGAAATGACTGCTGTCTCGCCTCACTTTTATGGAAAAGTGGGCAATATCGTTTAATAAGTCGGGGTCTGCCAAGGTATAGTCTAGGGAGGAATACACCCTATGTGTTCTCTGGTGAAGGCTGCTAGATGGTCCAATGAGCTTCACCTGCTGACTGTGTAAAAGGTCAAGGCTACGTGGGCAGTTATACACGTCTTGCCGAGGTTGTCACATCTGGTCTGATTATGTCCGGGATTGGGGTGAGGGGATTGTTAGCTTCCTTCCCTAATTCTTCCCGCCCACCCTCTGAAGTTTGTGACCCTCCCCAGCTCATCACGCCCATCCTCGGTTTGTGCTTTCCCACTCTCTCTCGTGTCCTCTCCCCATGTCCTTCTTCCCCACCCTCCCTTCCTCCGCGTTGCTTCGTATCCCAGCCCACTCCCATGTTTGTTTGTTTTTTAAACGCATTAGTGATGCCGCGTCATAAGAGCTTTTAAAAAAATGATTCATAGGCATACTGCACAGCAGACGCGCTGCTGTACAGCATGACTAAAATCACTGCCAAAGCCAATAACTCTCCTAGGCAAGGCCTGTTGGCTTTGCCAATGCTTGTTTTTATCTCACTGATGCGTCGTATGCAGAAATCAATCATTTTTTGTTTTATGTTTGCACTGCAGTAAGCTTTTGAACATTTTAGTCCAGACTCAAAATGCAAGCCAGCCTTATTGGTTTTGCCTAAGTCCCCACTCCATTGCATTACAATGTACACGTCACTGCATGTAAACCACTGCAAGTGCTGCTTCTGTGGGCCTGAGTGTGGGTTATGGATTCCTGTTGCTGTGTACAGTGCTCCCCGTCCCCAAGCAGGCTGGGTTCACACTATATAAATACACTCAAAATAAAACAAAATGCTGGCGAAGAGGAAACATTCTATATGATCTTATATCTCTGAATCGGAGATAGGACTGGCTCTATCGCTTTCTGTTTGACCGTGGACCCCCCACCATTTTGTGTGCCCCTCTCCTTTTCACTTTCACTGGTGGTTCCACAAGATGGCCCCCGTATTCCCACTGTAGTTCATGGACACAAGACACTCCTAACAACCACTTCTCAAGAAACTGAAGTTGGACTGCCTTTTTGCTACTAAAATAAATGGTCCACCATTTGGGACAATTAAAAAAAAAAAAAAATCCTTTCGCAAATTGATCTTGATGCGGTGTATCTGATGTTTCTATTTGTTAATTGTTTTTGAGCATTAGCCCATTATTATTTTGTGTTCCTTACATAGGATCTTTTCAATTCTCTGACATTACCTGTGATCTTACATTGGCTGTTCTTTATAATCTGATTCATCGGATGTTTTTAATACTCTGACATTACCCATGATCTTACATTGGCTGTTCTTTATAATCTGATGTTGTATACTCGATGTTGATGTTATTATTTGTTAACTGTCTTTGAGCATTAGCCCAGTACCTACTTTGTGTTCCTTACATTGGATGTTTTTATACTCTGACATTACCTATGATCTTACATTGGATGTTTTTATAATCTGACGCTACCAGCTCCCATTACCCGGCATGGTCACTCCGCAAGTTGATTTCCTCCTAGTTCCTGAACATCACCCCATATTGTGATTTTCCTCTAAGGCCCTCTTATGCAATTTGTATTGTCCTCTATGCCTGTAATTTCTACACTGCTTTGTCTGCAGAATATTCAGAATATTAGTTCATCATTGCTGACCTACTAGGCCCTCTAATGTAATTTCATTATTATCTATGCCTATGTCCAATGTTGATTTTACCTATCTGGTTCTAACTGCTGATAATAATCTCGTTTAACACTGTAACTTTCTGTCTCTATTCTGAATACCATTTCACCGTTGATGACCCACTAGGCCCTTTAATGGAATTTCATTATTATCTATGCATGCAATCTCAACTATTATCTTTGCCTATGAATGCTTTTGAAATATATTGCCCTATACTCACACATTCTGCCAATTCCTTTCTTTATACACTCCCTCCCCCAGCACATTCCCCCTCTCCTCTCCCTCCATCGACCCCCTCTTTCTCTGATGTCCATGAGGATTGTTAATTTTTCTTCGCCACCTAACAAACTCGCCGTCCTGTCCCCTCTCTCGCTCCCATTTTACTGACCCCCCCTCTCTTCCTCCGCCCTCTGTGACTGCGAACTCCCGCCCGGTCCCCTACTTAACTCTCCCACCTGCCGCCCCTCCAGCAGTGACCTTGCTCTCATCCTCCTACTCCTTTCCAGGATTCCCCCTCCCCTCACCCAGCCTCTTTATTTACCCCCCCTCCCCCCCCCCCCCCCCGAGTCTTCACCCCCCCTTGCCTTACCCCCCCATTGCCAACATTGCTTCCTTCCAAATCTCTCCATCCCATTACCGATCCAACATGCCCCCCCTCAACCACGCCCACATTCCCCATGACTCTTCTCTCTCCAAACATGACCCCAACTCTTGGACAATTCTTTACCCCCTAATCTCTCTAAAAACGCTAAAAAAAACTTTAAACACAAACTTCTCATCCGAAACCCTGAAACACTAATTGTTGATAACTACCTTAGCCTCAATTCCCCCACTAAAACCAACTACATCTTCTATTCCAAACGCCCCTCCAAATGGAAAAGAATCTTCCTACGACATCTCCCAGTCATTAACGCAACCAAAATCCCTTATGGATTCAAATTATCCACTACTCCCTCCCCAGCCTTTCTAGGCGAAATCGACATCTCCATTTTCAAAACGGGTAACATCCTCATACAAGCCGCTGAATCCCAACTCACCATCTTTGAGCACCACTTCAGCACCCTGTCTCTCCAACTTGACAAATCCATTTCTACCCTTCCGTCCAACCAACCGCACAACACCCTCACGCTCTCTCCCTTACCTCCGACCCCATTCCCCCCCCATCATCCCTTCAGCTTACACCATCCTCCAATCACCGACATCAATTTCCCCTGACTTCTCCACAGCCAACGCCATCCCCCAATCACCGACGTCCAAATATTCTCTCCCCCAATGACCCCCTCTTCCTGACATCCCTACGGCACACCCCTCTCCCAATCACACACACTCTCCAACGACCTGTCCCCTCCAACCCTGTCTAAAATTCTTAACCCCCATCCTTCCTTCCCGCTCCCCCAACCTGAATCCCTACCCCTCCACCTCGATTCACCTATTGTGCCCCCTCCAGCCCAATCATCTCCACCTCCGAATCCTTCATCCCACCCCCCAAATTTCACACCACCACTTAACCCCGACGCGGTCCATCTCCACACTCTCCACGCCTGTGTAACATCTCTGACCTCATCCCCTGAGGTCTTAAATCTCCTGTCCCCCATCACGCCACCCCCCACGTCCAGCAGCCCTAACACTCCTCATCCCTCCCCCACTGACCTCTCACATCCTACACACAACAGCCCTCCCCCGTAGCAAACACAGACCATCCCCTATCCCCCTCCTCCGCCCCAACAGTTTTCCCCCTCTCTCTAATTACCCAGACTCTTCGGAACATAGAACGCAATCTCTCTAAGTTGATGATTGAACTCTCTCGACTTAGAGATGATTTGAATTCCCTAAGCACCAGAACCCCCCTCAACCTTGCAATCTCTCCCTACTCCAGCCGAAAAAACCCCACTAGCTATAATCATTGGAGAACTACCCCTCCCCGTTGCCGTATTCATAGTCCCCACCGCACCGTGAGCCATCTCTCCACGTCAGACACTAACGACCTATGCAACTCCTACCATCCCAGTTCATCTATCAACTTTCCTCTACTCCCCCACTCTAACATCCCCGTTACCCTGGGGACTAACAGAATCCCCTCCTCTCCCGTCTCCCCCAGACCTCCCCCGCAACTCACCACTATCCACTCCTGCCCACCCCCCAAAATCAACCCCAAACCCCTCGCTTGCATGCTTGTGAACTGTAGATCTGCCGTCCTACATGCCACTGAAATTTCTGAAACTATCCTAAGCGAATCCATTGACATGCGTTCCTCACGGAAACCTGGCTCAATGACCACTCAACGAGCATACTTGACCTACTCTCCCCTCCCGGATACTCCATCCTTAGAAAAGATAGACCCGAAAGAACTGGGGGTGGTCTAGCCATAATCTTCAAAAACGAACTGCATCTCTCCCTTGTTAACAATTCTGGCCACTCCACCTTGAATACCTTGAAGCTGAACTAAAAATACAAGGTTCCCTCCCAATTTGCCTACATAACATCTACCACCCTCCTGGAGATCATCATCCCTTCATTGATGAACTATCCGACCTTCTGACACAATCCTCAATTTCCAACTCAAAAAATCTCTTCCTTGGAGATCTCAACCTCCACTGGAACGATACAAATGACCCATCAACCACCCTCCTCACCAATCTTCTTGAGATTAATGACCTCAAACAACTATGCCATTCCCCAACCCACACCAAAGGAGCCATCCTGGACGCTATCATTACCAACAAGGATCTGGCCTTCCTGACCAATATCATCCCCATTGACTGGTCCGACCACCACCTCATACTGTTCACCATTGCTACCACGGCACCCCCCCCCCCCACTAAAATCATTAAACCTAAGAAATGGACCAGAAATCTTAAACTTATCCTCCCTGATGAACTGGAGTCTAAACTCCAAGCTCAACTTCTCCTCACTCCTCTATCACAAAACGCTAATGAGCTTACGGAACACTTTAATAAAGCAGTCACTGTTGTCCTTGACCAACTGGCCCCCCTAAACTTAAAAATCAAAGAAATATCCCTTCTAAATCATGGTTTAACTCAGACCTCAACAACGAAAGACGCTCACTAAGACTGATGGAAAGAACATGGAGACAGCATCCATCTCCCTCACATCTGGCACTCCTCAGATTAGCTAGATCTACATACAAGAAACACATTTTTAACGAAAAGGCATCCTTCTTCCGTACACAACTCGATCTGGCCAAAAATAGACCCAGAGAACTGTTCAACATCATTCGTAACCAAACATGCTCCGCACCTCCAAATCCGATGGCCTCGACTGCTAGATGTGAAGAAATAGCCCACTTCTTCTCCGGGAAAAAAAGAAGGAAGGAGAAGAAAAGAAAAAAAAAGAAAAAAAAAAATCGCTAAAATAGAGCAATCCTTCCTTTTAACTCAGATCCCTTCCAACTCCCAACATACACCTGACACCACCCCAAAAGCTCATACCACATTCCCCTCCCCTGATCCCTCAATAAACTTGCCCACTACTGTACCTCACCCTAACCATCCCTCGCACATGCTCACTACTTCACCTCCCCTAATCTACTCCCCTCACTTACCCTCAACTACACTTCTTGAAACCAACCACCCTAACTCACTACTAAAAAACAATGCCTCCTGGCATAACTTCCTCCCTGTAACCGAGCACGAAGTGTTCAACATCTTGGGTAAACATAAACCGTCCTCCCATACTAAAGACCCCCTCCCATCTAACCTTGTACAAGGCCTAAAGCACATCATTGCCCCATCCTGGACCACAATCTTCAACACCTTCCTTGCCACGGGATGTGTCCCTATCTCCCTTCAACTTGGACAAATCACTCCCATTATCAAAAACCCTAATGCCGACCCCAATGACCTTAACAATCTCCGCCCCATCTCTAACCTCCCCCTTCTTTCCAAAGCCCTTGAAAAATGTGTCCTGCTCCAATTAGACAAACACATTGAAAATTTCAACTTACTGGACCACCTACAATCAGGCTTCAGGAAAGGCTGTAGCACTGAAACTGCCATGCTAAACATTGTTGATGACATCCACCACTCCCTCGACAATGGCGAGACCTGCCTACTTATTCTCCTTGATCTATCTGCAGCGTTTGATACAGTCAACCACTCTGCCCTACTTATTGTGCTCAGAAATCGTTTCGGCCTCAATGGTACTGCCCACAAATGGTTCGTCTCCTATCTTCAACACCGAACACAGCAAATTAAAATTCACGACTGTCTATCTAACCCCACTCCGGTCTCCCTTGGAGTCCCCCAGGGATCTATTCTCTCTCCCTCTCTCTTTAATCTCTTTATGGAACCCCTCACCCTTGTTCTAAAACAAGCTGGAATCAACTACCACCTCTACGCTGATGATACCCAACTCTACTAGAAGATCAAAATCCACGCGGACATCATACACCTTAACAACACCCTCTCTAAGATCCAATCCTGGTTCCAATTAAATCATCTCAAACTCGACCCTAAAAAAACTGAAATCATTCTCTTCTCCCCTAAAAACAACCCTCTCCCCATTCAAACCTGGATCTCTGACCTTAACGCCCTCAACTGCCCACTCTCCCTGTCCAACTCAGTAAAATCTCTTGGTATCTCCATCGATAATAGCCTAACTCTCAATGTCCACATCAAAAACTCGGCTAAAGGAGCCCTCTTCACTCTCCGGCATCTCAAGAAAATTAAGCCCTTTATTCCAACGGATGACTTTAAACTAGTAGTTCAGTCACTGGTCCTCTCGCGAATTGATTACGGCAACGCCATCCTCACCGGAATCCCCAAGGTCCACCTAGCTCCACTCAAATCTGTGCTCAACCTTGCAGCCAGGCTCAGGCTGGACTGTTCCCATGAGGCACAGGGTCAGACTGATTTGCATATGGCCATGTCTGAACTGGGGTGGTGGAGTGAGCTAAAGAATGATGATGGATTAAACCCAGATCAGTTGACTGGGGGTGAGTGTTTGATTGGCTCAAGCGTTCCGTCCATCATCCCCTTTTGTATCGCTTTGTTCGCCCTAAGTTGGCGGGGGTATGCCCAGACGTGGGTCCCTTGCTCACTTTGCCACTGGATTCAAGCAAGCCTGGCTGATGACGGCTGGAATGCCAGAAACCGGTCCTAGGATGCTTGTTTCCGGTCCAGGGAAGACATGGCTTGGCAGTTCGGGCTGGACTGTTCCCATGAGGCACAGGGTCAGACTGATTTGCATATGGCCATGTCTGAACTGGGGTGGTGGAGTGAGCTAAAGAATGATGATGGATTAAACCCAGATCAGTTGACTGGGGGTGAGTGTTTGATTGGCTCAAGCGTTCCGTCCATCATCCCCTTTTGTATCGCTAACTCTCAATGTCCACATCAAAAACTCGGCTAAAGGAGCCCTCTTCACTCTCCGGCATCTCAAGAAAATTAAGCCCTTTATTCCAACGGATGACTTTAAACTAGTAGTTCAGTCACTGGTCCTCTCGCGAATTGATTACGGCAACGCCATCCTCACCGGAATCCCCAAGGTCCACCTAGCTCCACTCAAATCTGTGCTCAACCTTGCAGCCAGGCTCATCACCGACTGCAAACGTTTCGATCACATCTCCCCAACCCTCATAACTCTCAAATGGCTCCCCATCGAAGGCATATCCGTCTATAAAACTGCTTGCATTACACACAAAGTCCTCCATCAAAATACACCGCCGTACCTCGCTAATAAACTCTGCAAAGCGGGCAGCACACAACCTATGAGAAGCACCAACGCTTTCCTCCTAGTCCCACCCCAGCTAAAAAAGAAATCCACACAATCCCGCTCCTTCTCCGGAAATGCCCCAAACATCTGGAATTCCCTCCCCAAAGACCTGCGATGCAACCCTTCCTATACCTGCTTTAAAAAAGACCTCAAAACTCACCTCCTCAATAAATATTGGGGGTCTTATCCTGTGCCCTGAATTCGTTCTCCCATTTCCATGCCATATATGTATATAGCTATTGCTCTATCTATCTGTGTATTTGATATGTATACTTGAATTATACCTGAATGTATATACCTGAATTCGTTCTCTCATTTCCATGCCATATATGTATATAGCTATTGCTCTATCTATCTGTGTATTCGATTTGTATACTTTCAAGCCGTTGTCGCTTTTGTTAACTTGTTGGTATTCCATGCTGTTTAAATATTGTCCTCTTCTGTTACTATCTTCATACTCATGTAAAGTGCTCTGATACCTCTGGGTCTAGCCAGCGCTATATAAAACTTCTAAAATAAAATAAATAAATCATATATCATATGATCACAATGACAGTTATAATGAACTGACAAATATGGGCGAAACAATATGTGACCGATGTTAACAACGAAAAAAGTAAAAGGCTGTACTTTTGTCCCTCTCTATGAGCAGATCGCTATAATCCGCCATACAGGCCACCAGCGCCTTCAAAACTAAAAATCACAATTGATGGCAGGACCTCCATTATTTAATACATTCCACCACCGATGACAAGCTTCGAAAACGGCCTTTAATTTAGTAATATGTTAAATATGCATCTATTTCACCATCTTCCAGCGTGCCACTTCAGCTTTAAAGCACAAAGAAGCCACTTACTTCAGTGCCAAGCTGCATAAAATTTGAAAATAAGCAACTATAGACAACGAAATGTGGGCGTGTGACGAGGCAGCAACCAGAAGAGAAGGAGGACTGCAAAAAAGAGGCCTAAGTAAAGTGTTCACAATCCGCAATTCTGAATTAAAACTATAAATCAATCTAAAACACCTTGACACCAACATTTGTAGCAACCTTTAATTGTTCGATGCCAAAGCATTTGCAAAATTCAACAAAATCTTGTGTGAATTTATCCTGCCATGGCTCTCAATAGCTAAGCGTAAATTAGTTGCCCAATATTCTGGAAACAAATCAAGCATTGCTCTTTCTTGGTACTTTTCTACTAATAATAACAATCCTCATAATACTATTTTACAAACTCGCTGCCATAGTGTTGTGAATTTCTAATACTTTACAGAGTAGGAGTTACTCGTTTTCAGTTCCATAGACAAAAGGCAAAGTTGGCTCGAAATTCGACTTCGAGGATGCATGCAGATTTCTACATCAAGTCCATTAAACCACTTCAATATTTTATCGTGAACAATCAAACTACACTGATTTATGCATGTCCTTGTTTAGGAAGTGAATGTCCCCTGCATGGTGATCTGGCATGTACCCCAGCCTGATAGCCAGACTGCTGTGGATACAGAGGTGGTAGCTGCATACATTGTTTTGTGATATATATATATATATATATATATATATAACACATGTGCAGCAGCAGGACTCTGTGTGTGAAACTGAGAACTGATGTCGGTGGGGTCCTGCTGGAATGCCCTGGTTTGGCATGGCACATGATGGTGAATGAGGACAGACATTCCATCCAGTGGAAGTGTATTATCTGCATTCTGTGGCTGGAAGGTGGAGAACCTGACATTGAAGTGAGGAGGATGAACACAGGGTCACTTTTAAAAATCCATATAGACTGTTCAGGTTGCTGATTGGTTCTTCCTGAACACTGACATTTGGCCAATGGTAAGGTTAAGGGGTGGGACTTCAATTTCTGTTGTTCACTGTGAGGAAGTTTCTGGGTCAGACTTGCCTTTGTTTGTCCCTAATTACTGCTTCAGGAAAGCTGATGACAGACAGTTGCAGAAGCCACACACTTCCTTGTGCCTCCTTGTGGATGCTGCAGCTTGGAAACAGCCCCAGTGCTACCTAATGTAAAAAGCGTTATACAAAGGCTGTGTTTGGACAGCAGCCTGAGCAGGACACCAGGGAAGAGGTGTGGCGCAGCGGCCAGGGCGGCTGACTCTGGAACCCGGGGGCTCACGGTTCGATCCCCGGTGTTGGCGGCAGATCAGCCCAGCACCATGCGACTCTGGGCAATAGCTCGCTTAATCTTCCCGTCGGCCCCCTGCGCCCTGACATCCTCGGGTAATTGTTTGCGCTTTACAAATACTGGACATTTATATTTACCTGCAAGAGAGCCACCCCAACCCGGTTCTGAAGTCTGCGACTATGGATCCACATCCCAGATCTAGAAAATGTCCAAACAACCACACCGTGTTTCAGTTCCAAATTCTTCATGACCAGGGATGGGAGTGCTCCAAAGAATGCGGTGTGATCGGGATGGGCAGCACCCGACCTCCCATGCAACCGCTGCAGGAACAGCATTCGGGTACCGCAGGCCTCTGTCTGTTGTCGAGATCAAGCCACTGAAGTGAGCGCGAGGACTGAGACCGTTTTCTACCCACTAGTAAAACGGGGGTAAGAACGAAATTAACGGACTGCAAAATTGGCTACGTGGTAACCTAATCTGCACCTTACTGGTGGTCGTCTGGGTGGGAGAGAGCAAGGACAGAGGTGGGGGTGAATCGTGATCAGGGGTATCACCCTGTATTTGCAAAATGCGCCGTCTAGTATTTGATGCGGTTGTGAGAAAAACATTTTCCGAAAGACATGTCATGTTATTGTGTCTGTTGGTAGATTGTTGAGCTCGAAGCTCGACCAATCCACACGATCTCCCAGAGAAGCCAGTGACTGCTCGCCCTTGCTATCCTAAGAGGGAAGAGCGGAAATGTTTGTAGTTGGACCAGTTTGCAGATTCACAGAACACAGTCCCCAGGACACCAGTGGTAAACTACCTCAACCACCATGGTTGTGGCCCCAGTCTGCCCTGTGGTCCAGGAACAGAGTCCGACATCCTGTTATCTGAATTTATGTGGAGAAAAGATTGCAATTATGGAACTAGATGATAAATAACTGCTGGATAAGTCATGTTAATGTCCCATTTTCTTCTCAACTCCCTTAGAATTATTGTGAAACGTTTAAGTCTTCTCTTCTATAAACAAACACCATGACATTTTTCTCCTTCTTGCCCAATGTTGGGAAAATTATTGAGAGGCTTGGATTGAGAATGGTATTCACCTATTTTACAAAATGAATTCTGCCCTGAACGTGTGCTTGGTTCTCAGCGTTTTCTCTATTTTATGGAGGCAAATTCCCATTCAAGGAAATGCATAGCAAATGTTATTTTGAGACCCTATATTATTGCATCAATGGCAGAAAAATTAAAAAGTCAAAAATCGGTAGAAGAATGACTGTTAACCAACCTGGATAGCTTGACTCTAGAGGCGTCAAGTGTTCACAGGAGGCACCTTTTGCGTTCACCCATGGTGGCAAAACACAGCTGAATAAGATTGAATCCCAGAACGAAGGCATACTTGCATCCCACATATACTGGTTAACCTCTTACCTGTGCATTTTACAATTGTATGATGTGCACGTTCAAACCTTGATTTTTGCTAATATAAGACACCCATGCAATTATGCATACATTTGACCATTGAGATGGTAGAACTTAGGCTGTGATCTGTCGCTTCCAAGAAATCCTTTGCCAACAAGACCCTTAGAGTAACAAAACCTTTTCATCTGCTGCACCTGCTTACTGCTTTTTGGTCAAGGACACTGGCATTTCTCTTTTGCCAGTGATCTTTCAAATCAGACATTTTATCTTGTCCTGGGTGCCGTCTTTCCCTGTCTGCATATGTGAAAGCTGGATAGAGTTGTGAGCTAATGGGAAGGTCAAATCAGACACAGCTGGATAACGACAGACTCATCTACAGTCGCCCCAGGGGCTTGGTCTTGGAGCTCAACTAGAGAGATGTTCCGGAGGTCGTTTTTAATGCTGCAAATGACGTGTATGCATGAGCTTCCTGGCAGAGTAATGGAACGAATGATGTGTGTTCTGAACATGTGAGGGTTGTGCCATGATTCAGCTGGAGGGCTCCCTGGAGGATGGTATCAGAAGAGATAACCTGATAGCTCTGGGTTTGGGATGCATATATAATGGACTCCTTTAAAGGTACCTCCATGCGGGCAAACACAAATTCACACAAGTGTTCAGTAAGGAATAAAAAACAGAAAAGGAGTTTGGCGTGGCCATAGAAAATGAGCTGTTGAAGCAGTAGAAAACAACACACACTCACTGGGGTACCACAGTAAGAGGCAAAATGGAAGCAGCTGCTTGGAAGGTGATGAAGACCTGGGTTGATGAGCCTGGATCAGTGTTACTGCTTTGCCAGTTACGCAGATGGCAAACAAGCAGGAGACGGTGACATCCAGCCAGAGAAGAGCCATGCCAACCCAAACTGGCTGGCCAGTTTTCCACCACAGTAGCACTGCACACTTTGGTGCTCAGGGGGCTGCTTGCCTGATGATTAAACCTACAGAATACATGTCTAGTAAACCAGGAGGCTCAGATCACTTGTGAAATAAGCGCCATAAAGGAAGCTTTTGAGGCAGTAAGCTGGAAAAATAATAAAAGGACAGCAGATGGGACGCTACAGTCAGCAACTTGAGAGAGATTGAGAGGATTGTTTACACCTCACTGAGCCTGCTGCTTCGCAGAGATGCAAGATGGTGAATGTGGAGGTGTGGAGATATTCCTACGAAATGAGGTGCATTTACATATGGAAAAAGTGGCTGTCGATGATCCTATAGAACAGGTTCATATTGGGCCCACAGAAAGGGACTGACAGGTAAAGGAGCAACTTAAAACTAATGCAACAGTCCAGATGGGGGTGGGAGAAGAACCAAGTTGACCTCAGCCATGTCAATGACAATTAAAAGAAGAGTGGCATTGCAGTGATGCGGTTTTTGCCAATATCATGGCTAAAAGGGATTAACTGTATAAAGCCACCTGGAAGACCCAGATAAATTGCACACGGTCTTCAAAAGAATAAGGCTTGTTGGAAGAAGCATAATTTGGGAGTAGGGCCAGATGCACGAATTGCAGCAATTGCTGCCTAACACTAACAAGAGAACTCACTGTATGTGACAGTCTGGGGATTGAGAGGCCATTATGAGAGCGCATCACGAGCTATCAAATGGAGTTTCTCTCCTTGCCTCCGCTCACCATTTTATTGGATGGAGGAAAGAACCAAAGTCGCACACTAAGATACAACAAAATACAAACGAGGCCATTGGAGTGATGACAAGAGCAGGTTATCTTTCATGAACAAGGGGGCTTTCGGCTGTTTTCAAAATTATCTCCACAATAAAGAATTGTACTGTATAGTTTGGGGTGTTTACACAGAATATCGGAACCAAACATATTGTGGGGCGTAATATTGCATCAAGAATATCGAGGACAAAAATATAATGACTAAGTTTCTATAGGTAATAAAGTTTTACTATGTATA
This sequence comes from Calotriton arnoldi, assembly GCA_963921515.1. NCBI lineage: Eukaryota > Metazoa > Chordata > Amphibia > Caudata > Salamandridae > Calotriton > Calotriton arnoldi. The sequence goes on from CAWUFW010004200.1 coordinate 636,816, forward strand.
ACTACACATATATGTACCTTAAAGATATACATATAAAGGCAACAAAAGCAGACACCTAGGACCATAACTATGAAGTAGGCCCTGCTACAGTTCAATGCAAGCACTCGCATGGCGGCAGGATACAAACAGCTAGAACCATAAGGTGAGCGATAAATGCTCCGCTGGATTGAGCCAAGAAGTGGTTGGCAAAGTCTCACTCTGGAAAAGGATGGTCAAAGAAAGAAGCAGTTGGTTGAGAGGGGCATAACCAAATCTCACTTCATGTACATTGTAAGTATGGCTTCCGGTATTATAGTATTTTTTTTTTTTTTTTTTTTTTTTTTAACATTTCCATCTGTATTTATCCATATTTATTTTTTGGCCAGCTTATTGGTATTTATCCATATTTATTTTGTGTTTTGAGAATGAATAGAGTCGTAAAATGACATACATCCACATTTATCTAACTGATAAACGTGCACTCATACTTGGATGTCTGTCGAGTTTTAGCAAATGAAGCAGCCAAACAGAACAAAACACTACACCCACATGTAAATACAGCATTACATACAAATATATGTTAACTAACTCCTGTATTTAAGGAAATCTCACCCCGTTTTTAGGTCGAGCCTGAGTAAGCGCGCATGCGCTGTTCTTCGAGACTTGTTGTAGAGGAGTATGGAAGAGAAGCCCCGCCAACTCCCCCGCCCATATTTTCAATTGGCTTGAGTCATTGTCCTTTCTAAATGCTGGCTTGCGAGTCGTAATTAGGGTTGTTAATCCCTCCTTGGTACCGCCTTGTCTGCATTTGTAACCTCGCATGGCGACTGGCCCCTTTACTTTGGATGCAACACGGTATGTCTTATTTTGTTTGTAAGCACTCTTCTCTTTAATGGGTTTCTCCTACTGCAGGCACGACGTGCTTTCCTCGCCATGCCCGCTTTCACTTTCAAGCAGCCCTGGACAACGGTGGCCGCTTCTTTGAAGTGAAATAGGTCTCGCATTTACAAGAGTTTGAACTATTGCCATTGTAAATGACAATAGCTTAAACTCTCATAAATACGAGATCTATTGCATTGCAAATGCTTGTTTAATTCCCCAAAAGTTTCTATCCGCTCAGCTGTTGCCTGGAATTCATGAAGGACACCAAGGAGAGTCACTCACAAGAAGCACAAATTTCTGTATTTTTCTGTTTTTAAAAATAAATACAGACGGAAAACGCATTGTTTTCGGTCTGTAAAAATCAGTAAAAACTGAAAACTGTGAGCCTTAATTGTAAGCTATAAATCTCGGTTTGTAATATGGATTTTACCAAAACATAGACTTAAAAATCAGATGTAACGGATGCAACACTACATATCCTTTAGGACAACACCCCAGTGATATCACAAGTGGTTGTAACCCATTTGGGCCAATCATTGAAAATGAGAGGCTGCAGAGTGTTAATAAACAGACTAATGAGAGGCACAAATGAGCAGCTATCAAACAAGCAAAAGGCTTAGAGCGTTTTATGAGCACAGTGATCTAGTTGGTTAAATCACATTGGTTGTAAAAGAGTTCAGAAGGGTTGCAAGCAGCAGCCAATGGGACACGTAAATGCCTTTCCTGGTAATACTGGGTTTCATACCTGCAGGCTGTGCAAGGGCCACACAAGAAAACTGCATAAACAAGGAACAACTGATGTTAACCTCTTAGCGTTTAACAACCTCAGGTGTGCTCCTGTAAGAATAATTATTTTTGTGGTGAATTTATTGAGATGCTGCATGCAGTTTCAAGCAAAAGAACGAACACAAATATTTAAGATCAGTTCAACATAAGTAACATACCAAAGATGACAATGAAAACAAGAATGCTGGACGGGCACTTTGAGGAATTTCAACTTTAAAAATGTTTTACACCACACCCTTCCCTTCTGGACTCCTAACTTTTCGCTCCTTAGAGGTACGAAGGAGTAGTATCTGAAATTGTTGAAATAATTAATGGTTTAAAAGCATATTTATTTTAGACGCTCCTCCAATGTGGCCACCTGCAGTCAATAATATACTGCCGGACGTTTGTGCCAACAAAGTGTACAGCAAACCACGTGTTGTGTAGAGAGCATTCTGTAACAATTATGCAAGTCACCTGACAATTAAACATACATTGTAGTTATCTCTGGCATCCTCAATACTGCACCTGCACTAACGACAAGGTCACTGGATAAGACGTGCACCGGGTCTGGACATGTGGGACACAAACTTAAAGTACAATCTACTCAAGGCAGTGCGGCTCCTTAGGAGGTAGAAGAACGGAAAACCTGCTAAAGAACTTAAAAACAAAGGATAGACTTGAGCACACGTAGCTACATATGAGACAATGCCACCGCTTCATGTATGTGCTCAGCCCTCACTTCCTTTTTCTCTTACTCTACCCCTCTGCCCCCAGAACTTGCACAAAATGTTCTTCACATCTTGGAAAAACCTAGCTATGCATTACCACCGGTCAATGGCGAGTGGCCCAATTGTTGTCTTGTAGATCCTTTCAATAGGAACGCCTTTGGAGAGTCATTGACGTACTCGTGGCTTTAAGAGCACATGTCCACAGATTATTATTATTGCATTAGAGGTTGATGCGGGCCGGCAAGGGAAGCCAATGGAGTTCCATCAGGGTGGGGGTGAAGTGATCATATTTCTTCAGGCCTGGATGAGATGTGCTGTAGCATGCAGGATGCCCCTAGAGGGAGCCAGAGTGGTTTATGCAAGGCCACGAAGTAGGTCATTACCACCAGCCAGATGCAAGAGTACGACGGCTAGAACATCAGTTGTGGTCGCTTTCTGGAAGAAATTGCTTCATTTTCTTTAGAAGACTGAGCTACTACCAGATCACCTTCAGTCAAGGTTCATGTCGTTGAGCCAGGTTTGTTCTGTATCTTGTTTAATGTTCTTTGAAAATTAACAGGCATTCTGTCTTGGTGGGGTTGAGCTTCAGGTAGGTGGCGGACATCAAAGTCTAGATGATGTGCAAGCAGTGTTTGAGGCACTGGAAGTCTGAAGCAGAGAAGGCTTTCAACAGGGGTTGTGTATCATCTGTATATTGCTGTTATCTGCGAGTAGAGCACCAAATGGCACCAATTATAGATTGAAGATGGCAGGAGACAGTATGGCAGTAACCAGCGGAGTCACATTAAAGAGCCACCCACGCGCGCCAATGTCAACTTCTTTTGTAAGCTTTTCCGCGTCCTGAGGCGCGGAGCCCATGAGGAGAATGGAAGGCCAGTGTGCAAATTCCTAAATTGGAGCCTATTTATATGGAAAAGTAGACTATTCCACATAACAGAGAGGTGGTAGGGCAGTGAAGAATCGGCAGTTAGATAGAGTATCCACCAGAAAGTGTGTTACAGAAGGTAAGAAACTTGTTCGTCTGATGGATACTTCGAACTACAGATTCCTCACCTTGTGATACCAAAGTAGTACCTCCCCTGGGGGTGGGTCTGTGGAATGGCTCACATTAAAAAGTCCTGAAGCATCAAACCAACAAAGTGCTCATCCCAAAGACCTGATTGTCCAGGCTACAGTGCTCCATGAACGTGTGAACTGATGCCCGTGTAGCAGCCTGACAGATGTGAAGGACAGGCACTCAGCGTGCCAACATGAGTGGTAGTAGCCTTGGATCTGGTAGAATGAGCACTCTGACTTTCTAGAGGCGACATGGCCAATGTGTAGTAGATCTTAAACAGAGGACTATGGTCTGCTTATGCACCACCTTGCCCTTCTTTGCCTCTGAAAACCCTACAAAGAGCTGATCGTCCACCCGATGGTCCTTGGTACAACCGGTTTAAAAGCTCAGCGCTCTCTTGGAATCCAAGCAATACAGTCTCCTCCTCTTTTAAGGGATAAAGCAGAGCAAAGAAGGTCAGAAGAGTGATGGCTTGTCTGACATGAAAAGGCATCACTACCTTCAGCAGGAATGTAGCACGAGTTCTTAATACCAGTTTGTCCAGAAAAAAAGGTTATGTAAGGCGGCTTCTCCAAGAGGGCCTGAAGCTCACTCACATGGCATGCTGATGTTACTGCAATTAGGAAAAAAACGTTTTTAGGGTCAGGAGGTGCAATGGACAACTGTGCATCGGTTTGTAAGGGGTACACATTAGGAAAGAGAACCAAATTTAAGCCCCACTGTGGCATCAGCACATGTTGGAAACCTTTAAGAACAAGCATTGGCATAGCCAATAGGTCTCGCCTTTGGGACCTTATAAGTGTATAGCTAGAGCTATTGGCTTTGCCAATGTTTTTAAACTATATGGTAGAGGAGCAGAGACGTGGACCAGAGACCACTGGCACAGTGATACGGACAAGAGACTGCTGGGACAGTGGCACGGATCAGAGATCGCTGGGACAGGGACACTGACGAGAGAGAACAACGCCACTGACACGGACCAGACAGCCCAGAGACAGCCGATGACAGAGACATGGATCAAGGGTGCACAGACTGTGTTAAGACAGGTGACTGCAAAGACATGGGCTAGAGACAGTAGACACTGTGGTAAGAGACGTGCAGGGAGTGCAAACAAACAAACAAAGGCAGACCCCTAGATGGGGTGATGCCTTGCATCTCGTGCGAATTTAGGGGCTGGATTCTGTTATTGCTTCAGCCACATTGCAGAACCATGGGAGCGACGTCAAGAACTGGCGATGGGGTGCGATTTAGTGGATGGTAACACCAGTCTATACTCACAGACCTCTGGAAGCGGTTTGCAGGGAGTACAGAATTAGAGCACTGTGGTGTGCTGCTAATACAGATCCACCAAAAATAAACGCTGAGCTAGTGTGCACAGTTCGGTTTGGGGAGAAAGAATCGGGGGTAGCCGACAGCAGGTTCAGTGTGCTGTCTCTCAAAGTGCTGCTGATAGGTCCATAGTTGTGGAGACCAGGAGCTTCGGTGCTTCTACCCTGTCCGAGACAGACACACAGAGACACACAGAGACACACAGAGACACACAGAGACAGAGAGACACAGAGAGACACACACACACACACACACACACACACACACTTTGCTAACTAGTCTTGTGTAGTAGAGGATCTGTGTGCTTCTGGCAGATACTAAATGGAAGACACCAAGATACAGATGGTCCACCAGTGTTTGGCTCAGAGATTGCCCTTTGGTCCCCGGACTGGTGGAGGTAAAGGAGTGTCCACATGGAGAAAACATTCCCCACGTGGAAAAAAAAAAAACATCCCCAGTATCACGCCCGAAAAGATAAAACTTCCTCAACATGGAACAGATAAAATAATTAAATTTAAAATCTACATTCAAAACAGGAGTATACGTTTTCAGATTTCCTAATTTGTTTCGGGACGAGAGTGGGCACAATAAGAAATACGATATAAGGGGCCTAGCGTAAGTAGGAGAGCAACTGTATTGAAAAGACAATAGGCACCTCAAGATCCCAATACATGTTGCTCCCCTGGACGCTTCCCAAACCTAGAGTAACAAGCTTCAGAGGTAGTTTGTACATTTACCTTGCTTGCTGCGGAGTAAAGGGTGCCAGACTTCCTCTCAGTAGAAAACCTGGCCAAAACGTGCAGGAAGAGTATGCGACACGCAATCAAAGGAAGAACAGAAGACAAATCCCCAAAAAGGGTACGAAAACATGAAAAAACTAAAGCAGTAGTTGATGCTTCGTGGTTCAGCGGGCTCAACGTGTAAAACGTTATTGTGCTTTATCCAACTGCACGTAAAAACGTCAAAGCGCAGGGAAGACCAGAGCTTCCAATGGACGCACGCACACGTCACTATTCACATGAACTAAGATTCAAGTGCACAGACACGACGATCTAAGTCATAAAGTGCTTTATACATACACAAACACCCTCCTCTGTGTACATGCCCCGTACCTGACGCTTTGAGGGAGGAGGTGGGGGGCTATACCAATCAACAGGGATCACATGTACTTATTACTTTAAAACTCTGCAGGGTTCGGTATGAGATCAAGTAGAAACGGCAACATACAAATAAACCAGTCAGCATAAACTGTTTAAAACCGGCCGTGCATCCGCAAGTAGTATTGCGTTGGAGTCTGCATGAAAAACAAGAGAGGAGCGGGGAAGAGAGGAGCGGGGGCGAGCGAGCGCGGCAGCCTGCTGAGCTGACCAGACGCTCGTGCACCATGGCCTTTTGCCTGCGGTTACCCGCACGGCCGGCATCTGTTTCCAATTATCGTGCCCTGACGCGGGCGCGATAATTGGAAACACATGCCGGCCGTGCGGCGGTTACCCGCACGGCCGGCATGTGTTTCCAATTATCGCGCCCGCGTCTGGGCACGATAATTGGAAACAGATGCCGGCCGTGCGGGTAACCGCAGGCAAAAGGCCATGACGCACGAGCGTCTGGTCAGCTTTCAAAAGCCCCTCACATAAAGTCTCGCAGAGCAGCGCTTGCGCGCTACTCGAGGCTCGACCTAAAAATCATCATAACAGGTGACTTGAACAATGACTGCTGGCCCCTCAAAAGTAAAAAGGCTGATGGGGCCTGCAAGTAACCATTAACAGTGCCCAGTCCATATCCTTGCTGGGCCAAAGACAAAAAAAACCAAGATATCTGATAGTTTGACCTGCAATGGGTCCGCCTGATGAGTGCTTCTCCAAGCCAAAAACTTAACCTAGTGCCCGGCATACACTAATTTCATGGAAAGGCTGCTAGCATTACATCAGCAACTCTGGAAGGGAGTTCAACTGCCGCCGCTCAATCCAGACACATGGAGGAGTGGGCTGGCACTATGTGGATTATGTCTCAGAGGGAGGGCCGACTTGGGAACTCCAGCACGCAGAAGCATTAACACTGCACATTCTAGGCGGTGGCAAATAGATCGAGCCAAGGTTCTCCCTTTGCCTTTCGTGATCCGCTACGTGTCGGTAGCTGAGTTCATCCGCCCTAGTGTTTAAAGATCATGTCTGGTGGTGTAAGATCAGGAAAAGGACCTGATGAAACTATTGGGGGATTGCCACACTGATAATGAAGGGTCCAAAGAGACTCGCTTTAAAAAAAACCCAGGTCAAAGTCTGCCTTCTCGCCAAACAGGTGAAAACTGTCAAAGAGCAAGCCCATTAGGAATACTTGTGCTCTCCATGCCACTGGAGTCAAGCTAGCTTGGCTGAAGTGGGGTGATGCCCCGAAACCGGTCCCAGGATGCTTGTTTCCAGTCCAGGGAGGACCGGGCCTGGCAGTTCGGGCTGAACTGCTGCCATGAGGAACAGGGTCAAGACTGATTTGCATATGGCTGGGTCTGAACTGGAATGGCATGGGGAGTAAAAAAATGATGGATTTAGTCCCAGATCTCTGTACTGGGGTGAATGTTTGACACTATCCAGCATTCTGTCCATCAATTGTTCTTTTTACTTTAGGAATACTTGGACGTCCCCGGAGAAGTCTGTGGATCTCATCAATGCGTGGTCCCGGAGCACCACGCTTGTCCAAAAATCCCTTCGTAGACAATCAGTGGTGTGTAGGCCTAAGCGGCACTTAGCTAGAACTTAGTTGCAGCACGGGATGTCCTGGATAATTTGGGACAAGGAAGCCCATAAGTCTTAAAAAACTGCAGGTAAGATCTCACCACCCATGTCGGAAAGTACATGGGTGTAACATCCTAGGAGGCAGGTTGTAGTGACCGACCTCAAGGCATGCCTGGCCAAAGACAACATTCTATTGTCATCCGTTGCCACATGTTTATACTCTGTCAGTATGAGTAGTCAGAAAGGAGTCATGGTTCACTCTGCTGGTGAACGCCTTCAACACCTAACTCTCAGGAGTCAGATGCTGGGTTAAATCTCAGGGTCGCCTGGAACTGGTCTATGGCAGTGTGCGACCTGGTGATTGACCAGAGAGTCAGAACCTGGCTTTTCCCACATGGCTAAGAGCTTACCAGTGAGGGAATCATTGACGTGTAGAAGAGGTTTGGGCGGTGCCTGGCTGCAGGACCTCAGTAAGAACATTTGTTTGTAACTCCAGAGCAAGGAGGTCAAGGTCAAGCACTTCTGCAGCTCCCATAATAAGTGTTGCAAAGGATGTGCTTTCCTCAGTTGATAGTATTGGGGTGGGGAACCAACCCAGTATTGGGTGAGGTATCCAACCAACTGGCATCTTGTAGATATATGTACTAGTTATCCTCATCATAGGATGGGCCAAACTCCTCCCCATAACTCCACTGTCCTCTCCATAAGGCTGACTCCGGTCGGAGTGCGAGCCAAAACAATGGTTAAGCATCTGTATGCAACTTTGCGGTAATGGAGTGTCTAAGTCAGAGGGATTGAGTATTGCCTGTCCCACATCGGGATATGGGCATAACCTCTGTCAAGGTCAAAACAAATTTAGCTCAAACTCTCATAACACAATAGGTTGTGGATCCTCCTCCAGTGCTGTCAATGTCCAAAGGACAGGTGCAGATTTTCGCACTGGACCTGAAGTCTGCAACAACGTCGGTGCGGAACCGTAGCAGGCTCAAGAGGCACATCGAGCAGCGAGGAGGGGTTCGCGGGAGTTAACCGTACTGGAGGCGGCTGGGGGCTCAAAGATGCGTGGAATGGCCTCTCTTTGGAGTTTATCAAGACGAAGGTTGGAAGTGGCTTCTCGTTGGAACAGGAGAGAGATCTGGACCTTCTCTGGAGAACGAGAGTGGCTGAAAGGGGCAGAGTTCTGCTTGAAGGTGCAGAAAGAAAGGAACTGACATCAGCGCACATGGATAGTGCCTAAAAGTGGCTCAGTTTATCACTTCTGGAATGGAAGAAAGTCAGCGTGGAGCAGCATGACATCACCTATCGGCGTGCAGGAGCACTGCTTTTTGGGTTTCCGGATCCGGTCAGGAGCCTGGGAATATTCACAAGGTGAGGAGTCTGTGGATAGAAGTATCCATCAGAAAGAATTTCACAATTAGTTGAAATTTCTTTTTACAACCTTTTCTCTTTAATTTGCCTTGGTTTATTAGAGATACCAAACATATACTTAATCTTCTATGTGATATGTCTTGGGAATGGATGTGGTCACCTTGTACACTAATATCTTACCAGTTTGGTATGCTAGCAGCTGAACGCTTCTTGAATACGAGAACAACAGAACTGCTGTCACACACAAATACGATTCTAAAGATGATTCGTTTGGTTTAGACAATAATTTGTTTCTATTTGATAGAAAATGGTATCACCAGACGTGCTGGATGGCAATGGGCTCCAAATTTACTACTTCTTATGCCATCCTCTTGATGGGGTAGTTCGAGGTTGGGCTAGTCTGGGTTCCAGAAGGTATACAGTAGTCAGAATACATGTATTATTGGGGCAGATTCATAGATGATATCATGATCATTTGGACTGGCATTACATGACTGTGTGGCCTATCTCCACTCAAATCCTTCCAATAAGCCATTTACACTTAATTTCAATAAAGAAAAGATTCAATTCTTAGATGTGGAACTATATGTTGATAATGGGGCACTCCATAGTCTCATGTATAGAAAAGAGACTTTATTTAATGCAGCATTACATGGATCTAGTGCACATCCAAAGAACCAACTGACTGCTATTCTATTTGGAGAGATGGTTAGAGCAAGAAAGAACTGTTGCTCTGATTTAGAATTTAAACGAAACATTGAAGACATTGTACAGAGGTTTTTGACCAGAGGCTTTGATTAACATATAGTGATGTCTACTAGGTTAAATACCCTGAAAGACCATAAGAAAAGAGACTTGAGCTGTCATGACACCATTAGACCCATTACTGCATATGGCAGAGATGTTGGGGGAAACTCAGTCAAATACTGAACAGACATCGGTATCTATCAAAGGATGACAATGTAATTAAGCCTTACATTACAACATGTCCAAATATCACCTTTCGCAAGGGACGTACACTAAGAAATATATTCAGCCCTAACTAGCCTAGCTTTCACATGAAACACCCTGGCAGTCTACATTGACCAGTGGTTCTTTTGAATGTGGGCACTGTCCTGTCTGCAGATTTGTGAAGGATAAAGTTACTTCCTTCAGCTACAACAATAGTGCTATGTTTCGAATTAGGAGCAACATTAAGTGCACTACACGATTACTGGTTTATATTCTTCTACGTAGCTGCAGAAGAATATACGTTGGCAGTACAATTCGGTCTTTAAGCGAGAGAATTTCTGAACACTTAAGAGCAGTGCAACAGGGTAATCCCAAATACCCATTCGCAGTACATACACTTGAATGCGTGACGCAGGATAACCATCGTAACTTTCAGTTCCATGAGTCAGAGATGGTTCAACCCGATACCAGAGGGGGTAATCGGGAATTAAAATTGAGAAGACAGGAAGCACTTTGGGTCATGAATCTAAAAGCAGACGAGAAAGGCCTCAATGCTGATCATAAATTACACTATTTCCTTGGAGACTAAGAAATTATATTCATGAAATCGTGCCTTTGTATTTATACGGTTTTCAGAACATAGATACATAATTGTATATGGTTAGTGAACTATGTTATGAATTTCTCATAATCATTTACATCTACTTTATGACGGGACTGGACCCTTGATCCAGATTTGTTAGAATCATGTAATATGTAAATTTATAGTACGCTTTGACAAACAATGTATACCATTAAACACTTCTGTGCTCTTACTGATATGCACCAAGAGGATATTTATTTTTATTTTTGCATTGGATCTTGTGCTCACTACTCCGTTTTCTTTTTCTGGTAGGGTACTAACAAGCACCCATTTAAGGTAATGCGCTATAATAATGGACTAGGTCAATTTCAGAAGAGTATTGATATTAGCATAGTTAGAAGCGATATTGACTTTGTCTACTCTCCTTTAGTTTTTGGAAACTGTTGGTTATTACTATGAAATCGACTTTACCTTAATACTATTCAGTATGCAACCTGATAACTTAGACTTGTACTCACACAACTTAATAATGCGCTGCCGTAATTGTTGATTCGGAATCCAGGAAGGTTAGTCTTTCCTTGACTGATTGCCCGTACTGCACTAAGATGGCGTGTATACACAACGCCGGCATGGTCTGAGTGGGATAGTCTGTCTTCTTAGTGTGATATAAACTACACTAAGATGGCGCGCAAAACTAACGCTGATTCCATCCTTGTGAATAGTACTGTGCTGCTGGAGTACTCTCCCACGGGTAAGACTTTGCAAATAGGCCCATTTCTGTAAACTGATATTGTGCTGAATTTCTTATGAAGTTCTGTGATATTGTCACAAAATGTTTTAACTTCTGGGTGCACGAGATAGAATGGGAAACTCTCCAAATGGGGTATACTGCTAACAATGTTTATTATGCATGTACTATGCTTTGCCCTATATCAAGATGGCATGTCTGCTGTACGATTATGCGTACATAGTTGTAAACTCTCCAGTGTTCCCTTATTCAGTAAGCCTGACATTTACGGGACCATGATTATAATGAGGTATTTGTCTGATTGGTCAGTCCGGTACAGACGGAAATGTGGTTATACTGGTGATATTGTTTCTGCAGCAAGGAGTGCAGCATGGATCGTAAGAAGTCTAATGTCAAGTTGATTGGTCTTAAATATTTAGTGTAGTAAGCGCTATACAGGTAAAATGATATGCAACGATGGACTTGCAGTCAATTTTACACTTTTCACAACTTGACTATTGTATATATCAGCGAATTGGAGGTGTATTTATTTTGATGATATATTGCTAGGTGAGCCCATGTTATACCTTTCAAACCTTAGACAGTGGTAGTTGATGGGTTACTATTTCTTTCATTTCTCTTTCCATATGATTAATATTATCCTACTTTATCTTGCCTTATTGATGGGTGTCAATCACTGTCTGAGCATTTAGTTATAATGTTTAATTATGACTGTGTGAGCACTAAAATGAACTGATAAGTCACTGATTTATATTATTGTGAGGTCTGGGAATCCAGGATTATGTCTTTGCCGTATCCTTTTGGAGCGTACACACCAATGGTGACTAAGGCCAGATCGACCTGGGTGACGGTTTAAATTTTACTTTTGATGTCAATTTTGAAACCAATATAATTGTTATTTTAGCTCTGATCAAGTCTGAAGGTGTATATACCATATGGGACGAAACCCGTGTTGGCTTAAAAAGAACGTCAAGATTTCAGTCTCTGTTACAAATAAAAGATCTTAGAAGATTGAACATAAAGGAACTTTTATATTGATTATTTGGAGTGCTTGAGATTCTCCTTCATGTTTTGGGACTTAGTTCCTACAGAAGAAGATATGGTGCCTCCTCTTCATCTTCAAGCACCCGGAATATTATTGTTACTAATTAATACTAAAAGTATTGCTTTACTTACTTCAGTCTACTAAGTGTGTGCGCGTCATATCACTCAGCTGCCTTGAGCTTCTAAAACCCAACAGAAGTTTATTTTGTGAACTGAAAGGGATATTTCGCCGATAACTCATTCTTGGCCCTGTTTCAGGTGTCCTTGATTGCAAATGTTGACTTTCCTAATCCTTCTGCCACAAAGCTCTTAATGACTGAAGTCATAAATGTAATGTATATTTTTATATACTTTCACCATATATTTTTTCTACTATAACTATAACAGAGCGCTATATTTTCCTACTTACATGAAAAATCTTCATCGCATCATGAGTGATCGATTTGATTTGCAACAAAAAATAGTAACATTACGTGTTGTCAGAAATTGAGGCCAATAACATTTCCACTTGCACAAGTTTCAACAAGTTGCATTCCTTCCGATTTCAACTAAGACGCTCACTGTGATTTAGCATGAACTTCAACATACTGCACTTCATCCAGCAAGATTAGAAAAAGAATTGTGCTTAAGATTTGCCAGGACTAGACAGAGGCTTTATTAGCATATCTAGACCCTGAGGGAGGAAGAGACCATGCCTGTTGCCAATATGTGGAGCACAGACACAAATCTGGCCGCAGAGGTAAGCAAGCTGAAAGCAGAGCTCTTACAAGGGGCTGGAAAGGTGAAATGCTGTCATAGCTTGGGGAAGAAATAGCCCGCCAAGTTTTAGCTTTACAACTTCAACGAATAGTTCCCCCTTAAAAGCACATAAATTACTGTTGTCAACAGAATGGATGAATAGAGAGACTTGTAATGTGCAGAATCACCACTGGCTACCCAATTGAAAATACAATGTGTTCACAAGAAACTAAGTGAGGAAATGAATTTACCCATATGTAGGAAAGTGCCCCTTTTATCATGGTCACCACTACTTTTTGCCACTGGTATTGATGTTTTTTGACTGATGTGCACTAGGTCCCTGCTAACCAGGCACCAGTGCTCTTTCCCTAGACCAATGAAAAATGGTCTAATTGTCATACAACTGGCACACACTTTGCCACCCCTGTAAGTCCCAAGTAAGTTGTACCCCTGGTACCTAGGGCATGAGTACCAAAGAGGGGCCCTAAGGGCTGCAGCCTGTATTATGCCACCCTAAGGGACCACCATACAAACTGCATACAGACTGCGTATCATGGTACAAACCATCAGTGAAAACACCACATGGCACACTCCCTTTGTGCCATGCCAAAGTCACTGCATGTAACATATGTAAGTCACCCCTACAGCGGGCTTTGTAGCCCTATCGTAGGCTGCATTACATTTAGGGCTCCCGGTTTTATGGTATTTATTTTTTCAACATTTACGTCTGTATTTATCCATATTTATTATTTAACCAATCTTATTGGTATTTATCTATATTTATTTTGTGTGTTAAGAACAAATGGAGTGATAATGTATTTGCACATTTATTTTACTGATAAACATGCACTCGTACTTTCATGGCTATTGCGTTTTAGCAAAGTAAGCAGCCAATATAGCAAAACACTACACCCACAGGCAAATATTAGCATTATATAGAAATATATGTTAAAATATGCCTGTATTTAGGGAAAACTCATCCTGTTTTTTTTTTTTTTTAACTTCCCATACGATCTATCTGCTCAGCTGTTGGCCTGGAACACATGAAGGGCAGCATGAAAAGTCACTCACAAGAAACACAATTTTCTGTATTTTTCAACTTTTAAAAATAAATACAGACAGAAATCAATGTGTTTCCAGTCTGTTTTTCTCTGTAAAAATGGAAAACTGGGAGCCCTAATTGTATTACATGTGAGGGCATATCTGCAGGAGTGTAAACAAGGAAGCCATCTTAATTATATGTACTGGGCACTGGTCATTACGAGTTCCCGAGCTACATGATGGCTTTACTGAAACCTAAGGTGTTTGCTATCAAACACCTTGTCTTAATAAATCTGTACTGTTGCCACCACAAGATTTATTATGACATGCACCCAGCAGGCACCTTAGAGGTGACCCATGAAAAACCTACCACTATCTAGTGTGCTGGCCGACTGGTCTCGTCCAGTCTGCCACCACCACAGACATGTTTCTGACTCCCTGCAGGTGAGAACCCACGCTCTCTGAGGCCAGAAACAATGCCTGCTCTGGAGGAAGGTGTTCACACCTCCTCCAACAGGATGGTTAGCGATATAGCAAATCAAGGCCTGGGGCTTCAAAGCCCCTGCCGCCTTTGATTTGTGACCCTGGCTTCCCCCAGACCTGGGAGACGCCACCCCCCTGCCCTGTGGACCATTTGGCACCAGGACAGGTGGGAAATTAGCTTTGCAAGTAGGTGTGTTGCGCCACCAGGCTAGCCACACCCCTAATGTGGGCTGTCTGATGTGCTCCATGAAAGAAGGATTCCACCATCTTGTTTTTGGTGGGGTTAGGAACTCTGGGACAGGGCTATGCCCACTCCCCACAGGAAGTGGTCATATGGGGGTGTAGTGACCCAAAGGGTAAGTAGCCCATTGGCTACTACCCTTCACTCCCCTTAATGCCCCTAAATTCAGTATTTTGGTCGCCCTCCGACACCAGGAACTCAGATTCACCCGACTAAAGAAGGACAAAGAAGAGCCGAAGAACGCAAGGACTGTGGGCTAGCTGTGGACTTGACCCCAAACACTGTCTGCCTGCTCCTGTCTCGAAAATTGCAAAGACCCGACTCGTCGTGCAGCTGTGCCTCCTCCAAAGGCCTGGGAGGGCTGCCAGCACTTTGCCAACCAGCCACCATTTCCCCTGAAGTAGATGAGCCACTTCCCTACAGCCAGTGACTGCAACGTCCGTGTCAGCGATCTGCTGACCACCAGGTCCACAGTCGCAGCAGCCGCCGAGGTGGAGGTCACTGTGCTCCAGCAGTTCACATCCGTCTCTCCACCAAGTTTGGAGATGCCAGGACCCCCAGGAGCCGCCGTGCACCAATACCCGGGGTACCAGACCCCTTGTAGTAACCAAGGCTTGTTCAGTGTCCAGCCTGGACACCAACACTGCTAAGACTGGCCTCTCGACATGGGACTTCAGCACCAGAGAGGCCATCATTGAGAAAGGCCTGCTGTCCTTTTTCATCCCCATCTCCAGGTCGACCACTAAAGTGACAGCCTCCAATGCAAGCGGCCCGCCAGACAAAACACCTCTGCACCCGAGCCCCACAGCTTGAGCCTACCAACGGCGCACCCTTGCCCCGGAGACCCTCAAGAACAGAGCCTCCCTTTGGGTCCCAACGGACTTGTCCCCAAGTAACCACTTGCAGCATTTTTCTTGGTACAGGTTTTCTCCACAGACTACAGCGGTAGCGTTCAAAGCTACCCTTGTGAACCTCACCTCAACCCCGAAACCGGTCCTAGGATGCTTGTTTCCAGTCCAGGGAGGACCTGGCCTGGCAGTTCGGGCTGGACTGTTCCCATTGGGTGCAGGGTCAAGACTGATTTGCATATGGCTGGGTTCAAACTGGAATGGCAAGGGGAGCAAAAAAACGATGGATTTAGGCCCAGATCTCTGTACTGGGGTGAATGTATGACATTGTTCTGCATTCTGTCCATCAATTGTTCTTTTTGCATTTGTCACCCCGAGTGGGACAGGTATGCCTAGACGTGGGTCCCGAGCTCTCCATGCCACTAGAGTCAAGCTATTCTGGCTGATGAGGGGTGAAACCCCGAAACCGGTCCTAGGATGCTTGTTTCCAGTCCAGGGAGGACCTGGCCTGGCAGTTCGGGCTGGATTGTTCCCATTGAGTGCAGGGTCAAGACTGATTTGCATATGGCTGGGTTCAAACTGGAATAGCATGGGGAGCAGAAAAACGATGGATTTAGGCCCAGATCTCTGTACTGAGGTGAATGTATGACATTGTTCTGCATTTTGTCCATCAATTGTTCTTTTTGCACCCGGACACACCAGGGCAGGTAAACTAAAACTGCTGGTGGTTTTAAGGACCTTGGCTACTACTTACCTTAAGTCCAGAAGAACAACCCTATAACTTGATTGCAAGTACACCTATGCAGTGTATGTTTCTCCCATAGGATAACATTCCCGCGTTGGAAGCTCATGCCTCAAATCTGTCCTCTGTATTTTGTGTGCTTCTGAAAATCGTTAACTCGAAAAGTACTTACCTAAGCTCGTGGATCTTGGTGTCTAAATTAATATTAAAAAATCGATGTTATTTTTCTAAATGTGTGTTGGATTTCCGTATTAAGTGTGTGTCTCATTTATTGACTCTGTGTGCAACAAATGCCTAACACTCCCCTCTGATAAGCATATGGCTGCTCGACCAAACTACCACACATACAGCACCTTGGTATGGTTAAAGCAAGCCCCTGCACACTAATAAGGGATGCCTGGGCTCTCTGCACAGTGCACCTCATTTTGGTACACTATATAGAGAGCCAGCTTCCTACAGCATACATGTGCCTTAGCGCATGTATGTTTACAATGAAAATGCGAATGCTTCTGTGTGCCTTGACATGCGCTGTTGAATTTTATTAATCATTTGCCATATCATTTTTACACCAATTTGAAGACCACTAAAATCTTACATTTTACACACACTTTAAAAGTAAAAACTTCATCATATAATTCCATGGTGTAAAATATATGTTAACTGAACTGTGCTAGTAAAGCTTAGCCTTGTTCTAAAGTTGGCACAACAAAAGCAAGGATTTTAGAAAGTAGTAGAGTCAGCTCCTGATACTGACATTTATATCTACCTATCAAGACCTTATATTTCTTCCCACAAGAGGATCCGGTCACCTGCTCGTTAGTCGTTATCTTTAAGTTTCTATTTTATCACATGTTCTTGCTTCTATTCACTTGAATTAAGTGAAAATGTACAACAATGTTTGAAAATTGTATGGATTTTAGCACTAAATATTTCAACTGATCACAGGCGAAGCTCTGGTCCGCTGAAAAGGCAACTGCCTTGCATATAACCCTCCAAGACAGCTGCGATCCACCAATAAATATCTGGCATGCACCCCCAGGATCCGGAGACAGAGAGCAGGAGGTAGATCGCTAACTTTTTTGGGCGCATCTGCTTAGAATCAGCTTTCCTTGGAATTACATTCAGTGAGCGACCCAGGGCTTTTTAAATTAAAAAAACACTGAAAACCTGGTTCTTCATGCAGGCCTAACTTCTTCCTCACCGACTTTTCAGCTAGTATTGCGCTGGGACACTCCTTGGAGTAGCTGTGCGCAATATAAATAGCCTATCATGTCATATCATTATTTTTGATTGCTCGCTGGCTATTTTGCATTCAACTCATGTTAAACTTTAAAAGCTCTCCTGAGTGTTTTATTTTTTTGCTTTTGTGCTAAGATCATGCTTAAAGACGCCAGAATATTATGGCAGGTTTTGGCCGATGAAAAGGCACATATTTTCTCAAAGTGACAACCACTGGCAAAAAAGGTCTGGTTTTAATGTGCTAATTCATGCAAGCAAAGGCCAGGAGGACTATATTCTGCGGAGTCTCTGTGCAGCCTCTATAAACTCCAGAGGTGAAGGGAATATATGCAAAGCACATAATCGGAGCAGATACAAAGCAAATGGTTCAACAGACAAGATTAACAGAAAAAGACATGATTTGAGAGAAGGCTCAAGAAAAACAAGTTACTTACCTTCAATAGGTTTGTTCCGCTAGAGACTAACTGTTGACTCTTCATTTGAATATTCCCCAGGCGTCAGACTTGATCCGGAATTTTTTTTCACCATTACTTCTGTGCCTGGTAGGTGGAGCTGTGCTGCTCAGCACTGGCATAGTTCCACTACGGAAAGGACGTGCAGAGCCTATATAAGCACCACTCAATTGCTTTTGAAGCTGCCGCGGCCCCACACACAGAGCCCCAATAGCAAGTTGGTGTGACCAGTGTGCAGATTCTTAGACTTGGGATGTTATTAATGGATAGAGTCCACATCATAGGACAGAGGGAATGGTTGAAGAATCTACGGTTAGATCGAATCTACGGTTAGATAGTCTCTACCAGAAATGGCATTAACGAAGGTAAGCAACTTATTCTTCTGACAGAAACCTCTAACCACAGAATCCTCATCTTCTGAATAGATGCCAAAGCAGAACCTATTTGTAAGCAAGTCTGTGAATTGTCTCAAACCAGAAAGTTCTGTAGAACCGAGCAGAATAAATGCCCTTCTCGGTGAACCTAGCTAGCAAGACAATAGTGCTTCATGAATGTATGGAGTGATGCTCACCCAGCTGCCTGGCAGATGTCCTGGATAGGAACTCTGCGTGCCTACATAGTGGTAGAAGCTTTGGTCCTCGTGGAATGAGCTCCTTCCGGAGACTCCTTCTTGACCAATGCATAGCAGATCTTAATGCAGAGCACTATCCAGCAGGAGATCCAGTCGTCTCCGGTGCGATCAATGTAAAAGTCTAATGCTCTTTTGGGGTCCAAGTGATGGAGTCCCTCCTCTTCCTCCTTTAAGGGGCGAGGCTGAGCACATAATGCAGATAGGGTGACCGATGTGCAACAGTATCACAACGTTTGGTTGGAAGGATGCTTGCATCCGCAGAACCAGTCTGTCTAGGACTAAGATGCTGTATGGCAGGTTGGCAGAGAGCTTGAAGCTTACTTACTGTAGTGTTAATCTCATGCTGCAGTGGTATCTGAACTGGAATGTCCAGATAGAACTTTGTCTAATTCTTAGAGTTCTGGGGAAAGCAGCATTACTGTTGTGACAGCGTCGTGTAAGCAGCTGTTCTGCTGAGGACATCGATTTGAAATAAATACATTTGGACACACACCTGAAGTTGTGTGATTACTACACTTACCCACCGTGCCGATGTTATGGCAACGAGGAACACTGTCTTGAGGGTGAGAAGCAGTAGGGGACATGTTTGAATTGGCTCTAAGGGATTGCACATTAAATATGTGAGGACCAGGTTAAGGTCCCACTGTGGCAGGAGAAAGAGAGGCAAGAAACAGGTGCTGTAAGCCTTTCGAAAAACTCATCACAAAAGGTGTTTTGAATAAGGAGGGCTTGTCCAGCAAAAGTAAAAAGGCAGAAAGAGCGGAAAGGCACCTTTTAGCTGCGCCCTGAGCAAAGCCTTGCTAGGCGAGGGACAAAGCAAACAATAAAACATGAGATGCCTTCGCCTGGAGAGGGTCTATCTGCCGCACAAAGACACAAATTTGTCCCAACGACAGGCTAATAGGGTTTTTGTTGAGGGACACATGGCTGCTAGGATGAAATCAACCACCTCTGGAGGAAGGTCAAAGGTGCTCAGCTGTTGCTGCTCAGTCTCTAGGCAGAAAGGTGTATATTGCAGAAGCCCGGTGCAGAACCCTGCCCAGCAGATGCTCCCGGAGGGGCAGCCTGATCGAAGTAGAGATGCTCATGCCCAAATGTTCTGGATACCATACTCTTCATGCCCATTCTGGAGCCACAAGCATGACTTGGGACTGATCGGTCCTGATCGTCTTCAGTACTCGGGGCTTGAGAGGGATCAGCAGGAAGGTATACACGAGTCCAGAGTTCCACCCTAGGCGGACCACGACTTGTAGCGAGAGAAGTCTTGGAAACTCCAATGCACAGAACTGCTGACATTGTGCGTTCTCTGCAGTGGAGGATAGCTTGAGCCAGGGTTCATCTCATTCGAGGAAGAAAACGTAAACCACCTCCGGGTGCAACTGCCATTTGTGATCCATTAGCCGTCGATGGCTGAGTTTGTCTGCCCTGGCATTCAAGGATCCTGCCAGGTGGTTCACCACCATGAAAATACCTTGATGGTTCAGGAATTTGCAGAGGTTCAGGGCCTCCAGGCACAGGGTCCATGTCCCCTCCCCACCCCGTTTGTTGCAGTACCACATGGCGGTGGTATTGTCTGTAAGCACAAGCCTCCCCTTGACGGACAGAAGGAAGACTTTCAAAGACTAGCAAATGGCCCTCAGATCCAGAAGGTTGATATGGAGCCGGGACTCTGCTGGAGACCAGAAGCCTCTGATCTTTATTTCTCCCAGGTGGCCGCCACACCCCAGGAGTGACACATCGCTCAAAACTGTCAGTCCTGGCAGGGAGAGGGGTCTGCTGCTCACCCAATCTTGGTCTATTAGCCACCATTGCAGATTTTTTGCAGTCTTCTCTGACATCTTGATGTGGCCAGAGAGGTCCTCTTGAAGTTGGTTCCACTGAGACTTCAGATCCCACTGCAGAGCATGCATATGCCGCCTGGTGTGCTTGACCAGCAGGACGCAAGAGGCCATCATTTCCAGCAGCCTCAGAGTCAACCTCACTGAAATCCAGGACAGAGGCTGAAAGATGGGGATCCTAGCATGAATGTCCTGGTCTCTCCTTTCCAGGGAAAAGGCAGGAAACAATACCATATCCAGAATGGCTCCAATGACGGGGAGCGCCTGAGAAAGATTCAAGAGTAATTTTGGCACATTGATAGTGAACCCCAACAATGACAGGAGTGTGCCATAGTATGGAGGTGGTTGACGACTGCCTTGGGTGAGCCTTCTTCCACAACCAGTTGTCGAGGTAGGGGAAGACTAGAAACCCCTGACCTCCGAAGGTGTGCTGCTAGCACAGCCATCACTTTCGTGAACACCCGTGGGGCGCTGGTGACCAAAGGGGAGCACCGCAAACTGAAAACCATGAACCGCAGGTAGCAATGATGGGCCTGCAGGATGGGGGTATGGAAACAGGTGTCCAGCAGATCCATCACTACTATCCAGTTTCCAAGGTCAAGGTGATACAAGACCTAAGCCAGAATGAGAATTCTGAATTTGTCTTTCCGGAGGAAGGGATTGAGAGGGCGCAAGTCTAATATATAATGAAGGTCTCCGTCCATCTTTGGCTCCAGAAATTAACAGGAATAATAACCACAATCCACTTCTGGCACAGGCACCCTCTTGATAGCATCTATGGCAAAAAGGGCTTGCACTTCCTGCCATAAGTCAGACAGACTGCCCTCAGTCAGTCATTCAGTCCAGGGTCAGTGGAAGGTGCATTGGAGTGGCTATGAAGGTTAAGGTGTATGCTTTCTGGAAAATCTGCAGGAGCTACCTGTTGGATGTTATGGCCAGCGACCCTTGACCTTGCCAGGTAGGTCGCTCCCCCACCACACAGCTCCGCCTGTGTTGTCTGCCCGCTGCTTCTGCAGGTAAGATCGCCCTCCGCTTGTGGCCCCGGTGCCCGTATTTCCTGCTTGTCTCCCCTTTTCCTTTCTGTGCCCCTCGTTGCCCCATTAGCGTTGTGCTTGCCATTTTGTCTGTTTTCACCCCTTTTCCTTTCTGTGCCCCTCGCTGCCCCATTAGCGTTGTGCTTGCCATTTTGTCTGTTTTCACCCCCTTTTTCCTTTCTGTGCCCCTCGCTGCCCCATTAGCGTTGTGCTTGCCATTTTGTCTGTTTTCACCCCCCTTTTTCCTTTCTGTGCCCCTCGCTGCCCCATTAGCGTTGTGCTTGCCATTTTGTCTGCTTTCTCCCCCTTTTTCCTTTCTGTGCCCCTCGCTGCCCCATTAGCGTTGTGCTTGCCATTTTGTCTGTTTTCACCCCCCTTTTTCCTTTCTGTGCCCCTCGCTGCCCCATTAGCGTTGTGCTTGCCATTTTGTCTGTTTTCACCCCTTTTTCCTTTCTGTGCCCCTCGCTGCCCCATTAGCGTTGTGCTTGCCATTTTGTCTGTTTTCACCCCTTTTTCCTTTCTGTGCCCCTCGCTGCCCCATTAGCGTTGTGCTTGCCATTTTGTCTGTTTTCACCCCTTTTTCCTTTCTGTGCCCTCGCTGCCCCATTAGCGTTGTGCTTGCCATTTTGTCTGTTTTCACCCCCTTTTTCCTTTCTGTGCCCCTCGCTGCCCCATTAGCGTTGTGCTTGCCATTTTGTCTGTTTTCACCCCTTTTTCCTTTCTGTGCCCCTCGCTGCCCCATTAGCGTTGTGCTTGCCATTTTGTCTGTTTTCACCCCTTTTTCCTTTCTGTGCCCCTCGCTGCCCCATTAGCGTTGTGCTTGCCATTTTGTCTGTTTTCACCCCTTTTTCCTTTCTGTGCCCCTCGCTGCCCCATTAGCGTTGTGCTTGCCATTTTGTCTGTTTTCACCCCCTTTTTCCTTTCTGTGCCCCTCGCTGCCCCATTAGCGTTGTGCTTGCCATTTTGTCTGTTTTCACCCCTTTTTCCTTTCTGTGCCCCTCGCTGCCCCATTAGCGTTGTGCTTGCCATTTTGTCTGTTTTCACCCCCTTTTTCCTTTCTGTGCCCCTCGCTGCCCCATTAGCGTTGTGCTTGCCATTTTGTCTGTTTTCACCCCTTTTTCCTTTCTGTGCCCCTCGCTGCCCCATTAGCGTTGTGCTTGCCATTTTGTCTGTTTTCACCCCCTTTTTCCTTTCTGTGCCCCTCGCTGCCCCATTAGCGTTGTGCTTGCCATTTTGTCTGTTTTCACCCCCATTTTCCTTTTGTGCCCCCGCTGCCTCTCGCCATTCCCGCCGCTGCGTCCCTGCGGCCCCGCCCCTGACTGCCCATTCGCTGCCCCTGCCTCCCGCCTCCCAGCTGCTCCTCCCTCCCACCTCCCCTTAAATGGCGGCCGCTGCGCGGCGGCGCCGCTGGCGCGCCTAAGGCAAGCCCGTCTGCGCCCGTCCGCGACTGGACCGCGCCCAGCGCCAGAACCCCTGGATCCCACCGATGCAACACCACTCG
Source organism: Calotriton arnoldi (assembly GCA_963921515.1). Classification (NCBI taxonomy): domain Eukaryota; kingdom Metazoa; phylum Chordata; class Amphibia; order Caudata; family Salamandridae; genus Calotriton; species Calotriton arnoldi. Next base: position 659,767 of record CAWUFW010004200.1, read on the forward strand.
ACGGACCTACGACGCCGCCACACTCACCGCACTCAATGCCGGCCGGAACCCTGCCTGCTACCGAGCCTCACCGAGACGCACCCACGGACCCTTCACCTGCCAAACCTGCCGATTCACCTGCCCCCGGACGTGCACCACCTCCGCCAAGTCGAGCACCAGCAGCAACCACCTGAAATGCATCCTGTTGAACACCCGCTCCGTCCACAGGCACGCCGTGGAACTCTGGGACCTGCTCGACGCAACAGCACCGGACATCGCCTTCCTCACCGAAACCTGGATGAACGCCTCCTCAGCGCCCGACATCGCCATAGCCATCCCGGACGGATACAAGATCACCCGGAGGGACCGCGTCAACCAGACGGGAGGAGGCATCGCCATCGTACACAAGAACACCATCCGCATCTCGACTAACTCCGACGAGACCTTCACCGCCGCCCGAACACCTACACTTCCAGATACACACTGACCCCAAGACCACCCTCCGAGGCACCCTCATCTACAGACCCCCGGGACCACGCACACTATTCAGCGAAGACATCGCAGACTTCATCAGCCCGCACGCCATGCCCTCCGCCGACTACATCCTCCTAGGGGACCTCAACTTCCACCTAGAGAACAACAACGACAGAAACACCACCGCCCTGCTGGACAACCTCGCCAACCTCGGACTCAAGCAACTGGTGAACACACCCACCCACTACGCCGGCCACACGCTTGACCCCGTCTTCTCGTCCAGCAAACACATCTCCTTCAGGCACGCCACCGGACTCCACTGGACCGACCACAGCTGCATCCACTTCAGCTTCAGAAAGACTGCGACCCACCACCACCCGCAACAGGCTCCCCGCCGGAGCTGGAGCAAGATCACCGCCGAGCAGCTCACCGCCTCCCTCAGCCAGAACACACCCACCAACACAACGGACCCAAACGAAGCAGCCAGCAACCTCGCCAAGTGGCTGACCGCCTGCGCCGACGACCTCGCACCACTAAAAACCCTCCCAGCAGACCCGGAAGCAAGAAAACCCCTTGGTTCACCAACGAACTCCAGGAATCCAAGAAGAACTGCCGCACTCTCGAGAAAACCTGGCGACTCGACCAGACCACAGACACCAGGACCGCCCTCAAGCACGCCACCCGCAAACACCACCAGCTGATCCGTGCCACCAAGAAGTCGGCACTCAAAGAACGACTGGACAACAACGCCCATGACAGCAAGGAACTTTTCAGCATCGTCAAAGAGTTCTCCAACCCCAGCGCCGGAAACAACGACATCACCCCTCGCAAGACCTCTGCAACTCACTCTCCGCGTTCTTCCACCGCAAGATCACCGACATACATAACAGCTTCGACGCACAAACCACGCACCCTACCGCCGAACCAACGCCCGCCACCACCACCCTCTGCAACTGGACCCCGATCAGCACCGAAGACACCACCCGCACGATGAACTCCATCCACTCCGGATCACCAACCGACCCCTGCCCACACCACGTCTTCAACAAAGCCGACGCCACCATCGCACCCCATCTCCGGGACATCATCAACTCCTCCTTCCACACCGCCACCTTCCCGGAGAGCTGGAAGCACGCCGAGCTTACCGCCCTCCTGAAGAAACCAACGGCGGACCCCACCGACCTCAAGAACTACCGTCCCATCTCGCTCCTTCCGTTTCCGGCCAAAGTCATCGAGAAGACCGTCAACAGACAGCTTGCCGCCTTCCTCGAGACGAATGGTTCCCTCGACCCCTCGCAGTCCGGGTTTCGGGCCAACCACAGCACCGAGACCGCCCTTATCGCAGCCACCGACGACATCAGAACCCTAACCGACAACGGGGAAACAGCTGCCCTCATCCTCTTGGACCTCTCCGCGGCGTTCGACACCGTCTGCCACCGCACCCTAGTGAAGCGCCTCAGCAACATCGGAATCCGAGAGAAAGCACTGGAATGGATCATCTCGTTCCTCGCCGGAAGAACCCAGAGAGTCCGCCTCCCCCGTTCAGATCCGAAGCCACCGAAGTCATCTGCGGCGTTCCACAAGGATCTTCACTCAGTCCAACCCTCTTCAACGTCTACATGAGCCCCCTCGCAGCCATCGCACGCCAACACAACCTCAACATCATCTCCTACGCCGACGACACCCAGCTGATCCTCTCCCTCACCAACGACCCCACCACCGCCAGAGCCAACCTACACGACGGGATGAGAGACGTCGCCGACTGGATGAGGAACAGCCGCCTTAAACTGAACTCGGACAAGACGGAAGTCCTCATCCTGGGCTCATCTCCCTCCGCCTGGGACGACTCCTGGTGGCCCCGGCCCTGGGCACCGCGCCCAAGCCAACGGACCACGCACGCAACCTGGGCTTCATCCTGGACTCCTCCCTGTCGATGACCAGACAAGTCAACGCCGTCTCATCTTCATGCTTCAACACCCTGCGCATGCTCCGCAAGATCTTCAGATGGATCCCCACTGAAACCAGGAAGACCGTCACCCAGGCACTCGTCACCAGCCGACTGGACTATGGGAACACCCTCTACGCCGGAACCACAGCCAAACTTCAAAAAAGACTCCAGCGCATCCAGAACGCCTCCGCACGACTCATCCTGGACATCCCCCGACACAGCCACATCACCGGACACCTGAAAGACCTGCACTGGCTCCCCGTCAGCAAGAGAATCACGTTCAGACTCCTCACCCACGCACACAAGGCCCTCCACGACCTGGGCCCAAAGTACCTCAACGACCGCATGACCTTCTACACGCCCACCACGCCAGCTACGATCAACCAGCCACGCCCTCGCCACCGTACCACGCATCCGCAGAACCACCGCCGGAGGAAGATCCTTCTCCTACCTGGCAGCCAAGACCTGGAACTCCCTCCCCACTCACCTTCGGCGAACCCAGGACCATCTCTCCTTCAGGAAGCAGCTCAAGACCTGGCTGTTCGAGCAGTAACCTACCCCCTCCCCCAGCGCCTTGAGACCCTCCCGGGTGAGTAGCGCGCTCTATAAATGCCGTGATTGATTGATTGATTGATTGATTGCCAACCTGGCAAGAATCATTGGATCCTGACTCCAACCAGGTGGCTGCCCTCCACTAAGGGCATGCTAAAGGGATTTGGCAAATGGTGCTGCGGCGGGGACAGTGGGCTGACTGGCTTGCTGATCCTGACCACAGTTTTGGTGGCTGCCAAAGCCTCAGCCGGAAAACTGCTCGGCACCTTGCTGAGGCTGAAGTGGCTGCTGGCATGGGGTACCTCTGAGAAACAGCAAAAGGAACAGTAGGGCTGATGCAGCTGGGGAGGCACCACAGATAAGCACATGCTGCGGCCCTGCTCTCTTTGAACAGTTCCAGAGCAGAATCTGCCTTGTCACCAAAGAGGCGAGTCCCGTCAAAGGGCAAGTTCATAAGGAACGACTGGGCATCACCTGAAAAATCTGTTGACCTCAGCCAGGCATGGAGACAAATGGCGACACTGATGCCAATGGCTTGCCTGATGGAAACAGTGGTATCTAGGCCACAATGAATTGTGAATTTGGCTGTGTCACGACTGTCCTGTATTGCTTGGGTTAGGACAGGTCGGACACCTGGAAGGACTTGAGACACCAAATCCCGAAGACAGTGGAAATAGTGGCCCAGCAGGCAACAGGCATTGATGGATCGGAGGACCAAACCGGTCGAAGAAAATACCCCCTTGTGAAAGGTCTCTACTATTCTGGACTCCCTATCAGGGGAGTAGTCACAAAAGTATTTGGGTTTGTCTGACTGGTAGATGCCTACACCACCAAACTCTCAGGGGAGGGGTCTTGAGACAAAAATGTGGGATCCCCCATGCTAAGTCAGTCGAGTCTAGCAATTTGCGATTTTCTGGGGGGCCAGTGTAAGGTTTGGGCCAGTATCAGTGAGTGCCTTATTAAAAGGTAGTAGGGGGTCAGTAGAGGTTTGCCAGGACGGAGCACTTCGGTCAGGAGATTGACTTTGCCATTTAAAGTGGAGAGCTGGAAGTTGAGAACTTTGGCCGCACTCTGCATGACCACCGCAAAGTGGCAGAATCTGGAGGTGGGAAAAGACCAGAATCTGGAGGTGGGAAAAGACCAGAATCTGGAGGTGTGAAAAGACCAGAATCTGGAGAGGTATCAAGGCCACTGGCTTCTTGGAGGTCATCACACCAATTCTCTTCATGGTAGGGTTAGCCAGTTTCATCACTTGCATCATAATCGTTGTCACGATCTGTACCAAATCTTCCATGTGGAGGTGGGATGTTAAGCAGTGGAGTTTGTGGTATGATGGATAATGAGCTCGGCCAAGGTCGTAGCGGCGCCCACCCAGAGTCGAAGCGAGCACAATAGGCACCTTGTGCTCCAGGAACTGGTGTGGAACATGGAGCTTGAGGCAGAGTTGCTGTAGGAGGCCGGGGGAGGGACAGTGTTGGGCTTGGAAGGTCCAACTGGCCCTGAGGGGTGAACCTGCCATCGGTATCCCAGAAGAAAGGCCACTCAGCTCCTTGGGGCCTGCAGGCATGTCAGAAAGGATCCAAAAACTCAGAGCACGGCCTCGAGGAACTCTTGAATCTGTCTCAGTGTCACAGTCAGCCCTGGAAACTCTTTTTGTGCCACAACAAGTTGCGCAATTGGCTCCGAACTCAACTGGCTTTGGGAGTGAGATCGAGAGGTATAGTGATGTGCTTGCGCCTTCTCAGGAGTACAAGAGTGCCGGGAAGGGGTCAAGTCCTGCTTGGATTTTTTATGATTTTTCTTCAACTTATCAAAAGATTTGGAGAGTGACAACAAGTGACCTATGGATCGACTCCTGTGACTTCTGGACTGGGATGGAGTCTAAGACCGATCCCTGGACTTGGACCAATCTCGAGGAGGAGCTTGGCGACGTAGAGTTTCGTCTTGTGGTCCCGTATGGGGACACGCATTCACTTCAGGCCTGAAGAGTTGTGACTCGACCCGAGAAACCACATATAAACCTGGTGAGGATCTGTCACAGACATTTGCTTGCGACAGTCCTTACAGGATTTAAAATCGGTCACTTTGGGAAGTGGCAGTTCCCTTGCACACTGTAAATCTGAGGTAAAGAAGGTCTAAAACATACAAGAGGTAGCTCGGGATCCGCGTCTGGTGGCACAGAAAGAAAGGAACTGACGTCAGTGTGCGAGAGTGGCCCTTATATAGCTCTGCACGTCATTTCCGGACCGCAACTGCATCAGTGTGCAGCCGCACTGCACCACCTACCTGCGTTAAGCGGTACTGCTGAAAAAGATTTCCAGATCCAGTCTGACGTCTGGGGAATTTTCAGAAGGTGAGGAGTCTGTGGTTAGAAGTCTCTATCAGAAATTGCTTGTTGAACCACAATGTAAACCATTGGGGTTACATTCTTGGGATCTTATATATTGAAATATTGCATAACAGCTATGAAACTACCTGGATTGGCAGAGATATATACTATATCCAGGATTCAGGTCAGATTATGAGGCACTGGCAGAGCTGTGTGTCTGTCTCTGATCTTGAACAGCAATTGTGCACCAAAATCAGGACCAAGACAAATTGGCAGAGTTATGCATACTTCTTGATACTGGAACAGGAAGTGATGATGCAAGTTTACATTTGGGGAAAGGAGTACTGATAATGTGGGGCGTCCAAGTACTCTAACAGCTAGAGTGCCACAGGTCAGGATGTATTTTCTTAGTGTATTTTCTTAGCTCAGAGTGGGTCAAACAACTGAACTATAACTGCACCAAATATTAGAACTGCAATGCAGCAACAAAGTTATCTGTCTGTGCCAGACCTAGTGTATTCAGGAAGCTACAGGTTAGGACTGGTGGTCCTAGCTGCCAGTGATGAGTTACTGAAGTTGAAAAGGCCAGTGCTGATACTGCATTACAACTATTACAGGTAGTTGCCTCACAGCACCATCACAACAGACCAGAAGAAGGCACCAACCTGCTCCAATTGGCTTAAAACATCCTTGATGTTCAGGGTAAAGTGGTGCATAAAGAGAGCAACATAATCTTGCATTGAATCCTTTTACTAGGACTACAGTTATGTTCCAACTGCGATGGGAAGGGGTGAGGGGCCCTTAGCGAGCGTACTAGAGGATGGATAACTGGGAGATGATCAGAGCACAAATATGCGATTGTGAGAAAGTGCCCTCTTTCTGCATGGTTGCCCCCACTTCTTGCTGAATTGCTGATGTGCTTTGACTGAGTGTGCCCTGGGCTCCTGCTAATCAGGTACCCAGGGCCTATGTTCTTTCTCTAAAACTGCATTGAAGCCTAAACCCAATTGGCATCGCTGGCCACAGGTCAGCCCCTGGTAAATGGTACCACAGGTACCCAGGGCACAGTGACGAGAGAAGGCCTCTAAGGGCTGCAGCACTTATTGTGCCACCCTTAGAGGTCCTGTACCCTGACACACACACTGACTTTGCAGGCTGCGTGTCTTGGTGCAGAACAAAGTGAAGAGTCGACATGGCATACATCCCTGTGTGCCATGCCTACAACCCACTGCCCTGGCATAGATTAGTCACCCCTCATGGGGGGACTCAGCCAACCAGGGACAGGCTCATGCCTCCCTCCCACTGGAAGGTGGCATAATAGGGGGTGTACCCACCCCAGGGAGGGACCCATTGGTCCCTGCATTTTACCTACCTGCAAGGCCCCTAAATCTAGTATTTAGGGGCACCCCTGAACCTTGCTACCTCAGACAAGAACCTGCAACAAGAAGAAGAAGGACCGAACAGCCGTGCAGCAGCTAACAAGAGGAAGACGCCCACTGACTTGGCCCCAGCCCTACCGGCCTGTCTCACCCTCGAACCTGCTCCTGCGAAATCCCGGTGTGTCCTGCAGCCAGCAACCTCGAAAACCCCGGAGGACCTGCCTGCCTTCAAGCACAAAGACTTTGTCTCCTGTGAACACCGGATTTGTTCATCTGCAACCTCTGGCTCCGGCCGGACACCGCGGATCCGCCCCACTCTGCACCCGCCGTCCACGGCCCGAGATCGAGTGGGCAAACACCACGAGGTGGTCACCCCGGCGATCCTGACCCGAGATCCCGCGTCCCCTGACCTGCCTCAAGCCTCCAGCCGACGCCTGCAGCCTAAATCCAGAAGGCCCCCCTAACCGTGACCAGGAGCTGGTAAGAAGATCCGACCCCAAAAGGCACCCATGCACCCGACGCCCCACGGCCTTGTGTGCCCAAACCAACGGTGCCTAGCCAACCCCTAACTTCCCAACTTACCTCTCGAAGTGGTGGTCGCACCCGGAAGACCTTCGTCCCCAAGCCTGCAGTGTCTTTCCAAACCGGAGGTTCTCCATTGAAAACAACAGGGCGTTTCGACGTCGAAACAGCACTCTGCACCCGGTTGCCCTAGTGCCGCTGAGGGTGTAACTAGAGTGCATCCTTGACCCTGGGGGACCCCTGAGTCTACCCCCAGAACCTCAACTCCCACTACCAAATACTTACCTCACAACCGATAACACTATTTTCCTTCATAGGATAACATTGACTGTTTTTCTGTGAAAAGTTTCTAAGTGTGGAGTTTGAGAAACTAAAGAAATTCTTTAAAATTGCATAATCTAACAAAAACGATTTTACTTACCTGTTTTCAGGAAATGTCCCAGAGTAGTATCTAGGTATACTACTCTGTGTAAGTCTAGTAATCTCAAAAGTTACTTACCTGCCATTTTACTGAAAAGCCTATTCAAGTCTATGTACTCCGTTTACTAAGTATTGCATTTCTCTGCATCCGTACTGTAAATCAAACCAAAGTACATATACAATTATCATTCAAACTGTATTTCAATTGCATTACTATCGTAAAGTATTTATTGCTTACCTGTGCCAGGCTTGCTTGGTTCTAGAAAATAAAATAACTAAAAGAGTATTTTTGTACAAAAACAATTGGTCTGAAGTTCAGTCTTTGAGTGTGTGAATTCATTTGCTGACTGAGTGTGTACAACAAATGCTTAACACTGTCCTCTGATACTGCCTTACTGCTCGACCACACTACCACAAATAGAGAGTGAGGTTCTATCTAACTTTACCTCTGCCTACCTTTGGGGTTCCACTGGACTCTGTGCACACTATACCTCACTTTGGTATAGTATATACAGAGCCTGCTTCCTACAGCGATGCAGTGAAGAGCTACGGGTTATAAGTGAGAGTAGAAAACTGCAGCAAAGAGAAGAGGTGCATGGAAGAGAGAGTGATGCAGAAGAGAGCGTGATAATTAGATAAGAACTACATTAGATTGAGGGCTTTGTGTGCATTCAAACAGTCAAAGAGGAGGCACATGATTAAAGAAGAGAATTGGCAATTCTGTGTTAAGTAATCCTTTGACTATTGACCTAATAGCTACATAAGCTACTAAAAGTCATAAGCCATATGAGTTGTCTTTACATTCACTAAAACAGAGCCACTTCTCTCACATGCTGCCTACTTTCTCTGATTCATCATACTACCAAATCCAGCCCACCGAAGAGATAGAACTCTGCCTAATTATGAGGGTAAGAGTTTGCCCAAAGGACCCTAGCATCTTCTATCCTGTGACAACTGTCATTACATGTGCGAAGAGCTTTGGTGGACGTATGCATCTTGAAGCTTCAAAGAGCAGAACCAATCTCCTTTCTAAAGGAATGCCCAAAACGAAGTCAGAGTCCATATCACAAATGTAAGAAAGTGGATCATTTGGGGTGGGTGGTCATCCACCTCAAACATGTGCGAAGATCTTTGGTGGACGTATGCATCTTGAAGCTTCAAAGAGCAGACCAATCTCCTTTCTAAAGGAATGCCCAAAACGAAGTTAGAGTCCATATCACAAATGTAAGAAAGTGGATCATTTGGGGTGGGTGGTCATCCACCTCAAGGAATAATAAAACTAATTTGACGGGATGAACCCCAAAGTCAGTAAATAAACTTGATCAACCGCATTGTAGCTACAGCACAGAGCAGGCAGGTTTAACATTGGGCCATGGCTCACTCCTGCAGAGGCCACCACCAAGGTCCAGTCCAGGTGGTACTGGTCAACTGGTCACTTCAGGAAAACAAAAAGTTGTCTTGCAGCTTGTTGTGTCCTTGTAGTCACACAGAGTCAGCCAAATGACCCTTGGGAGTCCGCTTTTTCATCCTGGGAACAAGAGGGAGTAGATCCAGGCCTTTAAAAGGTTCCTCTCATGTCACTGACAGCAGGTCCAGTAATCTTCTAATCTTCCGCAGGTCCAGAGAGTGTTCCGATGAGGGTGCATGGGGTGAAACATTTATGGTTGGCACTAGCTAGTGGGTGGGGAGGAGTTACTTCTGGACCCTCCCTACCCAATGGGGTAGAAGATCCCAGAGGCAAGCCTACTCACTTTTTCAGCAGCTCCAGTTTGTCCTACTGCAAACAATCCTAGAGTGCCCTTCCTTTCTAAAATCCAAGATGGGGAAAACCTTTTTCCCGTGTGCAGAGGTTGTGGGTACACCCAGAGGTGTGACCAAGGAAATTAGAAGTCTCCTCCTGTGTCCACTCCAACCCAGTTCTGGGGACAGCTTCCCTTCCACTGGGTTCAGACAGCCTCGCTAGTGCATGTGGGCCTTGGGGGAAAAGGCTTTCTTTTCTTCAGAAACCTCCCCTTTCAAATTAATGAAGTTCCTGGGCCCACCCTAACTGTCCTTCCTTTGCTGATAGGGATCAAACGCCCCCCACCATAACCAGGTCTAAGCCACTGTTCTGGGAACAGTTTTCACAACTCATTAAGGTCAAGCACTGGCTGGGCAGCTCTCAGCAGGCTAATGCCAATTAGCCTATAGGAGCTTCAGCCAGGGAAAAGGGAACTTTCTAAAAGTTACTATCCCTAAATATTTATTTAAAAAAATCTAACTTCACCAGTGAATTAGATCGTTAATAAATATGAACATTAGTCTTCAAATAACTATTTTAGCTGTATCCTGTCAAAAGTAGCAGATTAAAGTTTATAATCTGTACTTTGACAATTTCTCTGATCCAACTACAGTCATGCCAGTTAAAATAGTTTCTTTAAGGCTGGCCAATGGAGGAACATGCCAACTTTAATTTCGCACATATCCCACTTTTAAATACCAGGCATCCTACTTTGTGGATGACAAAATTTACTTGGGGTAACTTATTAATATTTAAAAGCAGGGTTTCCAACCTGTCACACAGGGTAATTTTGACAGGTTTGACAGCAGGTTTTAGGCTGCTACATTCAGGCTACACATGGTAGGCCTAAACTCATGCTTTACAGGCCAGCCCTGTGGATGATACTTAAGGTGTTGCAGTCCACAGGTGGCATTTAACTTCCAGGTCCTAGGGTGCATTTCCAACACCAGATACTAGGGACTTCTAGGCAAGCTAAACATGTCAACCTGAGGTAAGCCAATTTAACCATGTTTTAAGGGGGAGCACAGGCACTTTACTTAAGTTTAGCAATGGCAAAGTGCTCAGAGTTTAAAAAAAACACAAATAGGGTCTGGAAAAAAGAGAAAAATCTGGAGTGACCATGTAGAAAAAGCAGATTTGCTAAAATAAAATGGTCAAGAAACAAAGAACATTCTAGAAAACAAAGAGATAAAATTGGACATGGACTTGTTGTTCATCGGTCAGCAGCAAAATAATGTTAAAAACAACTCTTTGTATGAAGATGGTATGAAATGGACTCTAGAGAAATTTACTGCTTCATGGATCTCACAGGAATTTGTAAAGCAGACACTTTGTTTTCATTAGAAAATACTCAAGATGTATTTTACTGTTGTATAGTCCCTCACAAAAGTCCAAGCAGTCCTGAAACTTGCAATCTGCAGGCTCAATTATTTCCCCAGCAGCTACCTGGGTCTAGGAAACAATTGATCCATAGACTACATTTTCAAAATACCTCACTTTGTCTTCTTCTTCGATCAAACAGCAGCAATCACATTTATTCAATTCTGCTGCTGAATCATAAAATGGCACTTTGTCCAGGACTCTTTCCTACATACAATAACACAAAGATAATGTGTGCCAACCCTTCCTGACAAGCACAGCACAATATATGACCTTAGTGCCCCTTGATGTCCAGAGAGAACTTTAAACACTGGTCAAGAAATTACAACTCTGCCACTAAGAAGGAAATGTTTAAGTTGCTTCATACCACAAACTACTTACAAAACCAAAACAAAGAAAGGAAAATGCTACTTACCAGTATGCATCTGTTCTTGGCATGTAGAGTTGTAGATTCATATACTTGTGCATTGATCGACATCTGGTGTTGGGCTCGGATGTTTGCACTTTGTTTTTGTCTTGGAAGAAGTCTTTGTAGTCACGAGGTAGGTGACTCCTCCTTAGGGTGATAGTGCGCATGGGTATCGACTCCATCTCCAGATTGTTTTCGCCATGAAGGGTTATGATGGAGTTAGTAAGAAATAGAAAGAGATGTCCATGTGTAATGTATCTAAGTAAGATAGTACTGCAACAGATAGAGGCATCCGGGGAGGCGGGTGTGCGTATATGAATCTACAGCTCTACATGCCAAGAACAGATACTGGTAAGTAGCATTTTCCGTTCGAGGCATATGAGCTGTAGATTATATACTTGTGCACAGACTATACAGCAGTTATCTCCTTAGCGGTGGCTACCTGTATCTGTTGCAGTGGTCTGAAAAAGTGTTCCTAATACAGCCTGGCCCACACTAGCTGGTTGTTTCGCTTGTACATCTACACAATAGTGTTTTGTGAAAGTGTGCGGTGTAGACCAAGTTGCTGCTTTGCAGATGTCATCTAGGGGAAAGTTCCCTAAGAATGCCATAGAAGCCCCTAGTTTACGTGTGGAATGAGCTCTAGGGGGAATGGTTAATGTGCGTTTGGCTTTAAGATAGCATATTTGGATGCATTGAACAATCCACCTTGCAATCCCCGCTTTTGAAATGGGATTGCCCTTATGAGCTGGGGAGAAAGCCACAAAGAGTTGTTTAGTCTTTCTAAAGGATTTTGTCCTTTCAATGTAGTAAAGTATTGCTCTTTTAACATCTAGTGTGTAGAGGAGCTCGTTCTGCCACTGAGTCTGGTAGAGGGGAAAAAACTGGAAGTTCAACAGACTGGTTAAGGTGGAAGGCATAAACGACTTTAGGTAAAAACTTTGGGTTAGTCCTAAGAACCACTTTGTTATGATGGATTTGCAAAAATGGTTCTTGTACGGTTAATGCCTGGAGTTCACCAACTCTTCTAAGAGATGTGATAGCAACGAGGAAGGCTACTTTCCAAGTGAGGAACTGTAGTTCGCATTTGTGCAGAGGTTCAAATGGGGTGTGGATACGCGAAGGTTGGGCATTTTGCGTTGTGGTGTGTGGGGAACAGATCTATTTCTGGGTGGCCCCACATGTGAAAGAATGGAAGAAGAACTTGAGGATGAAGTTCCCATTCGTGGATCTGCTGTGTTTGACGACTGAGCAGATCTGCTATCTGATTGTGAACCCCTGGGAGGTGCTCTGCAAGGAGATATATGTTTTGCGGAGTGGCCCATCTCCATATGCTATGAGCTAGGTGTGAAAGCTGTAGAGAGTGTTTCCCCCCCTGTTTTTGTATGTAGTACATTGCTGTTATGTTGTCTGTACGGACCAGGACAGCTTTGCCTACCAGATGGAGTTGAAAGGATTTTAATGCCAGAAAACTTGCCAGTAATTCCAAGTAATTTATGTGGCGTTGTTTTTGCAGAGGGGTCCATATGCCCTGAATGGTATGGTTTTGAAGATGAGCTCCCCAGCCGGTGAGCGATGCGTCTGCTGTTAGCACTATCTGTGGAACCGGGTCGAGGAACGGCCGCCCTTTGGAAAGGTTTTGTGTGTTCCACCACTGCAGAGAGCGATGTGTGCGGCTGTCCACCAACACCAGATCTGTTAACTGACCTTGAGCCTGGTTCCACTGACGTGCCAAACACTCCTGTAAGGGACGCATTTGGAGTCTTGCATAAGGGACGATGAGAATGCAAGAGGCCATCATCCCGATTAACTGCATGAACACTCGAGCTGGTAATGAGCGTTGAGGCTGAAATTGTGATATTAGAGCTTGAATGTTGCATATCCTGACTGGGTTGGGGTATGCTAGAGCTTTTGAAGTGTTTATTGTAGCTCCTAGATTTTGTTGTGTTGGACGGTTGGAGGTGGGACTTGGTGAGGTTCACCGTGAATCCCAATTGTTGAAGCAACTGGATTGTTTTGTGTGTGTGTGTTGCACACAGCTGTTGTGTGACTTGGCTTTTATGAGCCAGTCGTCCAGATAAGGGAACACGTGAATATGTTGTCTTCGTAAGTGAGCTGCTACTACTGCGAGGCACTTTGTGAAGACTCTGGGTGCTGTGGTAACCCCGAACGGGAGGACTTTGAACTGATAGTGTTGACCGTCTACCACGAACCTGAGATATTTCCTGTGAGCGGGGTGAATGGGAATATGAAAGTAGGCATCCTTTAAATCCAGAGTGGATAGAAAGTCGCCTTGTTGAAGGAGTGGTATCACCTGTTGGAGAGTGACCATGTGAAAGTGGTCTGACTGAATGTAAAGGTTTAACGGTCTGAGGTCCAATATTGGCCTGAGAGAGCAGTCCTTTTTTGGAATTAGAAAATATAGGGAGTAAACCCCTGTGCCTTGATGAGGCGAGGGGACTGGTTCTATTGCATGTTTTTGTAATAGAGAGAAAACCTCTTGTTTTAGAAGCGTCAGATGTTCCAAGGACATTGGACGTTGTCTGGGAGGAATGTTTGGGGGAGTGGAGGTGAGTTCCAGGCAATAACCATACTGGATAATTTGTCTTACCCACCTGTCTGTTGTGATGGAGTTCCAGACAGGTAGGAACTGTGAGAGACGTCCCCCGACAGGAGTGGAATGATCGGGGGGAAGTGGAGGGAAGTCACTGCTATTGGTAGGGGAGCTGCGGGTGTTGTTACCGCGGCCTCTTCCCTTATTGTTGTTACCCCTGTATCCTCCTCGAAAATATCCTCTGGAGGAGGTAGTTTGATTGGGACTTTTATATGATGAAGAGGGATGTTCTGAGCCAGTGGTTTTGGAGCCAGCCCTGTAAAAGGAGCGACGAAAAGAGCCTCTAGGGGAAGACAATTGCAAGGCCCCCATGGACTTGGTAGTCTCAGTATCTTTTTTCATCTTTTCTAAAGATGTGTCTACTGTGGGCCCAAAAAGATGCTCTTGGTCGTAAGGCTGATTAAGAATAATGGATTGCACCTCTTGCTTGAATCCGGATATGCAGAGCCAAGCGTGCCTACGTAGTAAAACGCTGGTATTAATAGCACGAGATGCTGTATCAGCCACATCGAGGGTACATTTTATAGATGTGTTGGTTATTAGTTTACCCTCCTGTTTAAGGTCATTAGCTTTGTTCTTATATTGGTCAGGCAGATGATGCATAAGCTTTTCAAGCTCATCATACTGAGCTCTGTCATATCTGGCTAACGAAAGCTTGGGCGTTGGCAATCCGCCAGTGATTTGCAGCCTGTGACACAATTTGTTTGCCAGATGCGTCTATGAGTTTCGATTCCTTATCAGGGGGAGGGGTGTCGCCTGTGCTCTGTGAATTAGCCCTCTTGCGTGCATTAGACACCACAAGAGAGTCTAAAGGGACCTGACCTCTGATGTACACTGGGTCATTGGGAGCTGCCTTATATTTTTTATCCACCCTGGTGTTCAGGATCCTGGCTCTGACAGGGTCTTTAAACACTTCTGGTGCATGTTTTAGCATGCCTTTTAGCATTGGTAGGGTGTGTGTGGACTTTTGTGAGGGTGCAAATGTTTCCAATAAAAAGTCTTCCTCTAAGGGATCAGAGTGTAACTGTACCCCGTGGTATTGAGCAGCCCTATTAATTAGTTGCGCAAACCCAATATTATCATCTGGTGGTGATGGCCTAGAGGGATAGAGGTCCGGGTCATTGCGTGGATCGGGATCTGTATTGTAATCATCCCAAGGATCTACATCGTGTGGGATGGTATGTGCGTCATCATCCCTATCTGGATCTCCGTTCCCATCCCCATCATTAGAATCATCTTCATCATCCTGTGGTTGAGGTGAAAATGTATGTTGTTGGGAGTGTGCTGGAGAAATTAACAAATTAGGATCAGCTGGAGAAAGAGAGGGAGGTGGAGAAGTATTAGTGCCCATTTCTCTCTGTTTAATGGGTATTTCAAAGTCTGGTGAAGTGTCCAGTTTCCTCTTTTTAGGAGGCTTGGCGACAACGTGACCGGTTTCAGGGTCAATGTGTAATGTGTTTTGCTTTGGAACCGAAGAATCTGGCACAGACTGTTGTTTGGGTACAATGTCCTTTTTCGGTGCCGAAGGTTTAGGGTCAGAATGTTCTTTTGCTTTTGCTTCTGAAGCTTTCTGCGGGGTCTTGGACTCTTTAGCTTTCGGTGTAGGAGTTAGTGGCTCCGAGACCTTTTTCGGCTCCGAAGGTTTTTTTGGCTCCAAATGTTTGTCCTTTGTTTGTTTCGCCGCCGAGGGCTTCGGCGTCGAGGCTGTTTCGGTGCCGAGGAAGAAGGGTGTGGCACATCTTTGGTTTTGGGCTTCGGTGCCGAAGGTGACTTCTCGGCACCGGAACGGTGTTGGCTCGAGCCCGAGCCGGAAGGCTTTTGTTTCGGTTTCATAGCCGGGCCCGAGGGCGGGGCGTCTGAAATGTGTTGCCGGTGTCGACCTGAGCCAGAGGGCGAAGGTGTTACCGGAGCCTTTTGTTTGGGGTTGGGCAGGAGAGGGGTCTCGGTACTCACGCACCGCTGAGCTGTTGTGACTGCCTCGTCTTCGATGTCGGAGTCGTCGGCTTCAGAGACGGAGATCTCTCCTTCATCAGCTTGTTGTTCTGGCTGGACTTCGGGATCTGCTCCGAAGATGTCCGGAACCGAGCTGCTTTCGCTGGACATTTCGTGACGTCGAGCCAGACGGTCACGGATGGTTTTCTTCGACCTGAAAGATGCACAGGCCTCGCAGTTCTTGTCCTTGTGCTCCGGGGAGAGGCAGAGGTTACAAACCTGGTGTAAGTCCATGTGTGGGGACTTAGCACCACACCGGGGCATTTTTTAAAAGGAGTTTTCCATTGAGTGCTGGCGTGATTGGCGCGGATAGGCCCAACGGCCCGCGTCGAAGATTTAGGTCGATGATTTTATATTTTTTGAAGATGCGCATTCGAAAGGGAAACGCGATCGAGACAATACCGTCGAGTGGTGAGGGATTGCGCGTCGAAGGGGGTTCGAGAACGACACCGACCCGGAGCGCAGCGAATCACATCCGAACCCGATGGCGGGAAAAAAACAATCTGGAGATGGAGTCGATACCCATGCGCACTATCACCCTAAGGAGGAGTCACCTACCTCGTGACTACAAAGACTTCTTCCAAGACAAAAACAAAGTGCAAACATCCGAGCCCAACACCAGATGGCGATCTATGCACAAGTATATAATCTACAGCTCATATGCCTTGAACATGTTATTTCAGCAACTACTGCATATGAGCTGTATAGATATACCTTATTTGTCCCTTTTTCCATATCTGCAGGTAGCAAACAGATATTTGGGTACTGTAAGTGCGTGGCAATTGGACCCAAAGCTTGTTGACTGTTAAATTAGCAATGCAACAGGCTATGATGTAAATCTGAGTTTTAAAATGAATGTCGCTGAGCTGGAAAAATGCTAGAGGATTCGCATTCTGGAGATCAAACGCAGGATATGTAGAATTTAGAAAAGAATCTCACCAACTTAATGAATGAAATGACACATTGAATAGAACCCTTCCTAATCATGACATCTAAGCAGGAAACCGTGATTACTCTTTTTCTTAAATTCATGAACCTGGCTCTCAAGAACTTTGTTACAAACATATGTAAGGAAATTTGACTAGACCATGGCTCTTACCATACACAGAGATTACGGCCAGGATGAGCCAGGCAGTCCACTCAGGGAGATACTTGATGAAGACTAGGGCCATCAGGGCACTAATCATGATGAGATATGCCTGCTGCAGCCGAAGGGGCCCTTTCCAGTGAATACAAATCATCCCAACCACACCAAAGTTCCAGATCATCAGGGCCAGAGTTATGTAGTCCATGGCCACATTATATGTTTTCAGGACTTCACTAGAAAGAAAAAAGAATCACACACAGGGATGTAAAACAGAGGAAAATCACACTGCATTCCATTGCAAACTAAACAAGCTAGTTTCAACACAAGGTACGTTTTATTGAAAACGGGTGCCTTGTGCAAAAGCTCCCATTCCCTGCTAAGATGCCTATTTTATATGTATCTTGCTATCTCAACATTTTTTGCATGAGAATTATATGTGAAACACAATTTATTAAAATAGATGACAGTTAAAAACCTTCCAAAGAAAAAGTTAATTAACATTCTGCACAGAAGAGGAAGTGAGGCTCATGAGCCTTTCAGATCTGTCACAGTGCCAACTAAGTCTCCGCAGCATTCATGCAACCCCAGCATACCTAGCCCTTCATTGTCCAGCCCAGGTCATCCCATTGCACTGTAAAGAATCTTGTATTCCTCTGGCATACTAAAGCCTATTCAAAAACACACCGGGGTGGTCATAGCAGGATTAGCGGGTCTCTTTGTGGGATAAACGAGTTGCTGTATTTGTAAGAAGTTAGGAGGTGGCCATACCAGCCTCACTAATGGTTAAAGCACATCTGCAAGCATGGAAACTGCGCACCCCTTAGGTCGATCGCTTGTATTCCAGTCTGATGGGTGAACAAGAGTTAAAGTGCACAGAAAAGAAAGGTGATCAATGGTAAGCAAATAATTTTTAGATTTTATCATTTTATTCCGAATTCTGCTCAGCTCTTGAGTTTTCCGCAGATTGTAGTTGCCACATCCTGCATTATAGTATAATAATTTCAAAGTTGGGTGTCCCACCTGTGTCGGACTTTGTACATCACTATTGTTGGTAGGCTCGTGTGAAAACTCGAGGGCTCCCTGGAGAGTGCTTTGTCGCAGAGCAGTTTTGAGTACCTGTAACAAAGTGGCAGTGCAATTTAAAGTGCATGTATGCTTTTGAATGCCACGTGTCTTGGTCATTCTGTTGCATCTGTGCATACGCGTGGTCAAGCAATGCTTGTGCACATAAATAAGAACATGGTTTCTGGAGAGGCTATACCTGAAGTGGTGAGGGGTGTAACTGGTGGTAAAGAGCAGCAGAGTGCCAAGACAATTCCCTTTAGGGCTGTAATGGTTGTGTCGATATGGAAGAATTAAAAAAGGTGGGGCTGTGACTAGGTACCTCAGGTGCAGGGTTCATAGAAAGGCGGGGGGACTGTTCTGTTAGGAGCATGGCTCACATGTTACAAGAGTGACACTGTGCCATTTGTATCCTCCTTGGTGCTGTGCTGGTTGCGCAACAGCATGCCATGTCCACGTCTTCTATTGTATTATCTCCAACAGTACAGTTCGAATGGGCGGGGGGGACAGAACACTTTTATAAAACTCCTTCATGAATAAAGTCTAATGACATATTATTTTATAGTGATGTGCCATATTGTGCAGCCACATCAGATTGTTTTTAACCCAACTGCAGGTGTGTCATGCAAACAGTGCAAACACAGATGACACCGATCCATCAGAAAGAACCCCATTCACATGGCATACATGCACCATACAACAGTGGAATGGAAGGATTGCCTCCAGCACAAAACAGTATGAATTAAAAGAAAACCGGGCATGCAGGTTTATAGCGGGGTTACACATCAGCAACTTACCCCAAATACATGAATGAGAAGAAGAAAAGCAGCAGAAGAGAAGATACAATTAGCCAACCATGGATTACCTAAAACGAAAATGTGAAAAGGTTATATTTCGACAAGTCTTAAAATACAGGAAACATGCACATAACAGCAACAGCTTTCCACTGCTAGAACCCTTGATTTAAACTGGGATTACAACGTAACGATGTGTCTGTTCTCACACGACTAAAGGTGGCTTTACAAAGAAATATAATGTTTAAAACAGAGTTCAAGAGCTGCCATTCTGCTAAACATGTCATACCTGAGCAGGAGAACCGGATAGAGCAAATAATCAACAGCCCCCAAACAAAGGGAGAAAACTCTATGCACATCAGGGACATTGTTATTCTGCTTCTCAGAAACAAGTCCCCACTTCCAGGGTTTCGTTTCTGACAATCAAAAAACAACTGTTGGGCAGGTCGCTATGACATGGTGCCCCACCAGACATTCCTTTTAGATGACAGTCTAGCCACCATGTTGGCATGAGCATTTTTGTCAGAAATAAACCACTGCAGTGATGGTTTACACTAATAGGGTGTGCCACGCAGTGGCCAGAGGTGGGTCCTCCACCTCCCTCATGGCCTCGGAGCACCTTATGCTCAGCAGAAGAGTTCCCTTGGTCATCTTCTATGCACTATCCTGCAATATAGCGGAGGACTTGTAATATCACAGAAGACAAACTTCACCTTACGTTTGAGGTCTCCCTCCACCCCCACATCGGTAGATAGTATGTATGTCCTGTGTTAGAGAATTACTGCTAAAGCATCTCTCCTTTTTGTGGCCAAGGTTCCTCGGTGGTCGAAGTTTGTTTGAACTTGTATCTTGATAGCTTGAAGTTTATTGCCTTGTGATCTACACCAACCATGCTGCAGGCAGTAACATTTGCAATTTAACTTTGATTTATGTTATATTTGTCAGCCTCCCTTTAGTCTTGTAAAAGCCCAGCAACTCATTGTATTCATTGACATATTGGTATGTATTTCATCTATGATATATGCAAAGAAGCAATTACATTTTGCAGTGTGTGCTCTGCAAGCCCAAACAAGCATTGGCATAGCCAATAGGTCTCGCCTTTGGGAGGTGTAAGTAGTTTTGCTGTATATGAGTAGTCCATAAGTAATAATTAGCAAATTGTCCTTTAAAAAGAAATATGAGTTGAAGGCCTATTAAAGGGAGTTTGTTTCGGCTTGTACGAATATGCATTAATAACAGTAATAAAAATGGACATTTTTTTTGTATTCAAAAGCAAATACACCTTTCTAATACACACAATATTAAATACTATGGTGTAATTTGTAAATGTTTGCAATAGGCAGATGGAATCACGTTTGGTGATAATGTGTAATTATATTTTAATATGGCAAATTGTTTTTATAAGAACACGTAGGGCAAGGCTATTGGCTTTATGAAGGTGTTACCATATTAGGATATAGAGCAAGCCAATTGTTTCTGTGAAGGGGTCCACGCATTTAAGAACTGTAAGTAAATTGCAAGAAAACACAAATATATCTCCAAAAGTACTGAAACATTGCAACGTTGCTCAACTGTAATTTTTATTAAAAATGTTGTAATAAAACATTGTAAATCAACATAATTTTTATTGGCAAAACTAGTAGTTATTATGTACATTTATATACGTTTCAAGACACCGGGTGCATGCGAAGGACAGAAGAGGGCAGAGAAAGGGGCCCATTACGTAGAGGGGAGAGAAGAAGCGGACTGTTTAAAAAAGAAAAAAAAACGGACAGGCTGAAAGGAAATAGGAACAGAGGGTGTCTCACGGCGTGGAGACAGGGGGTGCATGCGAAGGAAAGAAGAGGGCAGAGAAAGGGGCCCATTACGTAGAGGGGAGAGAAGAAGCGGACTGTTTTAAAATAAAAACGGACAGGCTGAAAGGAAATAGGAAGAGAGGGTGCCTCACGGCGTGGAGACAGGGGGTTCATGCGAAGGATAGAAGAGGGCAGAGAAAGGGGCCCATTACGTAGAGGGGAGAGAAGAAGCGGACCGTTTTAAAATAAAAAACGGACAGGCTGAAAGGAAATAGGAAGAGAGGGTGTCTCACGGCGTGGAGACGGGGTGCATGCGAAGGAAAGAGGATGGCAGAGAAAGGGGCCCATTACGTAGAGGGGAGAGAAGAAGCGGACTATTTTTTTTTTTTTTTTTTAAACGGACAGGCTGAAAGGAAATAGGAAGAGAGGGTGTCTCACGGCGTGGAGACAGGGGGTGCATGCGAAGGAAAGAAGAGGGCAGAGAAAGGGGCCCATTACGTAGAAGGGAGAGAAGAAGCGGAGGTCACAAGTTTGTAAGATGAGGGAAAGCTGAGAAAAAAGAAAGCCTCGGTCAATTAGTAACATGATCCAAGAATGCAAAGAATTCAGCTGGCACCCTGCGCTCGCTCCCGAGACCCAAAGGCCATGGGAGTGAACGTCTATAGAAAAGGCGGGACATGCACCCGTCTTTGGCCATTTGCGTGCTTTCATTATTGAAAGCCACATGCAAAGGCCAATAAAATGTGACAACCACACGCACGAGCTTTAAGAAAGTGTGGAGTGTTTCCAAGAGGCCCTCTCCTAGAGCAGCGCATGCGCGCTGCGCTAGGCTCGACCTAAAAACCACCACTCCCTAATGAATGCATTAATTGCCAGAACATTGTCTCATTGCTATAGCCATGACTTCAAAGTTCTTCACATAAAGTGACCTGTTATTCTAGTACTCATCACTTCTTCCTTTTCCCACAGTATAACATACTCTCTCCTCACATAGACGGAGAGGTGACGGAGAGAAGAATCGCAGTTTAACAGAGCTGTTTAAATGAAACTTGGTGACCACTTTAGAAAGTAATGATGATCTCAACCTTAAAAACACATTCTTTACAAAGTGTGTATCACATCCAACGTCAATGCCTGAAATTCACTCACACTCCCAGCTGATGTAACAGCCGCAAGGAAAACAGCTTTAGGGTGAGATACGCAACATCAGAACTGTTCAAAAGCTTACTTGTGGAGCCATCAACTAGGCCAACAGGAAGATCAGTTGTAACATGCAAGGTAGGAGGGAACTTGCCAGCCAAACACCTCGAAAACAGTTAACACTAGACTTTCAATTAGAGAAGACGCATCAGGTTTCCTCAAAAAGGTAACCATAGCGCCACAGGGCAGGAGA
The DNA here is from genome assembly GCA_963921515.1 of Calotriton arnoldi. Taxonomy (NCBI): domain Eukaryota; kingdom Metazoa; phylum Chordata; class Amphibia; order Caudata; family Salamandridae; genus Calotriton; species Calotriton arnoldi. The sequence continues at coordinate 681,677 of CAWUFW010004200.1, forward strand.
AGCTTCTACTGATGGGGAAAGGGGAAGTAGGAGCTGGTTGCTCCAAGTCATGGGAGGCAGCCATCTCTCATAGGCATCCCCTTAGTCTCAGGGCCCTTCACTCACCAGGACGGAGAGGAGAGTGAGCTTTTTTCTCTTCAGGGCTTTTCAGTCAGGGTATCCTGCCTTACCTGTCTAACGCTTGATCTGTACCTCAACAACCCTGCAGCGGTGAAAGAGAGTTCTACTACCTCAACATATCCAAGGTTCAGCAGTCATGCTTCGTCAGAGCTGAGGGAGACAGGCCCATGCCAACCATCACCTCAGCCTCTTTGACAATTTTCAGCCTTCCAACAATGTGGCAATCTGGCCGCCACTCGTCTGCCACCCTCCGCGATCTCTTAATTTGCGCTAGAGCACAGTCACAGCCTGGACAGGGAGGGTTGCATGTCTCACTTGTACCAGATCCTGGGACAATTCCTCAGGAGACCACATGGTCCCTATGCACGGCTGCATTCATCATAGCTTGCTCCATCCACAGGGCCAGACTCAAACCATGCAAACATTCCAAAAATAATTTAAACCAGGAATCAGATATGCAGCAATATTATCACCAAAGTGTGTGACACACCAACACAAATTGCTCAGTTTCCCATGCATTTGTTGAGAGGACTGCGTTCACAACAGGCCATCCTTTTGGGATTGAACAGTCTCTCCAGCAATACCCCATAGCTTACTCTACCTCTTCTCCAGACAGTATTAGTAGCTTTTGTGAATCCAATCCTCTTCTGTCTGTGCATTCGGCGAATGAGGACAATGTGCAGGCATTCTCCAAAGAGGAATCCTATACCTCTTCCCAAGCCAACTTGCTCATGGTGACTATGTTCGTACTATAGAAATATCATACACATACATACAAAAGGTCAAATAGATTTTGAACCAGTCTGACCCGAAAACTGTTGGACAAGGCTTAACCTGGATGACATCAAAACTAGCTTTGACATAAATGGAGTCACTGCTCTCTTGCCACTAGACCTTTCATCTGCCTTTGATACTCTGCATCACCTTACAGTACCGCAGAGACTTTCCAATGCAGGTACACAGAGCTCTCATATTCACTGGGCTGCCTACACTGCAGATAGATCCCTTCCTTACATCTCTTCAGTGTTTTCCTCCTCCACGGCCGTTGCCTCACATGGTTCCTTCACTGCCCTCACTCCTTTTTAACATGTAGCTCTGGTCTCTTCCAGATATCATTACCTTCTTGAACCTCACATGCTACAACTACACCGATGACATGCACATCATCTCAAAAGCTTTGAAACCCTGCAGTTCTAGACTCCTGTGCCTTCGGCCTTCAAGCTGTAGACCATGAAACAGTTACCTCAAGCTAAACTCCTAGAAACAAGATGTATTTACATTCACCTCTAGGCGCAATAACTTGGTCCACCTCCAAATCCCTCATGCAAAGTGAGAAATTTAGGAGTAATTATGGACGCAAATCTCACTCTTGTAGCAGAAGAGCAAATCAAGTGACAAAGGATCATTTTACATCACACAATTCCTACGCCACATATCCCCTTACCCACTCAAAGACTACATTCCACCATCACCGTGGTGGTTTTTGCCTCTGGACTATCCCAATGGTCTTTTCTCCGGAGCCTCTATCTATACATTTCAGAGGCTCCAAAGAGTCCAGGACGCAGTAGGCAGACAATTCCTTAACTTGCATATCCAGAACCACATCTTGCTGGACCTTCAATCATTAAAATGACTACATATGGCTAGATGCACCACTTTTAAAGTGAAGTGCATTCTGCATCGAGCTATCAACAGTAGCAGTCCCGGATTCCTTCAATATAGCCTTCACACTTCTGCCAATCAAGTCTTTCTAATCTAGATTGCCAAAATGCCTACAATTCCTTTCTTCAGAAAATCTTGCAGTGGTAGCTTCTTTTTCTGCATCCAGACAGCCAAGCACTTGAGCAAGATTCCTGCAAGAACAAAAATAATTGACAATCACCTCTGTAGGAAGCTGGCTTTTGATGTAGTGTACCAAAATGAGAAACACTATGTAAAAGGTCCAGACAAACCTTATTGGATTACAGGGCTTAAATTAATAATCCCAAATGCTCTTTTGTGGTAGTGTGGGCGAGCAGTTTAGATTTATCAGAGGGTAATTTTAAGCATTTGCTGTACACACAGAGTCACTAAATGAGAAACACACTAAAGAAGAAACTCAAGACCAATTTAGAAAAAATAATATTTTATAGAATTTTAGACACCAAAAACTTCGTAATCGGATAAGTACTTAGACGTAATAAAATTTTACAGTAGAAACAGTAGAAAATGACAGCTGTCAGATTTGAAGCATTAGCCTCGAACGCAGTAATGTGATCCTATATGAGAAACATTCACTCCATAGGTTCACTTGCAAACAACTTACAGGACTGTTCTTCTGGACTTAAGGTGAGTAGAGGCCAAGGTCCTAGAAAGCAGCAAGAATTCAGTTTTACCTGCCCTGGGGTGTCCGGGTGCAGACGTGCTTTCAGTGGTGGTAGCTTCGGACGCTACACTCTGTAGTCAATGAGAAAATTACCTGTAGGAAAGAAGCTGCAAGGGGGAACTAGGGGAACCAGTCCGGCAGAACCCAAACGGGGGCTCCACTCTTGGGGGTCTCAGGACCACAGAGACACCGTCGGTTTCAAAAGATTTGGAGTTTGAGGCTCCCGCGGTTCGCAGTGCACCTGCAGAAGAGGTAGAAGAAACACAGCAAGACAACCTCTGGCATGGAGCTGGCCTCTGGTGAAGTCCCTCGACCTGCAGGTCGGTTTTGGCAGAGGTGGGGTTCAGACTGAACACAAACAAACCTTGGTGTTTGTAACAGGCTCCGGTACCCCAGGTATTAGTGTAGGGCTTCTCCTGGGGGTCCAGGCGTCTCCAAACTTGGTGGGGAGATGGATCTGACCTCCTGAAGCACTGGTGACCTCTTCTTGGGTGGCTGCGGAGTCGGTAGACCCGGTGGTCAGCAGTTTGAGGTCAGTGCCTGCAGGCAAGTGGCTCCTCCACTTCAAGGGAGATGCTGGCTGGCTGACAAAGTGCTGGCAGTCTTTCAAGACTTTTGGAAAATACAGAGCTGCAGGATGAGTCGGATCTGGGCGATTGTCGGGACAGGGCAGGCATGGTTTGGCACCAAAGTCCACAGCTAGTCCTCTGGTCTCACTTTCGTCAGCTCTTCTTTGTCCTTCTTATGGAGTCAGTCGATTCGGAGTTCCTGGAGTCAGGGGGCCACCTAAATACTGAATTTAGGGGTGTTAAGGAGAGTGAAGGGTAGTAACCAATGGGCTACCAACCCTTGGGGTCCCTACAAACCCTATAAGACCACTTCCTGTGGGGAGTGGGCATATCCCTGACCCAGAGTTCCTAATTCCACCAAAAACAAGATGGTGAAATTCTTCTTTCGTGAAGCAAATCAGGCAGCCCACCCTACTTCATAGCTAATTTCCCACCTGTCCTGGGGCCAAATAGGCCTCAGGGCAGAGGGTGGGATCTCCCAGTCTGGGGGAAGCCATGGTCACATATCAAAGTTGGCAGGGGCTTTGAAGCCCCTGGTCTTGATATGCTAAATCACTAGCCATCCTGCTGGAGGAGGTGTGAAAACCTTCCTCCGGAGCAGACATGGTTTCTGGCCTCAGAGATCGTGGGCTCTCACCTGCAGGAGGTCAGAAATGTGTCTGTGGTGGCTGGATGATACTAGTCAGCCAGCACATTAAAAGGCTGGTAGGTTTTCAGGGGGGACCGCTAAAGTGCCCTTAATAAATCCACTACTGGTAGGGGCGTGGCCTGAGGCGTCAAGATGGCGGTCGCACTCTAAGAGTGCTCCGGACCCCCTCCGTCATCCGCGTCTCATCCGCCCGTTCACAGCTGCCATCAGATCCCCCTTTACACCCACGGAGGTTCCCCGTCCCGCCAGCAACGTTTTGATCCCTTCGGCGGGCCTGGGACTCCCGTAGTGGCGACCTCCTCACCACAACGTCCTCGAGGCGGGTCCCTGCACCCTGACGGGCCGCCGCCTGGCTCCCCCTGTTGCTGCGGGAGGGGTGGCGGTGCCGGGCTGGATCCGCTTCCTTTCCCCCTCCCCCTCCCGCCTGGGACTCACCGTAGTTCCACGTCTCTGTGCTGGGGCCTGCCTGCGGCGCATCGGCGTCTGAAGGTCTGTGCTGTCGGAACCTGTGGGGGGGGGGGGCGAGAGGCGAGCGTGGCCTGCTCGCGCTGCTGATTTCCCCCGACTCCAAAGCCTGCCGTACGTTTCTGGAGAGGCCCGGCCTGGGGACACCTTGTGAGCTTTACCCGGTGAGTGGGGGCATGCTACGCTCGGCTACCAAGGTCGGGTAGCGGCGTGGGGGTCGGGCCCCCTCCTCCCTTGCTGCGGCGGCCTCCTCTGTCTCGAGTCTGGCCAGCCCATCTCCCCCCTCCCCCCCTGGGGACTGGAGTGGGGGGGGGTCGCCCCGACCTACCGGGGGCTGTGTCCATGCCCTCCATCGCTGTGCCCCGCCAGACGTGGAGAGAGACGCTGTGTCTGGCGCGACCTTCTGGTCACCGGGGGGGTCCCCCTTCCTGGCGGCCCACTGGCTCGTTGGTGTGGTCCTGACGTTGCGGAGACGCCGGCTCCGGCCCTGCCTGGGCCCTCCTGTCCTCCAGGCTCTGTGTCGCTGAGGCCTCACCCCCTGCTTCTAGGATCTGCTGGCTTGTGGGGGCACCGGGAGCTCCCCCGGGACCTACATCTTAAGGCTGCCGGTGAGTGGGGCCCGGGATTGGGGATCGGCTGCCGGGTCGGGCGGCGTTGCGGAGGGGCAGTGTCGGCGCTCCCGCCCCCCTTTCCTCCCTCACTGACTCGCCCCCCTTCTCTTTCTCTACGTTATGAAGCACATCTGTGGGTGCATTTCGACGACCATCGGCCTGTGAGCACGTGGTGGATCAATCTGGCCGTCCCTGTCCTATATCGGCCCCCTGCCGGAGTTGGGGTCCCCCGCAGAGCTGGGCCCCCCTTCCTTCCCCCTAGGCCTCCTCTGTTGGTCGGAGACCTTCTACAACTACGAGACTGATCTTAACCATCCGGGTCGGGCGGCGTGGGGCCTTGACACCGCCCCCCCTTCCCCTTTCGCAATCCACCCGCCTGGACCTGATCCCTGCCTGCGCCCTGGTGCTGGGAAACCGCTATCCGCCCTCGGCCGCATCCACTGAGCGGCACCGGACCCCCCGCACGATGTGAGCCTGAGGTACCAAGACTATTTCTCGGCTGACTGTGCTGAGGAGCGGCGGATCGGCTTTTCGAGGCCCCCCTCGCCGACCCCTTGCCAACCGTCCTGGGACGGCGGGCGGTGCCATTTTATTATCGACCGTCGCATCGGACGGTGGTGAGGGAGGAGTCCCCGGATTCGTGCGGTCTGTCCCTTGGAGTTCGTGAGGCTCTGGGAGGATCGGCCTTGACGCCCGGGCCCGAGCATTGACGGCCTGGGTGTCGGTTCCCTCCCCCTCTGCAATTGTTGACTACCTCCCCCACCCACTCGGTGGCGGGGACCCTTCTCCACGGTCACGATGGGCAGGGACCGTGCCCCACAGACCCAAACAAAGATGGACCAATACACCACCAATGACCGGGACCCCGGTGGGGGGGGCATCGAATACCCCCACCCCAGTGGGGGGTGATCTATCCACGATCCTCCAAGCAATTGGTGCCTCACAGGCGGCGGTGGAGAATAGGATCTGGGAGGTGAGGGTGGACGTGGCCATCATTCGTCAAGACCTGCGCAATGCGACGACCCGGATCTCGGAGGCGGAATCGCGTATATCCACGGCCGAGGACGACATAGGCCAATTGAAGACCCAGGTGGCTCGGCTCCAGACTCAGACCTCCTTTGGGCCACTGTCTTTTGTTTTTCATGACAGCTCACTGAGTGCACACGCCAATTACACCAACATGAGTCCTGCCATACTACAAGAGCTCTACCTACACACCCGGGACACATGACGATACTCACCCTGAGATCCGGGCCCCTCGCGCTGGTCCGCACACACACCACTCAATCACATGACGTCAACTCTTAATAGACCCCTCCACATTCTGTCATGGAACGTCAACGGCCTACTAGACTGTATAAAGCGAACCGCGGTCCTCCGCAGCGCCCAACGCCAAGCACCCCACATTCTCTTTCTACAAGAAACGCACCTTATGGGGACACACTGTACCTTCCTCGCCAGATATGGGTTTGATAGGGTCTGGCATTCTGGTTTAGCTCAGGGCTCCCGGGGGAGTGGCCATATTAGTTCGTAGGGGTCTCCCCTTTAATCTGCTACAGGTGGAGACTGACACGCAGGGGTGCTACGTGGCCTTAACTGGTAAGATCGAAGGTCATCCTCTCAATCTCCTATGTGCATACATTCCCCCCGCCACAATGTCCTCCGCCTCCTCACAATATTGATCTCTAATTTCCCTCTGGGTCTGACGGTCATTGGGGGCAATTTCAACGCTGTTATGCAGCCTTCTCGCGACACAACAGGTACTCCCTCTGCGTCCCGCCTTACTTCGGCCAAGCGCCTGTCTGATTGGTCCTCTGCCCTAGGTCTCTGCGATGCCTGGAGGGTGTGGAATCCCCGCCGAGAACAATACACTCACACTTCGGCAGCCCACCATACCCACTCCCGTATTGACTTGCTCCTGTTGCCGGCCACCGACTGCCAGTTGGTGTCGGGGGTTGCTTCCCCGGGGTATCTCCGATCATTCCCCGGTCTCCCGCCAGCTCGGGCGGGCCCCCGAGGGAGCCCGCGCGATCTGGCGGATGAATGCTTGGTTCCTGCAAGATGCGGAATTCGTTGAGATCCTCGGGCAAGAGCTGCAGCAATATTTGGTGATCAACAAGGGTTCGGTTCCCTCTCCGGGTACTATGTGGGAGGCTGGCAAGGCCACCATGCGGGGCATGGCTAGAGGCCTGGTTCATGCAAAACGCACGGCCCAGACAGCCCGTCTGATGCAGCTCGAGGCCCAGGCTGCACAACTGGAATCAGCCCAGACCTCCACCGAAAACGCTCGCTCCACCCGGCAGCTCGCACTGCCAGATCTCCTTAGAATCGGCTAAGGCCTTGTGGCGTTCCTCGGTGGTGCGTGTATACGGCTGGGGGGACAAAAACGGGAAGCTACTCCACAACCTGGTCTCCTATCCCAAAGCCACCCGCATAATCCCCGAGGTCCGCGACGCGGCCGGCACTCATCACTTTACTTCCCATGCTATCGCCCAAGCCTTTGCGGGCTATTATGCCGGACTGTATGCGGCCCGGCCTCCAGAGGCCTCCCTGGCTGAAATGTTGTCAGAGGCTAAGACTCAACTGACCCGTCTTCCCCAGGCAGTCTCGGAGACCCTGGATCTCCCCTTTACCCCGGAAGAGTTACACGGAGCCATCTCACTCTTGCACTCAGGTAAGATGCCGGGGCCAGATGGGTACCCTCAAGAATACTATGCGACCTATCGCGACCTGTTGGTTCCACACCTGGTCGACTTGTTCCAACATGTGGTGGAGGTGGGGTCCTTCCCCTCGGAGACCGACGTGGCCACCATTGTGGTCCTTCCTAAATCACAACCGCCTTCCCTCTCCTGCGCGGACTATCGCCCCATTTCCCTCATCAACACCGAGGTGAAAATCTTTGCTACTGCTTTGGCCAACGCCTCCGCCCCCTCCTGCACGACTTGGTCCATCCCGACCAATGCGGCTTCATGCCTGCCCGTGGTACCCGGCACTACATACGCCGTCTTCACCTTGCCCTCGCACACCGACATCAGCTCACTCCGTACTTGGCCCTGCTATTCATTGATTTTGAAAAAGCCTTTGACACAGTTGACTGGAGCTATCTGGACGATGTGCTGGAGGCGATGGGCTTCGGTCTCCCATTCAGGCGTTTCATCAGAGTCTTGTATTCTAATCCTAGAGCACGGGTCCTAATTAACGGTGTACTCTCGGAGGCCTTTCCCATCCAGAGGGGCACTCGCCAAGGCTGTCCGCTCTCGCCACTTTTATTCGCACTAGCAATGGAGCCCCTGGCCACCCTCATACGCACCGATCCCCGCATCAAGGGTTGGGCCTGGGACCCTTGTCAAGTCGACAAGGTCGCCCTTTATGCAGACGACGTACTTCTTTTCTTAGCGGATCCCGGGGACTCCGGCCCACGATGCTTAGAAGTCCTGTCTGCCTTTGAGCGAGTCTCCGGCCTGCGGCTCAACCCGGCGAAATCCACTCTGGTTCCCCTTCATCCATCACGCGCCTGTTTTGACTGGCAAGCGAATATTCCCCTGCGTAGGCAGTCCTTCAAGTATTTGGGGATCTGGGTAGCCTTGCTCCCCGAACTTGAGTGGGCCCTTACCCTTACACCCCTGGTCACCAGGGCCAAGGCAGATCTCAAGCGATGGCAATCCCTCCCTCTTAATCCCCTGGGCAGAAGTGCCCTTTTTAAAATGATGGTTCTCCCACGCTTCTTATATATTCTGCAAAACATAACCTTTCATCTTCCGGGGAGCTGGTTCCGCGAGATTGATGGACTGCTTACACGGTTTTTATGGAGGGGCGGGAGGCCGCGTATGGCCCTGGCTCACTGTCGGATACCTCCCTATGATGGGGGCATGGGTGTGGCCAATCCTCACCTTTACTACTTGGCCACGAGACTTATTGTGGTGCACGACTGGTTCGCCGGCGGCTGGTCCGACCCGGCGTACCGGGTCGAGCTCCGGTTGATGGACTTTCCACAACTCCAGGCTTACTTGTACGGGGCTCCCATACCGCGAGTCCTTCCCCCCCCATCACTAGGGCAGTCCTATTGGCTTGGCGCACTGCCCTGCGCCACACGAAATAGGTTGGCAAGCTTACCCAACACACGCCCCTATGGCATGGTACCTGGCTGTGCGAGACTTCAACCCTCCGGGACTTTCGCCAGTGGGACCGCATTGGAATCTCGCTTCTGGGGGACGTCTGGGTCGGGGACCATATCAGGGCCTTCACAGACTTGCAACAGCGTTACTCCCTCCATGCCTCCCAGTTCTACAAATATCTGCAGCTTCGGCACGCCCTCAATGCACACATTACTTCTCCCACCTCCCTCCCTGAATTCAGTCCCCTTGAGGCCCAGGTGATGATGGGGAACCTGGGTAAGGGTGGGGTATCGCGGATCTACCGCTCCCTAGTGAATAATGGCCCCGCGACCCTAGACTCACTGCACGCCCGCTGGGAGGGCTGGCTGGGCCCCTTGGAGGATGCAGACTGGCGAGACGCTCTAATGGCTCCCAAGACCTTGACGACCTCCTCCAAGCTGCGCCTCATTCAACTCTACTACTTACATATGGCATATCTAACCCCTGCACGTTTATATAGAGCCCGACTGCGACCCTCCCCGACTTGTACACGATGCGACCATGCTCCAGCTGACTTTTACCATATGGTCTGGCAGTGCCCCGCCATCGCGTCATTCTGGGCGGGAGTGGAACTTGAGCTTACACAGACCCTGGGGTGGGTCGTTCCCCATGACCCAATACGTCTGATTTTAGGTGTGTTTGATGGCCTAGACGGCTCTCGGGCCGACAAGACATTTCTTGGGACTGCTGTGGCGGTGGCGAAACACGACATTGCGGCACTTTGGTCTCAGGCTAAACCTTCTACTGTACGGAAGTGGAGGCGAGGGGGACCCCTCTTCGAGGCCCGGGGTTGCCCTGAATTATTCGGAAAGATCTGGGGTAAATGGTTCAATCTTTTGTCCTGATTGTTGGGTGTGTTTTCACGTACTGTGATCAACTTACTCGTGTATCTAACCTGAAACCTGATAAGCAGGTCTCTGTCACCAATCTCACTGTTATGGACTACCGAAGTAATGTGCCTGATTTTGCTGTCAATGTAATTATGTGGTTTCTTATAAATGCCAATAAACTTGATTATCAAAAAAATAAATCCACTACTGGCATCAGTACGAATTTATCAAAACAAGGTGTTTGATACCAAACACCATAGGTTTCAGTAAAGCCATCATGTAGCTGAGGAACTCGTAATGACCAGCGCCCAGTACATATGCTTAAGATGGCTTCCCTGTTCACTTGTACTATCTAGTAATTGAACTAGACAGCACAGGGGCATATCTGCTCATGCAGATAAGTCCTCACATGTAATATAATGCACGCTGTCGTAGGGCTGTACGGCCTGCTTTAGGGGTGAATTACATATATTGCATGCATTGCCTGTGGGCATGGCACACAGGGTGCATGCCATGTGTTTTTACATTTGTTTGCATCATTTCACGGAACCTGCAATGGCAGTCTGCCCGAGTTTGGTGGTGGGTCCCAATACATGCAATATGTTTGGAGTACATCGTCAAATCATATGCACTATGCCCAATGATTCCTATAAAGGCTACAAACTCACATCCCTCCAACCACATACATCAAAAGGGATTCCCAGTTACTGCATCTCCACTACAGAACTTTGCCATCTCAGCAGTCGATAAAGGCCTATAATGCAATATAATGCACACCTTTTAAAACCTCCAGAATGCAGAGCCACAAAAGGACCTAGCCAATATACTCCGACATTTTTAGAACCCCAACTTTAAATAATCAGTTACTGCATACATCTTTAAACATTACTGCCTTTTTCATGCCTTTGAATTCCATAGGCATCACAAGGTCTAGAAGTCCACTTGTGTGAGCTTTGAAGACTTAGGACTGAAGTTTAATCTTTCAGTATCGCAGAACCTATACTAAACTGAATGTAGTGTAACCACTGAAACTGACCAACAGTGAGGCCATGCTCAACGGTGAGACCAGAAGCAGCCAGATTTGGTGTCTAGGTTGATGCCAGCGGAATACAGCCATATAATTGAAAAGCTTCCTAGAAGCAGTCCAAGAAATGAGCGTGGGTCAAAGGTTGCACTGTTGCGGCTGACAGCTATGAAAATCCAGGTGGGGTTTAGGACTGCTAAAAAAAAAACTGAAGTCAAATGCACATCGTGTATAAAAGGAAGAGCAGCCATTAATACAGATTGTGCATCTATAAAATTAATTCTATTTTCTTTAGATGAGCCTGAGTTTTCACACTTCACAGATCTTTCAAATCCATCATTTTTAAATTGATGGCATAAAACATTCCCCGCTTCACGCCAAGAACTTCAAGAGTAGCAGGAATATCTTATACTGTAACGCAACCTGTGAAGGCATGTCTGTACGCTTAAGATTAAAAATATCCAGATGCTACTGGCACTTAGGATTATTAATTTGTTGTTACTGAATCCATTCGGTCTGCTATAACCTGTACAAAGCCAGCCGTCCAGGGCTTACAAGGAATTTTATTTATTCATTGAGGAAAACCTTAATTCACTTGCTGGGCCACATGTATGAACCTTTTCACTTCCGAAAAGAAAGCTCTGCATGGACTGTTTCCGTGGAACCTGCTTTAGCAGTTATAATGGTGGCATGGCAGTGCATCACTAAAATATCCCAATTGCACATTGATTTGATACAATTTCAGCATGAGGTTAGGGTGAACCTGCTTTTCAAGAGACCAGAAAGCCCACAAGATTTCTTACGTCTGCTGATCAGCAACAGCTAAGATGGAAGTTGCCTGTTTCGGTTCACTTTGGTGTGGAAAGAGGAATGTTGACCGGGTAACGAAATATCGAAGTTGCCCTAAAGCACTTCATTAGAAAGCAATATAGAAGAAGGGCACAGCTCGTGAAAAAAGTAATTCTCTTGGGAAAGTTCAATCCGAACAAAGATTTTTATGCATAAAACCAGTGCATACTTTGAAAGTTAACCCATGGTTTAGTAACTTTCGAAATTACTTGTGGAACTGAGACATTGCAGAGCCTGCAGAAGTAAAACTATCAAAGTGCTAGGGCATAAATTGCCACTCATCTGCTACGAGAACGTAAAGCAAGTAAATTAAACCATTTATAGAGAGGTCGGTGGAGTTATTCACAATTTTTAAATAAGTTGGCTAAAAGGTCACATTTTACATGCACTTCCGAAGAGGCACTCATGAAATGTTCCAATAGTTTTCTGGCGTGCCAAACAAGCCCAACTCTCACCAGCGCTGTTTGTGAAGGGCAAATATTAGGGCAAAAAGTCATGCAGTTCAAATATTCTGCTTTGCAATATTTTTTTCTGTGCCTTTACCTAGTCATCAACCACCCAGAAATTTGCCTCACAGTCTCAAAGTCTCAAAGCCCCCTTCCCTGTTGGAGCCGTCTCTAGTTGGCAGCTCCCATAATGAAAAAGACTAGGAATTTATGAGAAGATTCCAGCTCATCTCTTTGCAGCTCTGAATCTATGATTAGTTCAGCTCTTCTTGCAGAAATCTGAGCCTGTATAGTTTGGGAATCTTGATGGCTAGAGCTCAACCATGAGTCTGCAGTATCTTCAACTAAAAAAAAAATAGTATCCTCGGCCCTTGCACAGGAACTTCAATTTAGTTGAATCCGGGAGATGCGCATGGCACAAACCTTTTGAAACATATTGAAAAGTGGCTTCAAGGTCTGGTGATGCCCAGAGGCTTCAAGATTAAAGTCTGTCCTATTTATCAAAGCATGTCCTGCTAATATTCTATGCTTATAATGGCGAATTATTGCTTTTATGTCAAAACTGCAAATAATTCGCCATCTGGATCACCAATGTAAATTCCATGTTTGCAGTTTGGGTAGAACTTTCTGAAGCAGAAAGGTAATATTCTAGCAGGTGTCGGTGCCTTCTGAATAATTGAGAATCATGAATCTACATTTCCACGTTGCCAGACTTACATTTCATAGTGGTAATAATGGAATGCTTACTTTTTATGTTGGGTCCAAACTGCCTCCACACAATACACCTACTTTGCCAACTTTTCCATGAGAAACCAAGATGGTCATTTATTGTCCAATCTTCAAGAGAAAAAGACTACTGTAATGGGCTGCTGCAGGTAGCATTAGTGTGTGAAGGGAGTCAATTAAGACACAATCTCAATCGCTCCACGATACACCAAGGAATGTGTGATTTGCCTCCGACATTCCAGGTTTCGTGTCATCCGCACCAGTCTTACTAAGTCAGCAAACACAAAGCTGGCTGGGTTATCTGACTACTAAACCACATACGTACTGAGTATCCAGCATTCTGTCATGACACTTTTTCAGCCCCAGAGTCTCAAGCAGGAATGTATCTGGAACGTCAAGCATGGTGTGCCACTGTGTTTGAAAATACCAGCAGGATATAAGTTTGTGGAATGACTGCCTTTTTTATAAATGTAAAAATTGAAATCTGGCAAGTACAGCATCTTTTACTCATTCACTCAATGTCGGAGTACAGAAAGTAAAGTTTCAGAGTCATGGCTCCAATTGCATGATAAAAGAATGAAGGTTTTTTTTTACATGAAGTAAGGAACAATGTTGTGACAGAAAATGAGCAGGAGCACAATGTGAAAGCTTTATGAACATGGATTGGCTCCCATTGATTAAACAATAAGATGCTTCAGCACGGTAGGAATCAGATCTCTCGAGAGAAGTTACCGAGGGGGCACATTAGCAAGCAGCTGCAATCTACAGATTTACCTTTTGTGAAATCCTTTTATCAGAAAATGTCCGAAACCAAGAAAGAAATCCCTTGATAACTAGTCTGTACTAGGAAATGGCTGCTATTGTGGACATACCAACATATGTTTATTGGGTAACCAGGCCGAAGTACAAAGTCCTGCAAGGTAAATTTGGGCAGAAATAGGACAACAAAAGCTCAGGGTTCGGCAGGACTGTCATAAGACATTGAATTAAAACTCCATCTACCTGTCCCCAGAATTAGCAAGTAGGCAACCAAAGATAGGAGGTGTTTCAGCTAGCAAGACCAAATTGAACAATCCTAGGCAGCGATTTAAGGACACAAACAATGCACTATACTAAAAATACATATTGCAGAACTGTGAAACCAAGCAAAATAATAGTCAAATATGTCGTCAATGTTTTACTCACTTTGTAACACCGGTACTTGTAAAGCACCACAAGTAGTATTGTCATAACAATAATGACACTAATCATTATTGTAGCATTTAGGATCGAGTTGAGGGCCCTTTGCCCCACCGTGTCGGTGTCCTCTGTGAATGGTGTGTAGATTCTGGAAGGAAAATTTTAAAACAGGTTAACTTAGAATGGCTTAATCACAAATTAGCAATTGTTAAACATTACTAAACGTCAGCTAAATGTAATTAATCACAAGCAATTCATTATTAGTTACAAGATAACCTAAGATAATCTTTCTATTTGGTATGCTAATACACAAAGCAAGGGTACAAACTGTGACTTTGTAAAATAAAAGAAATTGTGAAACACTGATTTTTTTATAAAGAAACCACAAACAAAAATGTTGATAACTGTGGCATTGGTTCTGTTAGTTATTTTATCTTTATTGCCGATTAAATCCTTTGCAAAACTATAATTGGTAACAGTGAGGCATTGTGGGACAGGTAAAAGGTGTGTAAAGGTTTAACTTCCTAGCTTCCAAAAAGATGGAAACACAGGCTATCACTGAGAGGTAATGAACTTTGTTGAGTAGTGCAAAGAAGAGAATAGACCAAAATTACACAGGAAGTGGGGGTCCCTGATGAGCCCTTCAAATACAAATTCAGAAATTCGCTACTTTGAGGCAAATCTGTCTTACAAAACTAATGTCATATGTTACTCTATTTCTATCATCACTTACATTCTTTTGCCAGGCTTGAACGAACTCCACAGACTGGAGAGATAGACCCACTTGTGAAACATCTCACCACTTTCTGGATTTCAAACTTTTGGACAAGTCTATATTTTTTATGTTTAACTACAATGCAACCATTTAAAATGAAAGTATGAATACTATGTTGAACTCACAAAAACAAACTTAAAAAGTCACTTTAAAGAAAACTTCTGAAGATTGGTACTTTCTTCCAGAACATTTTCAAAACCTCAACAAGAATTTCTGTGCATTATGTGTTTAACTTACAGTTATGAAGGCAGGCCGACCCTTCTCTTAACTATAAAATGATTGTAATACTGATATTATTTATTTTATTTTTTTAACAAGCTGTCATTCAGGACTCTTCCTCTCAATAGGTTTAAGAAAATCCCCTAACATTAAAGACATATTTTAAAGCAAGGCAGACAAGAAATGTTTTTTATCCATTCGGTATTATAAAAACAAAAAGGATCCATTTTGGCTCAAAGCAGACTGTATGGATTTTTGGATATTGTCAGGGGGAGGAGAGTGAATTGTTGAGTCAACCAAGAGATCTTTTATTTTATTGAAAACAGTTGGTCATATTGAACCATATTTGACTCTGGATCCGAAAACAAGACTAAGGTTTATTTTGACGTATTATAACCTTAATACTGTGCACTGAAACGTAATTTGGCAACACTTTTACCCAAATTTAAACAGACAAATGTTGCACTTATCTTTTTGAAAATGCTTTGAGATGAACCTACTTGTTTAAATATGGCTACTTTTTTGATAGGAGCCAAGGCTATTCGAAATACAGTATCATTTTAATTGCATTGTCTTATTGATATTTTTATCTGTACATCTTAATTTGTTTTCTTTTTACTATGTACTGTAGAGTTTGGCTTTCTTTTGTAAGTCTCTATATGTTTAAAAAAAAATAAAGATATGATTAAAAAGTATTGTAGTCTACCATCTCCAAGGTGTAATGGCAAAAGTTGATTTTGCACAACTATTGCTATAATTATTGTAAAACATGCTGATCTGCACATATATCTATTTAAAAGCTCAAGTAATCACGCTTTTGGCACTTCCTTATAACCTAGAATATTATCTTTAAATGACAGTGTACATATTAGCCTTAATGAAGTATTTTGCTATGACAACGTTGATGGAGAACTTATGGCCTGATAAAGAGTTTGGCGGTTTTCCTGCGGGTCGCCACAACATGCCCGGGGGGGTATGGAGGGCGCTTCATGGGAAGCATCAAGTCTAGTGGCCTTCTACAACTCCATGTATAAACTGTCATCATAATAGGGGGGTAAATCATCCCTCTCATCACCGCTGTCAACTCTGAGTGGTGGCAAACTCTGTTCAGAATCAGAACCAAAAAGTTGATGGAGCCTCCGAGGATGGCTCCACAGTAGTGGGAATATATTGGCTGAATCAGGCTGTAAGGGGCTCAGATGCACTGGATGAATTTGACAACAAAGGCCTGTCGTGAGATCGGGCTTGACAGCAGGAAAGAGTGTGAGCCCTCGACTTGGAGAAGGAGCTGGATTTATGCTAGGTCTGTGACTTCTTCTTATGTTGGCGATATACAGCTTTGCTTCAAGGTCCTGGATCGCCTTTGGGTGCATGAGAGCACACTTATGGAACTACTTGGAGTCATGTTCTGAGCCCAAACATCAAATGCACACTTCGTCTGGGCACATTTCTGACATCTGTTTTCTACAATCACTGTATGGTTTGAACCCTGTAGTCTTAGGTGGGGACATTGTTCCCTTTCATTTGAAAATTGGTATTATCGCTGAACAGGGGAGTAATGGGAGCAGAGCTCTGTATCCACGCTCAAAGGTGCAGAAAGAAAGGAACATATGTCGGCGAACAGTGGTAGCTCTTATTTGCAGCTTTCCTCCGTCACTTTCTGGTCAGAAAGAAGCCAACAGAGAGCTGGATGGTGCCACGAAGCAGCAAGACCGTGCACTACCATGAAAAGTTTCCGCATCCAGTCTGGCACATGGGGAATATTCTAAAGGTGAAGAATCTACAATTAAAAGTATCCATCAGAAAAACATGTCAGCTAGACAAGCAAGTTGCCTGCTAATGAATGGCTCTGGACAGCCCCAAACAACGTAACTGTAGTCTGTTCTAGTACAGGTTTACCTGCAGCATCCCTCTAATAGTTCTGGTTTAATGTATTGCAGGAATACCTTACCAAATGTGTCCTGTGCAGGTAGGTGAAATGAATCAACTTGAAGCCATCATTCCCGACAACTGTTCAGTAAACATGGATGCCCTATTCCTTACGTCATCTGCAGTGGCAATATTTAAGGTGTACCCTCGATTGACTCCATGTTTACACAGCTATAGCGTTAAAGCACCAAGCAGTGTTCTACAAAGAATGGAAATGTGCTAACCACCATATATAAAATCAATTACGCTTCTAACAGAGGTACCTTAGGTTCTACTAATGTTGGTCTGAGCTGCCCTATACTCCTTGCATGTGGTTTCCATACATTAATTGTTGGTTCAGCAGATTTTTATTACATTCAGGAAAACAAATAAAAAAATGTAATAAAAAACAAAAGATTCTGTATTCAAGAAACTGAGAACAAATATCACCACCATTGCATAGCACTAGCTTTCATGCAGTAAATTGTGGCAGTAATGAGTCTTAAATCGGTGAAAAGCTAGTACGTTAGATAATTAAATCACCTTTACACAGAGGATCAAACTGCCTCCATCATGAAGATCAATTCCTCAAAATATAGCCCCAGGAAGAGTATACTTAATCTCCTGTTTGAAGAGTCGCAGTAATCTGATGGGAAGCAGGAATGGTGATATTTTCATCATAACTTCGAAAGTTTTGCAATCCATTTGTGACATAACCTGAAGGCGAGTATCTTGGAAGGTGTCCTGAGTATAGACAGCTGGTGTAAGAATTAGTTCAGCATTGCTTCCTTTGGGGACGATCCCATAGATACCAGTGCACTCAGGTTGCAGGAGTAGAAATGCTGCAGCTAATCTGAAGATGGTCTGAAGCAGACGTAAGATCAGGGCGCTCTGTGTGAAAAGGACCTTCTCCGATATCTACCCAAACCTTAATCTTTGTAATTTCCTGTCACGGAGAATCAAATAAAAAGCCAACGGTTGATGACACTAGGTTATAACTTTGCCGTGGGAAGAAGAATGCCTAGCCCTTCCACTGCTCTACCTACAGGTGCTACAAAAGAGAATGCATCTTTGGAGAGTGCCCTAGAAGCAACGGGGCACTCTGTTTCTGCATTTCGTAGATCTGCCAATAGTGAAAGGTTGGACTGTAAAGGGTGGAAATGGAGAACGCTGTCACTTTCAGAATTAATAAGAGCCCAAAAGAAATTTTTTAAAAGCATTTTCTCCATAACCTCATAGATATCAATAAACAGGGTCAATTGACTCTTCACTACCTTTTCAACAGAGTCAAGTGGCTCCTAGACTGGGACTAAGTTCAACATCATGGTTGGTGATGGCTGTGGTGCTGCCAAAGGCAATGTGATTTCAAAAGGCGCCAATAAGGAGCCAGTGGGTATTAAAGGCTGGTCCTCCTGGGAGAGGCTGAAACAGAGTGGGACAGCACCACGGGTAGAGCCTAGCTCCATACCTCAGTGCCGCTGGCATTTAAGAAAGTGTGGGAGGCTTAAGCACAAACGTAAACCATGATTTTAAGATGGTCAACACAGGTTCTCAAAAGAAGGTAATCTGCTTAGGGTTGGTCAGAAAAGAACCCTGCCCTAACCATTGGACCTCCCATGAAGGAAACCAAAGAGGAAGGAGGTCATGGGGAGCCATCCAAACGATGCAGTCTCTTAAGACAAAATATGAAGTGAGGGGATAGGGGAAGAAGGAGAACATGGCGGACAGCTAAGTGGCTGCCCGCAAGCTCGCCAAGGAGGGAGGAGAGACAAGCTCACTGGGAGGTGTACAACGCTGCATGGCTGCATGACTGCGTGGCGCTAATCTTATCGAACTGGCAAATTAAACAATAAATTTGGAGAATAGTGCCGTTTGTATGAGGCTTGTGTCCGTGGCGGGAGCTCAATGGACGGCTAGCTCGGCAAGACCGGCTGTCGAGGGGTGTGTCCTGCCACAAGTAACGGACGCTCGCTAGTTCACCCTAGAGACGGATCGCTGGAGGGCGGCCCGGGAAGTGGAGAGAGCGTGTAAGCTCGTCTCCAGAGTTGCCTGGATAAGAGGAGGTGGAATCATTTTACTGCTCCGTCCATACAGAGAGAAGGAGACAACAGTAGAGGATCTGGGAAACTGAACCAGGGAAAGGCCGAATATCCCGATAGTAAAGACCGGAGGCTGATCGATAGAGGAAGCGGAGCGCTCCACGCTAGTTCAAACAAAGGTAGGACCAAATCGAGGGGTTGCCTAATGAGCTGGAAAGCATATAGAACAAATAGGTACACATTGAGAGGCACCAGTGGTGATACAAGTGAAAGTACTGCCTCCAATGCACCTATAGAGCACATTCTTCAAGAAGAAAAGTTAGAGGCATCCTCAACAAAAGTTAAGCTAAAGGAGAAAGTCCCTAAAGAGAGAAGAAGAAACCCTTTAGCTCCTCAGGAAAAAGTGAGTACCCTTTAGAGTCAAAAGAGACACCTGGGCACCCCCAGCCTCAGAATCTAAAACAGAAAATACCCCATTTCAAACCTAAATCTATAAGGATTACCCCTCTCTTAGGTCCTACTTTAAGTTACGCAAAAAAGATTCAGTGGCTGGGAAGGGTCACCTCTTCCCGTATACACCTTGCATATTAAGCTTACCTCAAACGTGGCAGCTGCAATTGATAAAAATTTCATGGAATCCCAATATTAAGAGCATACACAAGATATACCAGAAGTATCCCAATTTCCGATCAGCCCGAATCGGTTCCAATGCTTAGCGGAAGATGTTAGTACTGAGAAAGCAGGAACTGAGAGAGAGTCAGAAAGTAATAATGTCAACGGGGCTGCGAACGTTGAAGGAACTAGATGTGAGCAGGAGCACATTGTACCAGAGAATCCTTCAACCGAGTCAGAATTGCTAAATTTGATGTAACAAGGACATCGGGATAACTCTCTGGAACAGCTAATGAGGTCGCTGGTAACAGAGGTTAAGAGAGGCTTTACTAAATCTTTAGCTAATCAATGGGAGATGCAGGGTGTCTGTGAGGGGCTTGCGGAAATATTTGAAGTACTATCTCAGAGAACACTCACCTTAGAGGCCTCAGTGACGAAGCTTCAGGAAAATTCAGCACAAGACCGGGAGGAGTTAAAAAGGTTAAGGATGATGGTCAAGGGAAATCATGACAAGCTGGAATCTATGGAGAACAGTGCAAGGCGAAATAATATCAGAATACTGAAGGTACCGGAAGGAAGTGAAAAGGAGGATATAAAATCTCTTGTAATTGATCTGCTGCAATCTACTGGGGTTTGGGAAGGTTCTACGGAGCTGTTGGCTCAAGATATTCAGAGGGTACACCGAGACCCCTTTAGGAAAAAATGCAAACAGAACAAAACCACGGAGAATTTTGGTGAATTTGCTTACCTTCACACTCAAAGATAAAATTCTGAATGCCACACTGAGAGCAGGCACACTAGTCGGAAAAGGAGTCTCCTTTGAGATTAGATCAGACATCTCACAAATTACGTTGAATAAGCAGTGGGAACTGGGAAAGAGAATGGATGATTTTTAAAAACTAGGTGGATCTGCCGGGCTACAATTCCCAGCCACGCTTCGAGTAATGTTAAACAATAAGATGTACAACTTGAGAAGTTGGGAAGAAGCAGATGCATTACTCAGCAAAGTTAGGTCAAGCAAAGAATAGGACTTAGGAGAACGGGGTAGACAAAGGAGAAGGCCGCCCTGAACCTGGGTTTGTTAGATTTAAATTAATTTTCTCTTTGGGATAGTAAGCCACAAAGTATATGGTGGTATTGTTTCTATTTTTTCAGTACACCTTTCAATGGACTTTATACTAATCACTGAGTTACTCTCTCCCCGGTAGAGCTTCATGGATAATTTAGCCAAAGGAAGAAGGGGCAGGGTTCTCTAGGGAGGGATAGAGGGAAGGGGGGAGGGGGGGGGGGAGGGGGGCGGGGGGGAGCACGAGGTGGGGGCATGGGGAGAAAAAAATAAAAATCCTTATTTCCTGAGTGAGGAATTATGAATGAGGGATTACGAATCGAATTAGATGGGAGTTAAGGAACAAAGGGAAAAGTATTCAAATCCTCTCTTGGAACATTAATGGATTACGGGTCAGGGAAAGGAGAGCAAAAATGTTTCACTATTTAAAGGACGCCCCGGCTCAAATTATTGTTCTTCAAGAATCACATCCAACTAAAAGTGAATGTCTGGATGCTTTTAAAAATCAAAATTGGGTGCAACAAATGATAAGTTCGGAACAAGCGTGTCATGCGAGAGGGGTGATAATTCTTACAAAAAAGTCAGCGGATGTGTCCATACTGGATTGGAAAGTAGATAAGAAGGGCAGATGAGTCATAGCAACAACTAGAGTGAATAAGAGGATTTATATGCTGGTGGGCTATTACGGCCCGAATATAGATGATATTGAGACACTGCAAAATCTATGTGCTGAGTTAGTGAAGTCAATATCAGATTATTATGGCAGGAGATTTTAATGTGGTGATGGATTATCAACTAGACAGGTGGAGCAAAAACAAATCGGTATTCTGCCCTAAAATGCACGCTTACATTAGATCCCTAATGAAACAATTCAGTCTATGCGATATTTGGAGGGACTTTCATGGTGCAGAACAGGGATATACATTTCACAATAAAAAATATAATCATCAGTCTAGGATAGACTATTTTTTGTTACACCAGTCCCTAAGAACATGTATAAAGAAGGTGGCACATTTACCCGCTCACCTGTCAGACCATAGCGCAGTGGTCTTGGAATTAGAAGTAGGATCAAGAGATAAAGGGAGAAGATGGACACTGGACCACTCCCTGTTAAATGATCCAGTCTTAATAGATAGATTAAAAGAGGAAACAGTAGACTTTTTTAAGAATAACAGTGCATCGGCATCCAAGAGTACAGTTTGGGATACGTATAAAGCATATATTAGGGGGGTCCTGATTAGTTTATCCGCACAAAGAAATAAACAATATAGGAAAGTGATTGAGGGTTCGGAACAAGAAATAGGGGCACTGGAAAAGAGATGTGAGGAACAAAGGGTTGAGTGTGTGTGTAGGGAGAGAAGGCAAAAAGAAATCCAAGACCGGAAGCACAAACTTAATGATACATTGGAGGAGAGAGTCCGAGCAAGGTGGGAAGCAAGCAAAATAGCACATTTTGAATATAGCGAAAATGCGGGGAAACTTTTGCCATGGAAAACCAAAACAGAAAGGTTAAGAAATGAGATTGATGAGGTAAAGTGTAAAGAAACAGGTAATAGAGTAAGAGGAGCTCAGGAAGTGGAACGAGAGTTTCTTTACTTTTTTGGAAATCTGTATACAGAAGACTTAAAAGTATCAGAGGACCAGATTAATAAATCGCTAGATGGTCAGCATATGGGTAATCTTTTAGAGGAAGAGGGGGGGATATCTTAATGAAGAGTTAGTCCAAGGTGAGATTCTACAAATAATTAAGAAAGGTAAGAAAGGCAAAGCGGCGGGGCCAGACGGGATACCTAATGAATTTTATCAAAAGCGGAGTGAGGTATTAGCCCCGATAATGACGCAGCTTTTTGCAGAGATTTGGGAGAAGGGGCTCTCGATTCCAAAGTCTTGGGAAGAGGCAATAATTACACTAATCGTAAAACCAGGGAAAGACCCAATGCTCTGAGAGTCGTATAGGCCTATTTCACTTTTGAATTCGGACTATAAATTGTATGCAACTATTTTGGCCAGAAGAGTAAGCGGAGCAATTGAAGGGCTGGTAGTGGGAGATCAGAAGGTATTCGCGAAAGGCAGATATATGCACCATTTGAGTCATGAACTAATAGGGACAATAGATCTGGCAATAGAAAATAGAGTCCCCCTCGCGATTATCACGCTTGACACTACCAAGACATTTGACAGGGTAAATTGGCAGTCCTTATTTACCATGAAGGATCATTATAATCTGGGTTATAAATTTTGTAAGGCCATCCGAGGTATTAATAGGTCCACCTCAGCTAAGATTTTATTGAATGGGAGTCTTATGTCAAGCTACAAGATAACACTGGGAACTAGACAGGTGTGTCCCCTCTCCTCTTACTTTTCAACTTATATGTTGAAACTTTTGCTGACAAGATAAGATTGGAAAAAGGGATTGTCCCCTTCTCATTTGACACATGGATGAAGAAATAGTCCCTTTATGCGGACGATATTATGGTATATACACAAGACTTGATCTCTACCCTAAGGATTTTAGACTCTTTGATGATAGAATTTGGGAAGGTATCAGGGTACGAGGCAAATACAGCTAAGTCTGAGGCTATGGTGTGGAACATAAACGAGAACCACACGCTGATAAAAAGGGAACGGAGATATTTAGGAATAAAGATTATTCCCACTCTGGAGAAACTGGCAGAATTAAACTTTCGGGAGACTCTGAATGAAATGAATAGACTTCTACTAAGTTGGTCCCACCTTCCGTTGACGATACTGGGAAGGACCAATCTAATCAAGATGTCGATACTCCCTACATTTACCTTCCTTTTTTGTATGACTCCACTTCACTTTGAGAAGAGCTGGCTTAGGAAACTACATAGTAGAATAGACTCTTTTTATATGGGCTTCCAAGGGTGTAAGAATAGCGAGACAGAAGTTAAGAAGGAAATATGATAAAGGGGGGATAGCTTTGCCAGATTTCCAGCTATATGCATGGGTCTTTCAATTAAAGAACTTTAGGATTCTACTCACTGATAGGGTGGTGTCTGGGAGCAACCGTTTATGGGAGGCCACGTTACAGGAAGTAGGAAATGGGGGGGGGGGGTCTAAATTCATGTATAAATATGGAGACCAGACGTTTTTCAAAAAAATTTAATTGAAAATGCTACAGGTGGCGGCTGGCTATGGCCTCAGATTCGGAATATAACAAATCTGTCTTACTACAGCAGGTATGCTCCAATAATGGGACTCACCCGGCTCCCCGGAATGTCTGAAGGATAGATTAGCAGGGAGTTTAAAGGAAGCAGATATAAATGAATGGGGGCAGATACTTTCAGAAGGAAAACTCTGCGCCTGGACATAGCTTCAGTATTTAACTAATAACACTGTTTCAAAATTAAAATTTCTACAACTGCAGAGTTGGTCCCAGACCCTTGGAGAAGATAAAGAGGATACCAAGGATCTAGAAGAACACCAGATTAAGAGTACGCAACAAAAGACTGGTGGTGGCAAAATGGTATGCTCTTATCATGGATAACTCAAAAAAGGGACAAAGTGAACAAAACGCTTTGTGGGGAGAGTTAATGCCGAGCTCGAATCTTGACTATTTGTGGCAAGTATCCTTTCGAGTATTGTATAGTACGGTTAAACCAGCGTATTTAAGGCAGAATCATCTTTTCTCTCTCCACAGAGCCTACTGGTCACCAAAAAGGCTGGCAAAATTGGGGGGCACTGTTGAACCCTGTTGTAAGAAATGTGGCAGGAGACTGGCGGACGACGTCCATATGTTTTTGTCCTATCCTAAAATCCAAAATTTTTGGAATGAGGTGTGTAATTTTGTGAACGATCTCCTGCACATTCAAATCCAGGTTACCTACCACCAGATGGAGGAGAGTACATGAACTATCGAAATAAATTAGTTTTCTATCTGATCTTATTGGGGAAAAGGCAGATTTGTAAAAAATGGACTTCGTCTGGGTCAGCCTCAAAAGCAGAATGGTGGGAATCAGTCCACTATTTCTACAGGTTGGACATTCACCGTATGGCCCCAAAAAAGGCAGTCAAGCTGTGGGAACCCCTGACGGTATGGCTTGAGGAGAGAAGACGGGAAACAAGAATAGAGGTTAGTTGGGAAGAAACAAAACCTACATGCTTTGGTTGGGTCCAATGATTATAGCCATCTGGAGAGAGGACGAGGCAGTCAAGACTCTTTTCCACTAACTGCGATCTCAAAGGCTTTCCGGCTGGTTAAGATAATGTCTGGAGAGTTCGGTAGGAATAAGCATGGCAAATGAGGAGAATAAAAAAAAAAAAAGACAAAACATGAAGTGCACGAGGCAGAAGAGTAATGCTTCTTTCTCTTCTTCTGGTGCATATCCTCATGGGAGAGAAACTATGCTTCTCTAGGCTCTGTGCATGTGGTACAAACCTCATAGTCATCACCAAGCCCCAGAAACCACAGGCTACTATCCTGAGACTCAGTCACAGAAATTGAGTTCCTGGTTTCAGGAAGGTCCAAAAACCAAACCTAGTTGGCAACATGATGCAGCAAATATTTATTTTTTTAATTGATAGAGACTGCAAACACAGGCCAGGCTCAAGCTCCGAGTGTCTGTGGAATGCACAGTAAAAATTAACTGACTTTAACGGCACTAATCTGTACCTCTGTGGAGCCATGTCGTCAAATGCAGTGGCACCTGGATGAGAAAGTATAGCTGCTCTAATCCTACCTTGTGTCCACTGCTAGAATTACCACTTGTGGATACAGACTGATGCATTAGGGTACTTCAGAAGATGGCGAATCTGCAGGAAAAAGTATCAACTAAAAGGAGACAACTTAATAACTCAGAGGTAAAATACAGTAGATGAAAAGCATATTCTAGTTGAAGTGTGGAAAAAAAACAGGAACATTTACTGTTGTAGGGATTCTGCACATATACAGAGCTATGCACAGGATAATAGGACCTCGGAGCATAGTGGTGAACCAACCATGCACCTTAGCACCCACAATCCCAATCCGACTAGCTTTAGCGTCTCATTAGCAGCGCAGCTACCAATGATTAGACAACCCAGAACACGGTCTCTCTCTCTCTCAGGACTCGCGGGAGCAAGGACACCCTTTCATAACTCACTCATACCTGTCCACAACGTGCGTAATAAGAGAGACTGTATAGTTTAAAATGTTTATTTCAACTATCGTGCTCTAAGATACAGTACACGTGCCAGTACTATCAGCATAATGCATAAGAATAAAATAATAAGCATAGTTACAATTACATAGAATACAAACGGGGAAAGCATTTCGTAAAGCGGTGGATATAGGGCTAAATGACCATACCACCCTCCCCGTGCTATTAGCTAGTTTATTATAAAAATAGAAGACCTCTGGGCATTGTCAGGCGGACCCTCATACCTCAATATCTAGATGCAAGGATTACATCATCAGACAAGCACAGCTCTTTTCTCTGGAAAGGTTTTTCTCCAAGTGCTCCTAACAGTGAAAATCACAATATTAAAAGCACATGAATTTCTCCAGTGCAGCTGCATTCAGTGTTATGTCTAAGTGCGAGGGGCTGACCAGATCAGCAAGAACAAGGGACATTGTTTTTCGACCTTGTACATGATGTGCAGACGAAACCCAAAGGGAACAGGAGGAAAGGTGAAAGGCAAAAAGGCAGACAGTTCCAAAATAGCCGGGCACAAGCAGAGGCTGGAAAAACAAAGGCACAAAGTAACGTGCGCAAAAAGGCATCATGGCAGCCAGGCCTAAGCCAACTTAGCAATGCAGACAAAGAGGCCACAAACCACACGACATTACAAATATGTTCCGGGAGAGACACAGAGGATTAAGTGTTTGTAAGGAAATATCTGCAGACTGAACAGATTCCAGGATACACCTGCAAGTCAAGAAACAGGCAAGACACTAACTAGAAGTGTTTTGCTGTCTCAAGGCTAGAATCTCCAAGTACATGTAGAACTATCCCATTATCTTTGCTTGAGGAGTCGAACCAGTAACAATCGGGCAAAGATCTAGCTCTTTACGAGTCATTAACCCACAGCAAATCCTTCTCTCTCACACTCAGTTAAATATTTCCATCAATCTTCAGTGTACCTAAAGGACTAAATGAGGCAAGTTTAGTGCCAATAAATTCCATACTTAATAACTCGCTACAACAACCTTGGATTATTATTGGTTATACATACACATACCACATGTTCGCCTGCATTCTTTGCACTTTGTGAATGGCATTACTTTATACATTTAGTTAAGAGATCTTAAAAAAGTCCACTGCCTCATTCAAGCATATGTAGGAAGTAAGGCTTATGCAGGGTGCATCGCAAGAACAAGAAAAGTAATAGTTAAAAACTAAGAGCCTTTCAAACACAACAAATTGATCGATCTTCCATTGCAAAGAGAACTACTGTTAAAAAAGTTTAGCACTTTGAGCCTAGTGAAGCAGACATATTGGGTGGTCATGGCAGTAGAAGAGAATGTAATCAAGCATAAGAATGCCAGTTACTACAGGTAACTGATGTTTACTACTTTTCAATCTACCCTTCTGTACACATCTAATGGGAACGTATTAACGAGCAGTGAACGCTAGGTGTTGCTGGTGACGTTTTTAACACTGTCTTGGCATCAGGTTTAAAGTTTATGGAAGACTGCAGGTATATGGTGAACATTTTCTCTCTACTTTGCATCAAGAGAGTAGTGCTACAGAGAGTGATTCTGCAAGGCACTGAAGCTGCCTTGACTAAGTGGAAGAAGAAGCCCCATAATAGGGCCGGTCAGGCCATACTCTATAGCAAATCGTGCTTCCAGACATGCCTGAAAATAAATGAAAGGAGGCTTGAGAAGCTTTTTTGCCAAATGCAAAGCCCTCATACGTATCAGTCGATACAAGCAGTAGAACAGCAGGCAATATAACATTCCAGAGCACACTTCACCTACAAATGCAAATGCAACCGCTCCTGAGGTTTGGTTTTATTAGGAATCTCATAGGCAACCTTCTAGCTGATAAGACAATAAAAAGACCTTGAATTGGACAAGCAGAGGATAGGGATGCAGGTGGATGAGAAGTTGTCAACTTTAGGCTGTGGGAAAATGTGCATGCTGGAAAACCATGGATGCCACAGAGAATACAAGTAAAGACGATGGCTGTAGGGCAGCAAGCCTGCCAAGTTAAACTTCTCATTCATAGGAAGGCCAACGGGGCTTTGTGCACAACACAGGGACAGCTTCTCCTCAAAACCTCAATTTGCTGCAAAAGCAGCTAAACCCTTGGATGGAGGCAACCTCTCATGCTATATATGTTTTCGAAAATGAGTGGCTTTCCAATTTCTCTGGCACTGACTTAATGGCAGGATTATTCGGCTACACCTACAACCTTGTTTATATCAGCAACAAGGCTCAACTGTCCCTGGACTATAAAAAATACAGTTTGTTACGAAATTTATTGCTTGTTGAGCAATTATGGCATTGTGCTCTCACTGAGTATTGGTTTGCTCCATACTTGCTGACAGTTTTCTCAGCCACCCTCTCCTGAACAACCATATCCCACACCAGCAACACTAAAATCGACAATGCGGCTACTAACATCCATTAAAACCCCACAGCATCAAGTCATTCAGTATCCTGGCTCCACAAGAAACTACTGGTCATCTATGTATTTAATTCAACAAGCCTAATCAGGCTGAAGTAAAGAATCTTCGTATAAATATCGCTACAATTGAGAAATGGTGTACGCCCAGCCAAGTAGGTGGGGAAGAGTACCACTTGATGCAGGCCCTCGTTCACACTGACAACCTGCTTAAAGTTCACACCCTGAGACATGGATTAGTGCATGCTCGACGAGCGACTAATCTACGAGGGCAGGGACTGCCCACAAAAATGCACAAAGATTTGGGAAGTATTACAGGGGACATTAAAGGTAACAGCAGTTCAGAGTAAGGAGGAGGAGGAAAGGGGGGATAACGAGGGTTGTGGACCCTGATGGAAAAGAACTCCCTCATTGGAAATTGATGCTCTGTACCATCATTGACCACTGTGGACTACTGTCGAGAGGGGTCCTATGTAAGACACTGTTGTGGTATGACGGTTTATAAAATAATATATATCTATATTTTTTGGGGGGGAAGTTCACACCCTGGTACCTTTGATCTCCTCACCTCATGGTTCCTCTTCCTTTCTCCCTAGACACAAGTACTCAGCAGGTAGATCAGTTCTTGGAAATTGGTCAATATAAAACTCTATGCCTAGAAAAAAAGACTCCCAATACAGTGGAACTTTAAGGCTACCATTTGTTTAGCACAGAGGACTCTTATTGCACCTTGAGGACAGTTATGTTTTATCAAATGATTTACTACATTATCCAATGGATGTAAGAAACCTTGGGACTATATACATTAGTCTTAACTGTACACAGTGGTGGACAAAAAGGGAAGAGTTGAAGACGCACGGGGATGAGCAGAGCCACATACAATGCATGCATGGCTGTGGGGTACCAGCATGCAAAGCTCAGAATGAGAAGTAGTTACAGCCTCACCTCTGCAAGAATGGGAGAGAGCCAGGACCTAATATCAGTTTACATAGAATGTCTAGCTTTGTTTCATAGTTCTATGTTTTCTGGGAGCATCAGAAAATAATATTTACTGAGGGAACTAGAACATCATATGCATTTCTGAAATCATCTCTTATGTGCAACAATAAATACAACAAACAAATGAACTTGTCTGTCAAACGTTTAGTGACCAGAGAGGATTTTATGAAGCTTCTTTCAAAACTAGATCATGTGAACAATGTATATCCTATTCACTTGATTGGTTGCTCTTTCCAGAATATTAAAAGGCCATCCCTTACAACAGAAAGACAACCCCTGCAGGGTACAAAGGCTAATGCCACAAGTGCCCACTACTCACAGCTGCCCGTCCTTCCGCGTGTAGAAGCTCACAGACTTTATGGTTGCCACGACCACCACCATGCAGAGGGTGACCGGAACGAAGAGCATGATGACATGCTTGGCTCCATACTTGAGAGTCAGCTCTTCGTCCTCCTCGTCATCTTGAACCACCACCTGCTGTGGGAGTCCATCCGGCTGCCCGTTGCTCTGCGACTCGGAGGGGTCATTACGGCGCCTCTCGATGTTGTCGTTCTAGGAAAGATTTAAAAAAAACATTTATGTCAAGAGGACCTAGGTAAGAAAGGTACAATTCAGCATCACTCCTGTAGCTCCACACAAGAACTGAGGAGAAGATGGAAGGGCAGAGAGGAAATGAGGGGGCAGAGAGGAGCGAGGGGCCGCAGAGAAGCGAGGCGCCAGAGAGGAGCGAGGATCTGAATCTATGGCTTACGCTCTGCTGTTTGTCACACGCAGAAGGTCGACACATGCATATTTAACCAGAAGTAGACACAACGAGGAAAGTTCATGCAGTGAGATAAAACCTCATTAAATGGGCCTTGCGAAGACAGGCCCGGTTTTCCTTCTGTGAGGTATAAGCAACTGAACTATGGTAGGAAAGTGAAAGTTTACCCTGGCAATCTGGTAATAAACGGCTGAATGAATGGTTAGTGATTAAAATAAATGTTTTATTGGGCTTTCACTGACAGGACAAACATTGAGCTTCTGTACATTTCTCGCATTAGTCCAGTAAAAGGAATCCTCATCTACAGAGAAGTGATCGACGCACACAAGAAATAACTTATCTAAAACAGTAATCCTACAGCTTCTGACGCATACACACTACCTGTGCACAATCCTGCCAACTAGTGGTTTGTCTGAGAATATTCCCTTCTTTTACTTAACTAAAAACGTTGGCTATGGACAAATGAATATATACATACTTCCGATTACTCCTTATCACTGACCCCACAATGCCCCAAGACTTAATCATCTTCAGATTGTTTTGAACCTTAGAGATATTTTTTCTGCTATGCTAGGCTCAGCACAATCTGGGGGTTTTGTTTTAATGTGCTGCCTTAGGGGCTCAGCACAGGTGCTGCATGGGCTTGAGGTCTCACTTATTGGTTGGAAAGATGAAGTGAATGAGGATGAAATGTTTACATTATTTACCAGTAATTCCATTGCTGTGAGCCCATTTTTCCTCATTCCAGCCTTAATATTCATCAATCAATTAATCGAAATAGTCAATCAATCAATCAGCAGATATGTAGAGCGCATCTCATCAACTAATTGCATTAAAAAGATCTGCATTTCGATAACTGCAACAATTGAATCATAATTAAACAGAGGAATGAGGAGCAAGCGCTGAACGCCGCTATGATCTATTTGAGGGAGGACGCTATTAAAGTGGCTAAGCCCTACACAACACTATAATGTGAGCTTTGATGCAATCAAAATGATAGTGCATTCATGTGGCCTCTGTGCTGATAAAGGATTTGGAACTCACAAAAAGGAAGCCGGATGGTGTATCTACACTGCTCACCAAATATATCACGTCAGGGTAGAGGGACAGATGCACACATGTGTTAAGACGAGAACACTCACTCACCCTGAGGTGACATGCTTCATCATTGGGTTCCCTCTTGCACACTGGGACCGCAAGGTGCCCAGTGTGGGCTACAACTCCCCCGCAGGAGAGGAGCGCGAGGTGTTTTATGTCATCCAATGCAGGTTGGAGCGAGGGGCAGAGTGCAAAAATCAAAAATGTGGGTTTAAAACTATCTCCTGGTTGACTAAGTCAATCCTTTATTAGTGCCCCCAGTGGATAGATTAAAAAAGCTAAGTGAGAATAGGGGTATGGATGTTCCCTATTTGGATCTGGTCAACATGTTTCTGCCTTGCTAGACGAAAAGGTTCTTGGCATTCTTTAGGACCATTCGCTTCGTCACTCCGCTAGATAAATGTGAGTAATAAAGAAATGATAAAGATACCATACTTTATTGGTATGGCATTGATCAGTGGTACCGCTTTAGAAAAGGCTGAAGGGGGTCAGCCTTCTCTAAAGCGGCAGTAACAAGAGAATCAGAGTCCTGAGACCTGCTACTAAAGGACATATGAAGGTGGATGTAGACTAGTAGTCTCCAATTGACAGCGGACCTGGCCACAAGCTGGTACCACTGATCAATGCCATACCAGTAAAGTATGGTATCTTTATGATTTCTTTATTACTCACATTTATCTAGCAGAGTGACGAAGCGAATGGTCCTGAGGAATGCCAAGAACCTTTTGGTCTAGCAAGGCAGAAACATGTTGACCAGATCCAAATAGGGAACATCCATACCCCTATTCTCACTTAGCTTATCTATCCACTGGGGACACTAATAAAGGATTGACTTAGTCAACCAGGAGATAGTTTTAAACCAACATTTTGGATTTTTGCACTCTGCCCCTCGCTCCAACCTGCATTGGATGACATAAAACACCTCGCGCTCCTCTCCTGCGGGGGAGTTGTAGCCCACACTGGGCACCTTGCGGTCCCAGTGTGCAAGAAATAACCCAATGATGAAGCATGTCACCTCAGGGTGAGGGAGGGTTCTCGTCTTAACACATGTGTGCATCTGTACCTCTACCCTCACGTGATATATTTGGTGAGGGGTGTAGATACACCATCCGACTACCTTTTTGTGAGTTCTGATTATATGGAGTGGTACCGTGGATGGTTAAAATTCCTCCTAGAGAACCCCTGTAGTGAGATTATACTGATAAATGATTTCCCAGTATATTCCTAATGCATCAGAGGATGCTTTCAGACGTATGATATACAGCAGCCCACAATAAAGTAACAGGAGACATCATCAGTATGAATGCAAAAAGATTACCAACAGAGAGCTAGTCAGGCTTAACGGTCGCTGGAGCAAGGGAGATCTGGAAGAAAAGGGCTAGGGCGACGGACATTCAAGCACCCTTATCATTCAGACGTTTCACATCTACCTCCAACCATACACAACATGGTTGTTGCCTGTCATAGCCAAAACAACAAAACAAGATGGCGGCCATGGAAAGATGACAAATTCTCTGAAACTCTTCATAGAGGATGGGTATAAAGTCGAACAAAAGGCCTTTTAATGCCTCAACCAGACACTAAGCAGCTTGATTTGTCTGAGACACAGAAAGAACCAGAAGTGAAAAAAGCTCAATTACCAATGACTGGCCCATTCATGTTATGCTGCGTAAGGGGCATCCCAGTATCCCTTCTTCTCCCTATGCCCAGGTGCCACCTCTCTAATAGCCATTGACTTGTCCATGACAATATCTGGTACCAAACCAGTCTCCATCATGGCTCTTATCCCTCCTACACACACACAAATATATCGGACATAACCCCACCTTATCTTCTCCCACTTCCTATCCCTTAAAACAAGAAATCCAAATAGAATATCGTTGTTGCTTCCCTGTTTCTCCCCACACACTGGCATCATGGAGGAGATGCACCCTCTCTATGCAGAAACTCAGATGCCCTCAGTTTCCAGGAAGAAAGATGGTAGAGGAGGTCAGTCTAGATGAAGCAGACTCTGGTATCTGGGTACACAGCAAAGCAGGGGAAATTGTAGCCCACCTGTGTGTAGTCTACTGGAGCCACCTGTATTTATGGATCAAATAATTTGTATTGGATTATATAAATACACATATCATCGCCTACATCCATTGGCCAATGAGAACAAACAAAACGCAACTTAACAGTGTCAAAACTCCACATTACTCCACCTATGCTTCTTTGGTTTTTGAAATCTAGGTCTTCCAAATATATCAAAATATATTGATAAACTCTTTGAGTGGAATGACTGCCTCTTCCTTAGTCCGTGTGACCTCATTAACTCACATTAAATGAGAACGCACAATCACATTCTTCTCCAGCCACTGAAACATCAAAGAAAAAGGGTGTCAGGTGTAACCCATGCCCTAGAAAATCACCTTCCCTGCACTGGCCTGCGCCATCAATTCTACCTTCCCCTCGTAATGATGTCTGGGTGATGGTCGTTCCTGTGCCTCTCTGCTCTGACGAATTATGCTACAGGTAAGCTCTGGGCATCACCTATCTGTGAACCACTTCTTGATTGTGTCAATAGCACATTCGACTCAGCTTAAGAGGAGTACACAATTCGAGTGATTCAGAGTTCGAAATTCCTCCAGAGGAAGTCACTTCCTGAAGGAGGTTGAGCAGGGGCACACCTAAAGGCCACAGAGTCTAGGCTGTTTTCCTCCCTAGTGCAGCGGTGGGTCCCTACTGAGTTATATGTCTGCTATCTTTCATAGAGGAGAGGGTGAATTTTGTCAGACATTCAATGTCACCCAAATGATCAATAGACTTTCTTGAGAAATGCACTTTATCCCTGTAGTTCAAGACCACCTTGCCCCCTAAATTTCAAGGCATCAGAGAGCATACCAGCATTGAGGCCATACCTGATTGGTATCAATAATGTCCACAGCTAGATGCAAATTGTCACCATTGACAAATGGAGCACCAGTGGTAGGGCCCCAGCCTCGATTGTCTGCCTCCCCAGGATTCGCATCACTTTCCCTTGAGAAGGTTTTCCAGCAGTCCTTGGGTCCACGGAGCCCCTCAGTGGACTCTTCCTTCACCCAGGGGTCATGCACTCCCTGACACCATTCGCAATGCTCCTCTCTACCCCGCGTCTGTAAGGGAGGGAGGATCTTGACCCCTCGACACTTGCAGGTGAGTTTCGATCATTTTCTTAGAAACATTCAGCAGTGGATGAAGCTTCCAGCGAGTAGTCGCTGCTTAGGTTGCCTAACGCACAGCTGCACCGATTACTGGAGATCCCAGTTACATAGCCTAAGTCAGCTCTCCGGAATCATCATTTCCCAATCATGCTTCCCCTGGTACAATAACATCAGCGGTCCACCGTTTTGAAACCATCAGCACACCTGAATTGAGGACACAGAGGTGCAATATAAGCTGTTTTTCAAGGTGCTCCTCGGAACACAGCTACTCTGTTCCCCAACAGGCCACGCCGTCAGCCACCTGTATATAAACACTAGGACCATGTACATAGTACAATAGAGCACACAACCTGAAAGCGGCTTCAGCTACATATGGAGAACACATATTGTGTCAGCTATATATATTTTGTAGGAACAGTTTTAGTTCTCAGGTTGACAAATTCCAAAAACATTTATAAATACACAAGACATGCCATGCTGCAAACTACTTAAACTAAACCAACAGGACGAAGAAGCACTCATCACAAATATTTTACTAACAGGGAGTAGGTTACAAGAAACTGGCAACTGGGATCATGGACCAGGGGGAATAGGAGTCACTCAAATACCTTAACTAGGGTCAAACATCATAAATGTAACTCCCCGGTCAAAAAGGAAAAGAAATATGAGAAAATGAAACAACTACGGAAGCTCAAACTAAATAGTCTAACATTCATCGAGAAAATAAGCCAGGAGCGAAGAATGACAAACACTAGTTATCAAACTGATGAACTACAGGACAGGATAATTACAGTGTATCTACCTGAAGCACATGTAATGGAAAAAGCAGAGTGAGGGGGGTTAATCAGAATATTCACCTTAAAGAACAATAGCCCCTAAATACTGCATACAGAAAATTCCAATATATTAAAGCGCTCTAACAGGAGAGCATGTACTTCAAGCTTACCAGACAAGACAAATTATTCTTCAGCAAAGGGACAGACTCCTCATTTTCCTCAGGCATTTCCCACATTGCAAGGGCCTACGATAAGGCAAGCTATAGCTACCCCATGTAGGGGAGCAGACGGCAATGTGTATTTTCACCAAGTTCCTTGAACAGCTCCGGAGTGAAAAAGCAGCAATGAACACGTCACTCCAATATCAAAAGGATGCAGTTAATAGCAAACCAGGCTACACCGGAACAGATAAGGCCTCTTACACGTTGAACTGTGCCAACTCACTGGATAAAGTCAGACATGTTTACTGCTCTGAAGGTAGCATGGCCATCCATCTCAGGACAGCTCACTTCAATACACAACCATAAGTTCAGGAAAAAAAGCAGTTAATCTTGCAGAACAGTTTAAGACAAATTTTGGCACATTTTAAGAGATTTCATATGTGAACTTTTACATATCGATTACAAAATTGATGGTTGACAAACAATACAAGGTGTGCATTCATTTTGTAGTCTTTAACTAATAGTCAGTTATGCTATGTGCCAGGGCATGAATGGCAGAACGGAAGTTGTACCAATGATACTTGGGGTAGGTGGAAAGGAGTAAACTGCTTCACCATCTGTGTTCTATGGTAATAGTTCACCAACAAATCTCACGTCATACGCCCCCAACTACGTCTCGCTGTAGTGCCCCTAACTTGTGTGACGACCTAAGCAATATACAATAGTACATTCCCAGTCCCAGACCTGGTTCCTAGGTCCACATTCATTCTGGGTTTGAGCAATACTGAATGTGAAGTCACCTAATAGACAGCGTTTAGCGGAAGCCTCTAGTCGAGCATACCAAAATCTTAGAGGGCTTAGAGGCAGCTGCTGCCTACCATATGTTGGCTTTCTTGTCATTCTCATTTGGTTGCTTCTTATTCAATAGCTTTCCTCCCCGTTCTGGTGTTTGTCCCTCACTTGGAGCACAAGCTCTTTAGCGTGCTTCTGATTGGGTGACTTGCATTCTTCCAGAGCTCCACATCAGGGAACTTTTTTCTTTTTCTGGCAGCATTCTTTGGGAGTCCAGGTGTTTACTTGCTCTCTCCCACAGCAAACACTTGCTCGGATAGTGCCCTAGAAGGAAAGCAATGTGGCTTACTCGCTGGTGCTGGTGAATAAAATGAGGCAGCACTGGGCCTTTTTTTATGTTCACAGGTCTGTTTCTTGCCGATTGAATCAGAACATGACCAGCCTCTAAACACAAACATCTCCGCACCTCCCCTAATACACCCGATTCACTCACAGCTGAGCTCTAACATTGGTGGCAAATTGTTTGTAGGGCAGGATGGTGGAGGGATTGTTGGTGTGTGCCTGCACTTTAAAGTGAATCACTGGAGCCAAGAGAAAGGGGCGCTGCTGTCTGCGTACCCTTAATGCAGACAGCTCTGTACCACCCTCTGAAGAAGTTTGCCTTGGGCGCGGTTCACCCACGCCAAAAGCTGGCCCTGCTCTCCTGCCTTGTACTGCCTCCTGACTACTATTCCTATGCCCCCTCCGCCCCCGCCCCACACTCTGTTTCTCCACCATCCTCCCTGAGCTCCTCCATTTCTTCCCCTATCCCTCCTGGACACGCTTGGTTTTGACCGCTGTGCTCCAAGTGTTGTACAGATGAGACTGTGTAACAATGAAAAAACAGTACTGTACAGTGCAGCTGGGAACTTGCAGCTAATCATAATTTGCTGCTTTACTGGGATATTCGGTGCAGTCAGGCGCTGTCCAACCAATGGCAGCTGCTGCACAGGTTGTGATGAGTGCCGTGTACGGGCTGCTTCCAGTCCCTGCAAATCATGTTAAGCTATAGCAGTTTATTCAATCAGTGATAGGCACTGAAAACAAGCGCCTCACCTAGAACGTAAGCATGTTCCCTTGTGATAACAACCCGCCACCTCAGCCAAGATACTTCGCCTTCTCTCCTACAGTCACAAGGAAGAGGACCTTGGATCAGTGCAAATTTGCAGACTAATTAGAACAGAGTACTTCCAGATAAAGGAAAACGTGTTCATCATTTCTTTATTTTGAAATAAATGGAAAAGTAGGCTGCACTCGGGAACTACATAGGAGTACACTACATATTCTAAGTGGAGGTTTTAAAAGTCACTGACAACTATTTCTTAGACAAAAGGAAACTTTCCACTGAAACTTGAAAATATGTTGGCTCATTAGAAGAAAAAGTGAAACGAGAGGTGGCTTTCAATATCAAGTATTCACTAGTAAGTCCATATTTTCTTTCACAGGGAGCTGATTTGTGAACCGAGAGGGTTTGGAACTTGTTCTTTTTTGATGTTTCTATCGTTTGGTTTCCCTATGTGCGAGGGGCACCAGTATAAGAGGCATCTATGGTCACGTGTAAGATCATTCGTAAGGCTTCTTCATTGCGCTGTATTAGCTTCTTCAAGGGCAGAGGTCATGCAGCCGAACCCTGCTTGAATCGGCGCTGCAAGTGGAACTGCTTACGCTTTTTTTAATCCACATGTAATGCCTAGAATTCAGGGCAAGCAGAATTATGATCGTAGTTGTCGGACACTCCTAGTTTTATTTTTCATTATATTTTTACATTATACTGTGGCATTTGTGTAACAATTACTAATCACTAAGTGAGGCACTGAAGCGCTCACCCAAGCTACACCATGTAGGGTGTGTGGTGACAGGTTCAAACTTATGTTGGAGGTGTTTTCATGTTGTGTGTGAAGAGCCGAGGTGTGGTTATCGTGTTATGGGATGCAGACCATGGCGATGTGATGGGCGAGGATGTGAAAGCAATAGACACGCACATTATAACAGTAATAAGGACTAAAACATACAGGATGATACACAGCCCCAGGCAGGCCTTAAGGACAGCAGGATAGCTGGTGTACACACAGAAAAAACGAGTGGGTAATCAGAGAAGGCCCAGTAATCCGCATGGCAACAGCGGCCAGGCAGGGATGGTGTTGAATGAGTAAAAGTATGTCAAAGGTGCAAGAATTGGAATCAGTGACATTAATAGTAGCCATTCACTTTTTAATTTTTAAATGAACGGATACTGTGTACCACATAACAAAAATACCCCATGAACAAGGAAAGAATCTTTAAAAGGCCCGGATTCCACCTATTCCTGCTAGGCACAAGGGAACAACAGTTTTGAGCAAGGGTTCAAAGACCCAAGCCACTCTCCAGCTCCCAAATGCAGACAACTACTAGTCTGCGAACCCTAGTCGGGTCGCGGCTCAGAATCTAACCAGACTGGCTCCCCAAGTTGCTGCCCCGACAGCTCAAATACGGATCATCCTGCCTCATTTTATCCTTCTAACCTCACCCCTCCATGTGATCCCAATACTCTTCTCAGATCCCAGAAACCTTGGCTCTTTCTAGCTCAAAAAAGGAGGAATCCTCTAGACCAGAGGTCTTCAAACTGTGGGGCGCGCCCCCCTGGGGGGCCGTGGCAGTGTTCCCAGGGGGGCGCAAATGCCTCAGTTACAACTTGTAAATTAAAACGGCTTAGACGCGTGAATTTGTTTATAAAGCACGCTTCCAGGCTGTCTTCATTTACAAACAGCAGCTGAAGTACATGACAGGAACAAATACATGATTAAAAGGTGCACAATATTCTGGAAATATTATGTGCTATTTTGCAGGTAACGTAAATGAAGAATAGTTTAAAGATAAATGAATCCACAAATGGTTAATGCAATCACTGCAGATATTTGTGTATGAGGCCAAAGAGTTACAGAAATGAATTTTGGTAGGCACAGTGGGGAAAAGGGGCTTGTGTCTATATAGATCTACAAGGTCCAAGCCAGTAACAGAAAGTACTGTGAATGTCAATATGTAAATCATTATTTTAAAACTGCATTCCACACAATATAATATAGGCTGCTGCAGAATGGTTTAGTCAGAGCCACTAGAATTAGGGTTGACAAAATTATGCAAGAAGAAAAGGCAAATTGTGACGAATAATGTGGCATATTTTTACAGTATTACTTCATTATTTTGTACTTTTTCACATGGTAATACTGTTTGGGAAAATATTTTACCTCATTAGTATCAGTTTAACAACCAAATACAGAAATAAGCAAATGAAAGGTGACAATTTAACCTCTGTCAAGGGCCTTCAATTGCGTGGGACCACTTGTCGCCATATTTTAGTAATTTTGATCCATTTGAGCTAGAAACATTTTTTTTCTCAAATCTGCAGCTTATGCACCAGATGATGGATTATGTGGCAAAGGTGGAAGATCCATAATTATGTGAAAAAAGCCACAAAATCGCATAATCCCAGTGGCACTGGGACCAAGAGTGTGAGGGGCCACTGCACTGCAATTATGACTGTAGCAAAAAGTGGAGTGGAGACCCATTTTCCTTGCTAGTATTAGGGCCCAGTCCACCCTTGTTGCATAGGGGATAGGGCCCTAGCACTGGGAGGGGGAGATTTGGGATTTGTTCCCTTTTTTTTTTTTTATTACACAAAGGGGCAGACAGTCTACTCTGAGCCTCAGGCCTAGGAGTAATATCTCTGCGTAGTGGGCTGAGGACGAAGCCTGTTTCCTAGGGCTGTAAGTATCATTGGTGCTGCCGGTGCAATGGCACTGGTGTGAGAGGCTACCTAAACTCCAATTATATCTGTTTTACTATCATTCCTTGTTTGCATTAGGTCCCAGTGCACCCTGGCTGTGCCAGTATTTTTGGCCTCATGCCAATGGCCCAAGGGAGGTGAATGTTGAAGCAGAGGAAGCACCTTAGCTTGAGCCTCAGAGAGATGACAGAAGGAGTATGACACAATATCGGGGCCCATAATTTTAACAAAGAGCCGATGAGACTGTCTGTTTCGCAAGGCCATAGCTATCATTAGTGAAGCAGGTAAAGTGGCACTGGATGCCAGGGGGTTGAGGGGCCCACTGCATCAGAATCATGACTGGCTTACTCTGCAAAAGAGGCATGGGGCCTTGCTAGCATTAGAGCTGAGGTAACTGTCAATGCAAAGTGTGGGAAACATGTGGGGGCTTTTGTCTGAAAGAATCAGAGAGTCTGTGTCAGGGCTGGAAGGATTGGCAGGCATGGTAGGGAAAGGCAGAGGCAGCCTGCTACTCCGGGCTGCAGCTATCATTAGTTCCACAGGTACATCTGCATTGGGGTCAAGAAGGATGAGGGGCTCACAACACCCTAATTATGCGAGGCAGAGTTTTTTGGTCAATTTTTGTTTTGTGACATATTTTCTCTTTTATACTGCTCATATTTAGTGCAGAATTTGAGCTACAGAAAAGTACACTTGAAATTATCTCATACTCCTAGCCCCTCCGCTCAGCCGTAACACTCCCGCTCCCCAAGTCTTGCCATACAGTTTTGGAGGGGGGCCCGACTTCAAAACATTTTCCTTAGGGGGGCTCAGAGCAAAAAAGTTTGAAGACCTCTGCTCTAGACCTTCTACAATTTCCTCCCAGACAACTTAACTTCCACTTTCATTCCTAATCGAGAACAACATTTCAGGGTGAAAAAGAATGCTGTGCTTCCTTCTACGGTTTTGCCTAGGACAGCATAATGGCACAGACCAATCTCTTCTCTGACCTGTCAGCCTTGCAAAAAAGCACCTTTTATATACGTTTCAAAACCTTAATTTTCCATCCGAATTCCTCTGTCTGGTCCCTTTCCACTCTCCCTCATCATCCATTAACTCTGCTCTCACCTTTAGCATGAGGCCTTAGATCTAAAACAACAGTTATCGTGTCCTAGGCAACTCCTAATTCCAGCTTCAGGCGGCAGAGTGTGCTGATCGAGCTGGATAAATACTACAGCTCACGTCTACTCTCGGAGAGCTGTCTTGGCAATGCAGTATCACCCAAGGCATTCAGTTGTGCATCTAGAAGCATCATGTGATTGGAGAAAGGGCAACAACTCAATATGGTATGAGTTTTAATGTCTCCTTTGTACTCTTCTAAGGCATGTTTTAAATTACTATGCACTGCCTTACAAAGCCTTTCAAAGTCTGGTTCATGCTTTATAATACTGTGAAAATACATATCACCAGCATCCTATGCCACTTAAACCCCCCTAATACATTTTTCAACCAATTTGTAAGTATTAGGTATACACAATCACAGCACAAAATGCCCTCAGGATTAAGGATCCCTGTATGATTGATCACCCAGCAGATCTTTCTCCAATGTGCTTATAAAACCACCCTGTAGAGCAATTTGGAGAAGAAGCAGCTGGAGCTATAGCTCCACCATACGTTCAAAAACTGATAGCGGAGTCTTGAACATGGAGTACTTTTTGAAGCACCACCTTACGTACTGTGTTAGTAGGATGTGTGTCTTCCGTCAGCTGTCCTTGCTGGAACTGAGGTAAAGATGCTGATAGCTCCGTCATCGAGAGAACTTATTTAACGACAACTGGCCCGCTTAGAATCGTATTCCAGACTGCAAGAAAATAAACAAGTGATATAAGCATAAAGGATGCTAAAAATCCAAACGCACTATCGGACCATATCAAGAGTAGAAAAGCACTACACATATGCATGCATCATAAAACGCGTATCTCCAAATTATTTTACCATTGCAAGCAGTAAGACACTGCATGAATATTTACTCAATACAACTATGCAAAGGTCATTCTAATTCTCTGAATTACCGTGGCAACTAACCTTGGGAGGAGGGTATCTATAGTGAATAAACATTTCTTCAGTTTTCATACAGGACTATAAACGACAGTCCATCTTCAAAATCCCCCTCCTATAAAACTAAGAAACATAGTGCTACATCTTCACAATCAATTTTTAAAAATAATTGTACGTTTACTGAAAACTAACACACAGAAAGCAGTCATAATTTGTATTTAGTGATATTTATAAAGATGAGAGCACTGTGGGATCATCAGCTAAGACTTGGACACCCGGAGTGACTTAGGAGAATGCAAATGCAAAAGAGAAGAGAAACAATGCTGCTAATCTGCCTTTAAAACATTCTCATATTCCAATAAGGCACAGGGTTACTTACCTTTGGTGATGCTTTTTGTGATTGATGCGGTACCTTAACACAGATTTGTTATATTGAAGTACTTCCAGCCAGGGGGAAAATGGATCTGGAAATGTTGATGCAATTCACCCTGAAGCAAAAGGTGGCGATCTTGCAATATTACAGACCAACACTATTGCCATTCCATTTATCTACCCCACACTGCTGGAAAGGGTAAGAAGACCAGCCACCTGCTGACCCTCCCCATTGATGCCCTTCAGATGCAGTACTGCAGTGTTGGCCACAATATCAGACAAAGCACTGCCAAGGGTAACGTGTTCTCCTAATGGATACTCCTTCCCTCACATCCTTTTTGCTGGAAAGACTCCCATATTAGCAATCACAAAAGGAAGATGGCAATTTCGTAGGCCAAAACTTGCATCAGAATTGCTTTGCCAATCTAAGCCTCAATACCCGCATTCAAATTAATACTTTGGTGAACAAATGAAAATAAGACCAATCTGGAGCCATTTCCAGCAAAAGGTACCTCTCTCAAAACCCTTAGGTAGTCGCTCTACTCAAAGAGGGTCCATTTCATCACTCA
The DNA here is from genome assembly GCA_963921515.1 of Calotriton arnoldi. NCBI lineage: Eukaryota > Metazoa > Chordata > Amphibia > Caudata > Salamandridae > Calotriton > Calotriton arnoldi. The sequence continues at coordinate 724,408 of CAWUFW010004200.1, forward strand.
GAAAAGCTGTGCTACTCCATCTTTTTTTTTTTTCAAGCCTGCCCTACGTTTTCTATTCAATGAACCTGACCATCTACGAGTTCTCTGGAGTTGCTCAATGTTCTAGCTGTGCTCTGTTCGAGATCAAGAGAAAGGAAAGGGTGTGACAAACAGAACCACAAGCTGTCCCGCATTCCAGGGTCTGAGGCAACTGGCAGTATGGTTATAGTTTAGCATCCAGTATCCTTTTTAACCGTAACCCTGTGGATAGATTGCCTGTTGCCTCTTTCCTACGCAATTCGTCCAGTTCCTCATAAATAAGCGGTACCTGGGGGTCCCACATGGGGGAACGTATGGTTATTGTGCGTGTTGCGTGGATGGGTGCTTTATTGTAACAGAGTGTGGCAGGTTGCCCTGCCGTTATCCTGCAAGACAATCTTAATTTACTCAGAGACCTGACAGAGTCACAACAGACACATTCAGCCTAGACAATTGCCAGGCATCAAAGAGGAGGCGCCAAGAACTGTCAATAGGTCAGGTGTTCGCCTCCAAATAGGAAAGCATCCTATTAGTGAGTCCTTTAATTGGGACAGAAGAGGAAGAGATCATGTCCACCCCAACTCACAGCAGAAAGAGGATGACCTTGTCAAACCAAAGCATGAAAAGGACGGGAACCACGAGAACCCCGGGTGCAGAACACCGGATTTCTAGCAGTTCTGAAACTCACAGACGCAAGGAGACCCATTGTGACATAGAAGCCCGGCTAGGCGAGGAAGACACTGAGGAGTAAGCTTCTCTGATGTGCACTGCAATTGGACCCAGCAACCGCTACAAATTAGCAAGCTCAGAACCACTGCAATTTGCGACCTTGATGCTGGATCACGCTATTGTGCAAGTGGTACACTGTTTTGTTGAACTTAAAGAGCTGGGTCTTCATGCAACAATCTGGTGCCACTCGGGTAAGAGGTAAGTTCTTTATTTCATGATATGCCCCTTTATTACAGCAACAGCAGGTAGGCCTTTGTCTGGGATTTACACTCCCTCCAAATGTCCCTAGCTCCCAGCTTCCACTCTACCCAATACACAACCTGTATTACATCATTCACTCTCAGCATGCCAGACACCAGCTCAGACATAAAGGGAACAGGAACATAGGATACTACAAGTTTGAGGAAGCATGTTGGAGGTCCCTCATGGGTTTATAAGGAATGTACTGTGCTGCATGCTAGAAGAGTCTCAATTAAAAAGATCACAAAGCGTGATGTTGGTGATCACCAACCATCTCACATGAAAAAGGAGACTAAAGAGACATCACAGATTGACTGCTGTTATGTTATTTAAAGTGACAAATAAGGAATCTGGGTGGTGAACAGCAGATGGTAGCACAACTATAAACAATTCTCTTCCAAAACAAAACCTTAACATACACTCTCCGCTTGTCTTTCCTCACAGAGGATAACCGCCACCTTCTTGGGACGGGTGGCACTAACCTCAAGATACCTGCGAGTCATTGATTCGTCTCTGATCCACCTAACATTCTCTTGTGCATCTATGTGCATGTACCTTGCTTCCTGACACTAAGGAATCGTGGTATCTACCGCTTTGGGAAAGCATGCACAGAGTTGCTCAAGATGGTGCTCTTCTATGGTGAATATGAAAGCCTTGATATCCCTGCACTGACCAGTCTCCCCAGGAGTAGTCTTATTGGGTGGCAGAAGCTTCTCATTACCTTCCTTTGTCTAGTGCAAATTTCTTCCACTAGAGTGAAACCCACCGCTTTTTCCACTCCTTTTGTTCCTGTCACCTAGCAATTGTGGCCTTCTGTTGAAGATCTGTCTGGCTTGGATCTACAAACCACCTTCACCCGCAGACACTGATCCGACCTTGGAGTTTCTGCTTTAAAAGACCATGAAAACTGGGCTCAGCTAAGAAGGTTGGCACTTATTCATAGTTGGAAAAGAATGTGGACCGTAGGTTGGCTTGTGCATGTTCCTCTGGACACAAAAGAAGGATAAATACTGCCCCCCCACCAACCCCCCCCCCCCCACCCCATCTGTGATCTACAGAACCAATTTCAGGAGCTAAAGCATCACTAGTGAATGATCCAAGTCTGGCTGGGCCAAACCTGGATTCCTGGAGACACTTTTGCTGCAACCTGTGTGTGAGAAAGTGCCATCTTTCTTGCATGGTATGCCCCCACTTTTTGCTGAAATGCTGATGTGCTTTGACTGAGTGTGCCCTGGGCTCCTGCCAACCAGGTGCCCAGGGCCCGTGTTCCTTCCCTAAAACTGCATTGATACCTACACCCAATTGGCATCCCTGGCCACAGGTCAGCCCCTGGTAAATGGTACCATGGGTACCCAGGGCACTGTGACCAGGGAAGGCCCCTAAGGGCTGCAGCACTTGTTGTGCCACCCTTAGGGACCCTGTACCTTTACACACACACACTGCCTTTGCAGGCTGCGTGTCTTGGTGCAGAACAAAAGCGAAGAGTCGACATGGCACACATCCCTGTGTGCCATGCCTACAAGCCACTGCCCTGGCCTAGGCCAGCCACCCCTCTAGCTGGGTGCACTATGCCAGTGGTGAGGGCATAGAGGCATGAGCCCTGTGCCCCTACAGTGCCCAAGTCCATTCTTGGGCATTGTAAGTGCAGTGCTGCCATTAAGAGTATATGGTGCTGGGAGTCTGTCATTACGAACTCCACAGCACCATAATGGCCCCACTGAAAACTAAGAAGTTTGGTATCAAACTTCTTAGCCCATTAAACCCCCACTGATGCCAGTGTGGGATTTAATGTAAACGCACTCCAGAGAGCATCTTAGAGATGCCCCTGAAACTAACCCGACCTCCAGTGTCCGGACTGAGTGGCTGCCCAGGCTGCCACCACCAGACATGTTTCTGACCCCTGGGTCGAGAGCCTCTGCTCTCAGGGGCCTGAAAGAATGCGCATCCTGGGGCGAGGTGCCAAAGCCTCCTCCCCCAGGATGGGCAGGGGGAGCTTCAAAGGCCTGCCGCCTTTGAGCTTCCCCAGACCACTTGCTGCTTCCAGCAAACTGGTCCCCACTGGTTCTACCCCCACTTCTGGCGGGAGAACCGGCAGGAAAACCAGAGGCAGGAAATGGGTTGTGCCCACCTCTGCCAACTCCACCCCTAAGGTGGGGAAGACGAGGTGAAGCCCAAACTCGAGTCCCCGCCATCTTGAGGATGGGGGACCCAGCCAACCAGGGACAGGCTCCTGCCCCCTCCCACTGGAGAGGAGCAGAATAGGGGGTGTACCCACCCCAGGGAAGGGACCCATTGGCCCCTGCCCTTACCTACCTGTAACCACCCCTAAATTTAGTATTTAGGGGCTCCCTGAACCTTCCTTCCTCAGTTCCCGAATCCGAAAACAAGAAGAGAAGACGAAGCAAGAAGACCAGCCGTGCAGCTGCTAACAAGGAGGCGACGACAACTGACTTGGCCCCAGCCCTACCGGCCTGTCGACCTCTGAACCTGCTCCTGCGGAACCCCGGCCTCAGCAACCTCAAAAACCCCGGAGGACCTGACTTCTGTGCCACAGCCTTCAACCCAGGGACTCCCACGAGCAGTGGTACTGCTCAAAAGAACAAACTACAAAAGACCCAGCCCGGGCACGGAACCGCGAAACCTGCACCCTCTGCACCCGCCGAGCCCGGCCTGTGCCTGAGTGAACCAATGCTCTGAGGACGTCCCCCGGCGATTCCGACCTGGAATCCAGTGCCCAAGGACCCTCCTCGACGACCCAGACGACGCCTGCAGCCTCAGGACAAGGGACCCCTCCAACCGCGACCAGCAGGGGGTAAGATTTCCCGACCTCAAAGACACCCCTGCACCCGGCGCCCCACGGCCCCCTGTGCCCAACTCCTGGGTGTCTACCTATCCTCCAAGACCCCAACTTACCTCCCAAAGTGTTGGTCGCCCCTGAAGAGTCACCGTCCCCGAGCCTGCAGCCTTTTTCACCGTCCAGGATCTCCCTTGGTTAACATTGAGCGCCCGAAGGCTCAAAAGCACCCTGCACCCAGCCGCCCGAGTGCCCCTGGAAGTGCAACCTCTACCCTAACCTACTTCCCTATTTGCCCTGGGCAAGTGACCAGGAGCCCAGCTCCCACAGCCGCGTGGCCTGCTTGCCAGCAGCCACCAACCCGAGGCCCCTGCCTGCCATAGGATAACATTGGGCCTACTCACGCTGCACCCGGCCGCCCCCGTGCCGCTGAGGGTGTAACAACTGTACTTACCTGATACTGGGGGACCCCTGAGTCTATGCCCAGAACCTTAACTCTGCCAGTCGAGTACTTACCCAAAGACCGATAACTCACTTTTCTTCCATAGGGTAACACTGACTGACTCGCACCGGGAATTTCTTCTAAGTGTGGAGTTTTGGAACTTTAAAATATTCACCTAAAATCAACCGAGTCACGAAAACGAAAACACTCACCTGGCATTAGAAGAGGCCCCAGTGCTGGACCGGGTGCCCAACACTGGCCCTAAAAAGTAATCCCAATGTTACTTACCGCTAACTCCATTTTCTTCCATAGGGATCCATTGACTGGTTTTCTGTGAAATTTCTTCTAAGTGTCTACTTTTGAAATACTAAAATATTGTTTAAAAATCACAACAGTAACGAATTCTGAACTACTCACCTGCTATCAGGAGAGACGTCAGTACTGCCTCTTTTAGACTAGTACCAACCATGAAAAGTAATTTTTACCGTACTTACCAGTAACTCGAAATTCCTCTCATAGGATATCATTGCCTGCTTTTGTTGAAAAAGTTTCTAAGTGTCGATTTCTGCATTTTACAAATATTCTTTAAAAATCGTGCCAACGATACAAACGTAATTACTTACCTGTTTTAGCTAGATACCCCAGTGCTGAACCCGAGAACTCAGCACTGGATTACAAAAGTAACGTGAACCTGCTTTGCTTGCAAACTGCATTTCCTTCCATAGGATAACATTGGTAATTTTACCCAGAAAAGTTTCTAAGTGTCGACTTTTGAAATACAGTAATATTCCTCAAAAATCACTACAATAACCAAAACGCTTTTTCTTACCTGTTTCCAGGAAGTGTCCCAGGACTGAATCCAGGATCCAGTCCTGTGGTTAGAAAAGTAACCTACAAAGTCATTAATTGTAATTAATCACAATTTTCCATTAAGCTCAATGTTGCATTGTATTTGACCCTGTGTTGCCTCTGGCACCAACTGTGATTATTACAACCAACAAGTCTATTGCCTATTTGTAAGGTGGCTAACCAAAACATCTCATACTGAGAAAGTATATTTTGACCCTATTGTTGGTTCTAAAATAAAACAAGCATATATTTTTTTATATATACAAACCATTGGCCTAGAGTTCAGTTCTTGAGTGTGTGGCTTCATTTGCTGACTGAGTGTGTACAACAAATGCTTTACACTGTCCTCTGATACTGCCTTACTGCTCGACCAAGCTACCACTTTAGAGAGTAAGGTTATATCTAACTTTAGCCTCTGCCAAACCTCTGGGGACTGGGGACTCTGTGCACACTGAACCTTACTTTGGTGCAGTATATACAGAGCCACTTTCCTACATTGGTGGATCAGCGGTGGGATACAAACTTGCATTTGTTGGACTACTCGGGTACCACCTGATCACACGACAGAACTCTTAAATTGCCTTTAGAATTCTGATTTTTTTTAAATTGGCATTTTTTTTACCAAATTACTAAAAGTCTTGTTAAGCAAGGCCCTAAGCCCCTTTAGCATCTTAGAAAATGAATGAAATGAAATGAAATTTGTACTTGTAAAGCGCACCCATACCCCCAAAGGGGTGTCCAGGCGCTGTACGCATACCGCTGTGGAACCCTTCCTGGCTTTTCCCTGTGAAATGTCCACTCCTGGGCACCCCCAGGGTGAAGCCAGGCATCCCAGCGCTGTTGGGGCCGTTGTGGAGATTAAGCAAGCTATTGCCCAGAGTTGCAGAGTGGGACCCATGATTAGAATAGGCACCGAGGCGAGAATTATCAGGTCCGAGGAAATTGAGCCCAAGACCCGCCGAGGCGGGAATTGAACCCTGGTCCCGGGCCAGATCTCTGCATCAGGGTCTGCCGCTCTAACCATTGAGCCACACTTCTCCACTCCAGAAAATAAAAAGTCACTATAGTCAAGGGTAGAGGGGTTAGAACTTTTTGTTAAAATGTCTCAAGACAAGAACCCAGCTATTAGTGAAGATAATAATGACATACAGGAACTGGTTGAGGAGCTCGACCTCACCCCTTATCTTCATTTGTCTTTCAAAGAGATAAGGTCCTTATGCAAACTTAAAGATATACCAATGTGCCAGCATCCAACCAAACAAGGGCTCCAGGAGCTCCTGGCTGAGTATGCTAAGGCCCACCCCTCTGAGCATGGTGATGACCCAACAGAGGAGGAAAGGAGGGAGGAGGATGGGGATGGTAACCCACCTCCACCACTGCCTAGGGAAGATAGGGTCCCTGCACCCTTAACTCCAAGAATAGACCTCTGGGGACCTAGAAGCCACATAGGTGGTTCAGGTCTCAGGGAGGACCCTGAGGACAGCCTCAGGGAAGAGGACAACTTTTTAGCTAAGTTGGCCAAAAGACTGGACCTAGAGACCAGACTCCTGGCTCTAGAGAAGGAAAGAAAAGAGATGGGTTTAGCACCCATCAATGGTGGCAGCAATACCAATAATAAGGATAAGGAGGAATCCTATGATCCTAAAATCCCCAAAGGGATTGTCCCTAAATATGAGGAGGGTGATGACATCACCAAATGGTTCACAGCCTTTGAGAGGGCTTGTGAAATAAGAAGGGTGAGGAAACCTCTCTGGGGGGCATTCCTGTGGGAACTGTTCTCTGGTAACTGCAGAGACAGGCTTCTGACCCTCTCTGGGCCAGATGCAGGGTCCTATGACCTCATGAGGAAGACTCTGATTGAGGGATTTGGATTCACTACTGAGGAGTATAGAATTAGATTCAGGGGGCTCAAAAACCCAGACCCAGTCCTGGATTGACTTCGTGGACTTCTCAGTAAAGACACTGGATGGGTGGTTAGCTGGACATGGTGTGCAGGATTTTACTGGATTGTACAATTTGTTCATGAAGGAACATATATTAAGTAACTGCACAAATGAAAAGCTGCATCAGCATTTGGTAGACCTAGGTTTAATTTCTCCCCAAGAATTGGGAAAGAAGGCAGACCACTGGGTCAAGACTAGGGTGACAAGGACAACCACTGGGGGTGACCAAAAGAAGGTGGTCACCAAACCTCCCCAGGGGAAAGGTGGTGAGAATCCCCAAGATAAGAAGTCTGAGTCTTCCAAAGGGCCCCAAAAACCTGTTCTGGGGGTGGGTCCCAAACTACTCCCTATGTGCCTCAACCCTATAGGGGGAAGAACTTTGATCCCTTAAAGGCCTGGTGTAATAACTGTAAGAAGTTAGGACACCTAACTGTAGATAAATCTTGCCCCCACAACAAAGCCCCTAAGGCACCCAGTACAGCTACTCCAGGGGCAGCAAGTCTACAGATGGGATCAGAAGAGTGCCCTGAGCAAATCTGGGGACACACTCAGGCGAGTCTAGTCTCACTAGGGGAAGTGGAGTTTGCCACTGTAGCTGTGTGGCCGCCCAACTTGAAGAAATATTTACAATACCCCTGGGTGAATGGAACTAGGGTAGAAGCTCTGAGGGATACAGGTGCCAGTGTCACTATGGTGAGGGACACACTGGTTTCCCCTGAGCAATACTTGATTGGGAAAACCTACCCGGTCACCAATGCTGACAGTGTCACCACTAGTCATCCCATGGCCATGGTGACATTAGGCTGGGGGGTGTTACTGGCCTGAAGCAGGTAGTGGTCTCTCAGAAGTTACCAGCTGCATGTCTGCTAGGCAATGATCTGGAAACCTCAGCCTGGGCAGAGGTTGAGCTAAAGGCCCATGCAGCCATGCTGGGCATCCCTGAATTGGTGTGTGTAAAAACAAGAGCACAGAGCAAAAGGCAGGGTGGAGAAATAGTGTTGGAGCCTGAAATGATGGCCCAACCTACCAAGAGAAAAGGAAAGAAGACTGGGGGACCAGCTTCTACACAGCCACAAGAGCAGGACCCCTCTCCTCAAGGAGAGAACCTGGACACCCCAGAGGGAACTGAGCCCCTGGAGCTTGACCCTTACCAGGTTGAACTCTTGGGCCCAGGGGGACCCTCTAGGGAAGAGCTGTGCCAAGGACAGCAAGACTGTCCCACTCTTGACAGCCTGAGGCAGCAAGCTGTTTCAGAAGCCAAGGGAGATGTCAGTAGTACCCACAGAGTCTATTGGGAAGAGGGACTACTGTACACTGAGGCAAAAGACCCCAACCCTGGAGCCACCAGGAGAGTGGTAGTGCCCCAGAAGTACAGGGAGTTCCTCCTAACTTTGGCTCATGACATCCCCTAGCTGGACATCTGGGCCAAACCAAAACTTGGGAAAGGCTAGTTAGCCACTTTTACTGGCCCCAAATGCACCAAAAGGTGAAGGAGTTTGTCAGCTCCTGTGTTACCTGTCAAGCCAGTGGCAAGACAGGTGGCCATCCAAAGGCCCCCCTAATACCACTACCTGTGGTGGGGGTTCCCTTTGAAAGGGTAGGTGTGGACATAGTGGGTCCACTGGAACCTCCCACAGCCTCAGGGAACAAGTTCATACTGGTGGTAGTGGATCATGCCACTAGGTATCCTGAGGCTATTCCCCTTAGGACTACTACAGCTCCTGCAGTAGCCAAGGCCCTCATTGGTGTCTTCACCAGGGTAGGGTTTCCTAAGGAGGTGGTTTCAGACAGAGGTTCCAACTTCATGTCTGCTTACCTGACCCACATGTGGAAGGAGTGTGGGGTGCAGTACAAGTTTACTACACCCTACCATCCACAAACCAATGGCCTTGTTGAGAGATTCAACAAGACATTGAAAGGCATGATCATGTGACTCCCTGAAAAACTCAAAAGGAGATGGGATGTCCTACCACCATGCCTGCTTTTCGCTTACAGAGAAGTGCCACAGAAGGGAGTAGGTTTCTCACCCTTTGAACTTCTGTTTGGCCATCCTGTGAGGGGACCACTCTGTCTTGTGAAGGAGGGCTGGGAGAGACCTCTCCAAGAACCCAAACAAGACATTGTGGACTATGTGCTTGGCCTAAGGTCCAGAATGGCTGAGTACATGGAAAAGGCATCCAAGAATCTTGAGGCCAGCCAGGAGCTTCAGAAGCACTGGTATGACCAAAAACCTGCACTGGTTGAATTTCAACCTGGGCAACAGGTATGGGTTTTGGAGCCAGTGGCACCCAGGGCACTCCATGACAGATGGAGTGGCCCTTACCCTATCCTAGAGAAAAAGAGTGAGGTCACCTACTTGGTTGACCTGGGCACAAGCAGGACACCCAAAAGGGTTATCCATGTGAACCGCCTAAAACTCTACAATGACAGGGCTGACATCACCATGCTGATGGTGACAGATGAGGAGCAGGAAGCTGAAAGTGAACCTCTCCCTGATCTCCTCTCCCACAGCCCAAAAGATGGGTCAGTAGCTGGAGTTGTCTTTTCAGACACCCTCACTGCCCAACAGCAGACTGACTGCAAGCAAGTCTTGCAGCAGTATGCTGGGCTCTTTTCCTTGACCCCTGGTCTGACAAACTGGTGTACCCATGATGTGGACACTGGTAACAGTGCACCTGTCAAAAACAAGATCTATCGTCAGTCAGACCAAGTTAAGGAAAGCATCAGAGCTGAAGTCAGCAAGATGCTGGAGCTAGGGGTTATTGAGCCCTCTGAGAGCCCTTGGGCTAGCCCAGTGGTTCTGGTCCCCAAACCCCATCAACAGGGTGAAAAGAGAGAGATGAGGTTTTGTGTGGACTATAGAGGTCTCAACTCTGTCACCAAGACAGATGCACACCCTATCCCAAGAGCTGATGAACTGATAGACAGATTGGGTGCAGCCAAATACCTGAGTACCTTTGACTTAACTGCAGGGTACTGGCAGATTGGCATGGCCCCAGGAGCCAAAGAGAAAACAGCATTCTCTACACCTGATGGGCATTTTCAGTTCACTGTTATGCCCTTTGGTTTAAAGAATGCCCCTGCCACCTTCCAGAGGTTGGTGAATCAAGTCCTTGCTGGGTTGGAGTCCTTTAGTGCAGCCTATCTTGATGATATTGCTGTCTTCAGTTCCACCTGGCAGGATCACCTGATCCACCTTGGGAAGGTATTAAAGGCTCTGCAAACTGCAGGCCTATCTATCAAGGCATCCAAATGCCAGATAGGGCAGGGCACTGTGGTGTACTTGGGCCGCCTGGTTGGTGGAGGCCAGGTACAACCCTTACAGCCCAAGATCCAGGCCATCCTGGACTGGGCAGCTCCAACAACTCAGACCCAAGTCAGGGCATTCCTTGGCTTGACTGGGTACTACAGGAGGTTTGTGAAGGGATATGGGTCCATTGTGACTCCCCTCACAGAACTCACCTCCAAGAAGATGCCAAAGAAAGTAAACTGGACAGCCTGTTGCCAAAAGGCTTTTGACACTCTAAAAGAAGCAATGTGCTCAGCACCAATTCTAAAAGCACCAGATGATGCCAAGCAGTTCATTGTGCAAACTGATGCCTCTGAGCTGGGGATAGGAGCGGTCCTATCCCAGACCAATGATGAAGGCCAAGACCAACCTGTTGCTTTTATAAGCAGAAGGCTTCTCCCCAGGGAGCAGCGTTGGAGTGCCATTGAGAGGGAGGCCTTTGCTGTGGTTTGGTCCCTGAAGAAGCTGAGGCCCTACCTGTTTGGGACTCACTTCCTTGTTCAAACTGACCACAGACCTCTCAGGTGGCTAATGCAAATGAAAGGAGAAAATCCAAAACTGTTGAGGTGGTCCATCTCTCTACAGGGAATGGACTTTGAAGTGGAACACAGACCTGGCACTGCCCATGCCAATGCAGATGGCCTTTCCAGGTTCTTCCACTTAGACAATGAAGACTCCATAGGGCAAGGTTAGTCTCATCATCTTTCGTTTGGGGGGGGTTGTGTGAGAAAGTGCCATCTTTCTTGCATGGTATGCCCCCACTTTTGCTGAAATGCTGATGTGCTTTGACTGAGTGTGCCCTGGGCTCCTGCCAACCAGGTGCCCAGGGCCCGTGTTCCTTCCCTAAAACTGCATTGATACCTACACCCAATTGGCATCCCTGGCCACAGGTCAGCCCCTGGTAAATGGTACCATGGGTACCCAGGGCACTGTGACCAGGGAAGGCCCCTAAGGGCTGCAGCACTTGTTGTGCCACCCTTAGGGACCCTGTACCTTACACACACACACACTGCCTTTGCAGGCTGCGTGTCTTGGTGCAGAACAAAAGCGAAGAGTCGACATGGCACACATCCCTGTGTGCCATGCCTACAAGCCACTGCCCTGGCCTAGGTCAGCCACCCCTCTAGCTGGGTGCACTATGCCAGTGGTGAGGGCATAGAGGCATGAGCCCTGTGCCCCTACAGTGCCCAAGTCCATTCTTGGGCATTGTAAGTGCAGTGCTGCCATTAAGAGTATATGGTGCTGGGAGTCTGTCATTACGAACTCCACAGCACCATAATGGCCCCACTGAAAACTAAGAAGTTTGGTATCAAACTTCTTAGCCCATTAAACCCCCACTGATGCCAGTGTGGGATTTAATGTAAAACGCACTCCAGAGGGCATCTTAGAGATGCCCCCTGAAACCAACCCGACCTCCAGTGTCCGGACTGAGTGGCTGCCCAGGCTGCCACCACCAGACATGTTTCTGACCCCTGGGTCGAGAGCCTCTGCTCTCAGGGGCCTGAAAGAATGCGCATCCTGGGGCGAGGTGCCAAAGCCTCCTCCCCCAGGATGGGCAGGGGAGCTTCAAAGGCCTGCCGCCTTTTGAGCTTCCCCAGACCACTTGCTGCTTCCAGCAAACTGGTCCCCACTGGTTCTACCCCCACTTCTGGCGGGAGAACCGGCGGGAAAACCAGAGGCAGGAAATGGGTTGTGCCCACCTCTGCCAACTCCACCCCTAAGGTGGGGAAGACGAGGTGAAGCCCAAACTCGAGTCCCCGCCATCTTGAGGATGGGGGACCCAGCCAACCAGGGACAGGCTCCTGCCCCCTCCCACTGGAGAGGAGCAGAATAGGGGGTGTACCCACCCCAGGGAAGGGACCCATTGGCCCCTGCCCTTACCTACCTGTAACCACCCCTAAATTTAGTATTTAGGGGCTCCCTGAACCTTCCTTCCTCAGTTCCCGAATCCGAAAACAAGAAGAGAAGACGAAGCAAGAAGACCAGCCGTGCAGCTGCTAACAAGGAGGCGACGACAACTGACTTGGCCCCAGCCCTACCGGCCTGTCGACCTCTGAACCTGCTCCTGCGGAACCCCGGCCTCAGCAACCTCAAAAACCCCGGAGGACCTGACTTCTGTGCCACAGCCTTCAACCCAGGGACTCCCACGAGCAGTGGTACTGCTCAAAAGAACAAACTACAAAAGACCCAGCCCGGGCACGGAACCGCGAAACCTGCACCCTCTGCACCCGCCGAGCCCGGCCTGTGCCTGAGTGAACCAAGGCTCTGAGGACGTCCCCCGGCGATTCCGACCTGGAATCCAGTGCCCAAGGACCCTCCTCGACGACCCAGACGACGCCTGCAGCCTCAGGACAAGGGACCCCTCCAACCGCGACCAGCAGGGGGTAAGATTTCCCGACCTCAAAAGACACCCCTGCACCCGGCGCCCCACGGCCCCCTGTGCCCAACTCCTGGGTGTCTACCTATCCTCCAAGACCCCAACTTACCTCCCAAAGTGTTGGTCGCCCCTGAAGAGTCACCGTCCCCGAGCCTGCAGCCTTTTTTCACCGTCCAGGATCTCCCTTGGTTAACATTGAGCGCCCGAAGGCTCAAAAGCACCCTGCACCCAGCCGCCCGAGTGCCCCTGGAAGTGCAACCTCTACCCTAACCTACTTCCCCATTTGCCCTGGGCAAGTGACCAGGAGCCCAGCTCCCACAGCCGCGTGGCCTGCTTGCCAGCAGCCACCAACCCGAGGCCCCCTGCCTGCCATAGGATAACATTGGGCCTACTCACGCTGCACCCGGCCGCCCCCGTGCCGCTGAGGGTGTAACAACTGTACTTACCTGATACTGGGGGACCCCTGAGTCTATGCCCAGAACCTTAACTCTGCCAGTCGAGTACTTACCCAAAGACCGATAACTCACTTTTCTTCCATTGCGTAACACTGACTGACTCGCACTGGGAATTTCTTCTAAGTGTGGAGTTTTGGAACTTTAAAATATTCACCTAAAATCAACCGAGTCACGAAAACGAAAACACTCACCTGGCATTAGAAGAGGCCCCAGTGCTGGACGGGGTGCCCAACACTGGCCCTAAAAAGTAATCCCAACGTTACTTACCGCTAACTCCATTTTCTTCCATAGGGATCCATTGACTGGTTTTCTGTGAAATTTCTTCTAAGTGTCTACTTTTGAAATACTAAAATATTGTTTAAAAATCACAACAGTAACGAATTCCGAACTACTCACCTGCTATCAGGAGAGACGTCAGTACTGCCTCTTTTAGACTAGTACCAACCATGAAAAGTAATTTTTACCGTACTTACCAGTAACTCGAAATTCCTCTCATAGGATATCATTGCCTGCTTTTGTTGAAAAAGTTTCTAAGTGTCGATTTCTGCATTTTACAAATATTCTTTAAAAATCGTGCCAACGATACAAACGTAATTACTTACCTGTTTTAGCTAGATACCCCAGTGCTGAACCCGAGAACTCAGCACTGGATTACAAAAGTAACGTGAACCTGCTTTGCTTGCAAACTGCATTTCCTTCCATAGGATAACATTGGTAATTTTACCAAGAAAAGTTTCTAAGTGTCGACTTTTGAAATACAGTAATATTCCTCAAAAATCACTACAATAACCAAAACGCTTTTTCTTACCTGTTTCCAGGAAGTGTCCCAGGACTGAATCCAGGATCCAGTCCTGTGGTTAGAAAAGTAACCTACAAAGTCATTAATTGTAATTAATCACAATTTTCCATTAAGCTCAATGTTGCATTGTATTTGACCCTGTGTTGCCTCTGCCACCAACTGTGATTATTACAACCAACAAGTCTATTGCCTATTTGTAAGGTGGCTAACCAAAACATCTCATACTGAGAAAGTATATTTTGACCCTATTGTTGGTTCTAAAATAAAACAAGCATATATTTTTTTATATATACAAACCATTGGCCTAGAGTTCAGTTCTTGAGTGTGTGGCTTCATTTGCTGACTGAGTGTGTACAACAAATGCTTTACACTGTCCTCTGATACTGCCTTACTGCTCGACCAAGCTACCACTTTAGAGAGTAAGGTTATATCTAACTTTAGCCTCTGCCAAACCTCTGGGGACTCTGTGCACACAACCTTACTTTGGTGCAGTATATACAGAGCCACTTTCCTACACTGTGGGAAAAGTGCTGGATTGCACTGCTAAGAAAAGATACCACATGACACCTGGCAGATCAGCACTAAATGAACAAGTTACTTACCTTCAGAAATGCCCTTTCTGGCGGATCTAACCACAAGTTCCTCACCTTAGAACAGAGCTCTTCAAACTTTTTTGCTCCGAGCCCCATCTAAGCAAAATGTTTTGAAGTTGGCCCCCCTCCAAAATCTTTAGCAAGTACTGGGGGCGCAGGAGGGGCAAAGGTGAGCGCAGGGGATTGGGCTTACATCATCATTTCAGGAGCGGCATAGAGTAGATTGTTTCAGAGTAGAGTGAAGTGGCATAAAGTGGAGTAGTACAGGGTAGAGTGGAGTGGTGAAGCGTAGTGCGGCGTGGAGAGGAGTGGCGTGGAGAGGAGTGGCGTGGAGAGGAGTGGCGTGGAGAGGAGTGGCGTAGAGTGGGGTGGTGCAAAGTTTAGTGGTTCAGAGTTTAGTGGTTCAGAGTTTAGTGGTAGAGTGTCATGGAGTGCAGGGGTGTAGAGTGCTTTGGCGCAGAATGGTGCAGAGAGCCATGGCGTAGAGTAGAGTGGTGCAGAGTAGAGTGGCGTGGAGTGGAGTGCAGCTGCGTAGAGTGCACTGACAGAGTGCAATAGTGCTGAGTGGCGTAGAGTGTGTACAGTAGAGTATAGTGGTGTATACAGTGGAGTGGTTTAGAGTAGAGTGGCTTGTAGCACAGTGATGTAGAGTACAGAGTTGAGTGGAGCAGCATAGCGTGAAGTCACGCAGAGTAGTGAAGAGTGCATTGGCGTAGAGTAGATTTTTTTAGAGTATAGTGAAGAGGCCAGCTTGGTGCAGGGTAGAGTAGTGCAGGGTGCAGTGTAGTGCAGTGGCACAGAGTAGTGGCGTAGATTGCACAAGTGTGGAGTAGTGAAGAGTAGAGCCCAGTGGCATAGAGCCCAGTGTTGCCGAGTAGAGTGGTATACAGTGGAGTGGCCTAGAGTGGAGTGGCCTAGACTGGCCTAGACTGGAGTGGCCTAGACTGGAGTGGCCTAGACTGGAGTGGTGCATAGCAGATTAGAGTGGGATAGAGAGCATTGACAAAGTAGACTGGTTAGACTGGTGCGGTAGAGTGTGGTGGCACAGAGTATAGTGGCACAGAGGATAGTAGAGTGGTGCAAAGTAGAGTTCAGTGGCGGAGAGTGCAGTGTTGCAGAGTAGATTGCATAAATGTAGAGGTGTGAAGACTACAGTGGCATACAGAGCAGTGACAGAGTGGTGCAGAGTAAAACAGAGTGACGTAAAGTACAATGGTGTAGAGTGGCGTAGTGTGTTGCAGAGTAGAGTTTAGTGGGGCACAGTAGATTGGCGTAGAGTGGACTGGTTTTGAGTAGAGTGGTGTAGAGTGCATTGACATGGAGCACAGTGGCATAGTGCAGTGGTTAGAATAAAATGCAGTGGCATAGTGCAGTGGTTAGAATAAAATGCAGTGGCATAGAGTAGAGTGGAGTAGAGTGGAGTGGCGCAACATAGAGTGGAGTGGCGCAGCGAGGAGTGGCGCAGCGAGGAGTGGCGCAGCGAGGAGTGGCGCAGCGAGGAGTGGCACAGAGTAGATATTTGTAGAGTGAAGCGGCGCGGAGTGGTGCAGTGTGGAGTGGCGTGGCATAGAGTGCAGTGGCGCAAAGTGAATTAGAGTGGCGTAGAGTGCAGTGGTGCAGAGTAGATTAGAGTGGCGTAGACTGGCTTGGCACAGCGGGGAGCAGCACAGTGTAGTGTGCAGTGTTGCAGAGCAAAGTGGCGTAGAGTGGAACGGTGCAGAATTTACAGAAATCGAGCACTGGTGGAAGGATACTGTAAACAGAGTATGGGCCATGGGAGGGACAAACTCAAGCTAGTCAACCTAAGGCAAAAAAAGCCAGGAAATAGAAAGCAAGAAATGTGAGTTATAAAGCCAATGGCAACCAATGGGTGGAATGCATTCCCAGGGAAGCTTTCCGAATGTCCCCAAGAAGTGGCTATCAAACCAGACAGCTGTGCTGGCTAGTAGGCTTCGACCTGAATAGGAAACTCACCTCCTGACCCCACGCATTAGAGCCAATAGCTTTCTTTCAAAATCCTAGTAAGTTACTGAGTCGATTTGCTTACCTAAAGGGTGCAAGAGATACACTTAAAAGACTGCAATTCAAATCTCCAGTACAGGGTCTCCAACCTTTTCTTATTTTTGTGACCTACTGAAGGCCAAGGCACTCGACAGTGTTACAAGACAACCCCACGCCCAGCTTCATTGACTTTAAACCCAATGTTCGTAGAGCCAGATACTCTGGTTTGAACAAAATATATTGAGTAGGGACACTACGACAGGGCTGCCATGTGCGTCAGTGAGAGCGTGGTCTTTGAGGATGTATGAGTGTGTGCGTATGAATGGGATATATGTGCGTGGGCGAATGAGAGCCTCTGTTGTATGTACTTGTGGCATGGGACATACCTTTCGCCATATGTGGCACCGTTACCTGTATAACACAAAAATACAACCATTTTTTAAATGGGAGAAATTAAAAGTGCAGAAAAATGTTCTGCAAAAATGTTCTTAATATGGAACTTTTTTGTACTTTAAATTTCCCCACTTAAAAAATGGCTGCATTTTCCAGTTATAAATAGGACACTGTCTATCAGCCATTGGGAGCAAAATGCCTTCTGTGTGTAAATGCAATACTTTGAAATGGGAGAAAATTAAACTGAAGAGTTATCTTTAAGTTTATTTGGATTCCATAAAAATCATCATTTAAATTTTCTACCATTTCAAAGTGTTGCATTTACAAACAGCAGGCATCTGGCACTCAGTGACCTGTAGACACGTTGCCATATTTATAACAGAAAAAATACAGCCATTTGTTTAAATGGACGGAATTTAAAGTGAAGAAACATGCTTCATAAAATAATATGACATAATTGGCTTAATTAAAAGTGGAGAAAAACATTGACTCAATGTTTCATAGAAATATTTTTCTTCACTTTAAATTTCTCCCATTTAAAAAAATGACTATTTTTCAGTTACAAATATGGCACAATGTCCACTGGCCACAAGAGGCCTGCTGTTTGGAAATGCTATAGTTTGAAATGGGGGGAGGGGAGGGAATTAAAATGAAACGCTACCTTAATCATTCAGAAACATCATTTTGTTCTCGCACTCCAGTACTGAGTTGACAAGGAATTGTATTTAACATTTAAGTACCTCAGTGGTTCATTTCTTCACCTCTGTGCCCTGGGTCATCAATCTGACTCCAGCACTGTTCCTTATCAGGCCCTGCTATCTGCAGCCTGAAGATAATAATGTAAAATAAACATAGTCTGCCCTTAACTTTAAAAGAACAAGCATTGGCATAGCCAATAGGTCTCACCATTGGGACCTTATAAATGTTCAGCCATGCACCACGTTATCCTGAGTGGTGTGCCGCTATGGATGGAAGAGCTATACAATTAGTATAGTACACACTGGGTTACGCAGTGTGATTCAGGAATACATGCTTGCCTCAGGAAACTTTTATGGACACATTCCACCAGGTTGAAACGTGACATGCTGGCTAAGTAACAAAACTTTTGTGACAACATTGCATCCACAAAGTAACCGTACTTCCCTTTTCCAAAACAAATATGGCAGTCTAAAAGGAATGCTTCTCTCGTACCATAGAACAATACAGAAAGCAGCTGCAGTGTCATCACAAAACGCTGAGTGCACTAAACAGTTTGGTATGGAAGACCTGAGTGACTTGAAGAGAGGTAATGATCGGCAGAAAATTCTGAAAAACCATTAAATAAAATGTGTGTGTATTTTAAAACTATTTTGGGCTTCATTGCCTCTCTGATGCTTTGTTGAATAGGATACGTGCTCTACAACTGCTTTATTTCACCAACACCAGGTGCTTCCAAAAAAGCAGGAAGAGCACTTTAAACGTTGGTTTCTAGGCGCAGTAATTGTTATGTCAAATGACCAGATGTAGAATCTTGGAACACAAGGGGCTTTGACTTGCTAGTCTTCCAAGTCCCAAGTGCCCCAACAACACATATTGTATCACACCCATTGTTTCCCCTTGCCTCTCTCTGCTGTCCACATCATGAGGCATAGTACCCGGTCCAACCATCTTTGGAATAAAGGTGTCACTTTTCCAGTCCTAAAACACTTCCAGGTCTGTAATTAGCTGTTTAGCTGGCAGGGAATCAGCCTGTCTTAAAGTGCATACCATACACACCACGGAGAACAGCAGGCTGTAGGAGAAGACACATGGGAAGTGTACACCATATTTGGAGGAGGCCCACAGTAACAACTGACTGGCACAGAGGCTCCTGGCCCTGCAGCATATTATACTCAATCAGGTGAACATAATTCCGCTAAACTTGGAAGAGTTCGCAGCAACAACGGTGCCAAAGGATGGGTATTTCTGCCACCACATTTTGTGTAGAGGACAGAGTTAAACCACGTTTATTAAATAAAAAGATTTTTTTTCTTTTTCTAGGTAGAAAGTGATTAAAGTGTAACTGCAGCAAGAGGAGACAACAAACAATAAAAAACAGTCCCAGGACGGCGCACTCCAACAAAAAGCTATTGTTTTTAGGTTGTTTTGAAGGACGGTGGCTTTGGAGGGAAGACACGGCTCTTCTGCTCGTTACTCGCGTTTTCGTTTGAGATTTGTTCTCCTACAGCCTGCTGTTCCCAGTGTGTAGTGTGGATTACACCCCTCTCTGTCTGTAGTAATGCGTGCATTGCACCATCTGCTGTACAGATTTATAAGTGTTCTACAAGGATATGTTCTTAGCAAGCACCAAAGGAGACAGCTTCTACTCAGAGACTACTACGAGCTGCCAGAGTCTGCACGACCCGAGTCAAATCTGTAAAGGTGCCCCGGGTATCTGCTCCCAACAAGAGATTTTAATAACAGACCCCTCTGCTCCTGCACCCTAAACCCATCCAGACTCTCCTGGAGGCGCTGACCCTGCCCTCTATCCACTCCAGAATATGAGCAGCTTCTGGAAAGAGCGGGAACTTCATTCACAACAAGAGGTTACAGGAGGGGAACCATGGCCTGCAGCTGGGAAGGCGATCAAACACCGACGCATGCGCTCCGAGACACGAGGTGTGATCTTGGGCAGCCAACCTCGAGCAGAAAAAAGAGCTGCCATAGGCAGGCGAGAAATTAACATATCCAGTCTTTAAAAAGAACTATAAACACACAGAGTATGAAAGTGCTATAAATGCATCCAGGAAATTGGAAGTCAGATACGTCCTGCGCGAGCAGACATATAAACACTCCTCATACCCATGTCCAGCCTATTACAATCCAACAAATATACGATAAACAAAACTAGCAAGCAATGGACTGCAGGCACTGCACAGGAGACATTCACCCGTCGCCAGGCTCCTAGTGGCGCTCTTAGGAAGTTCGAAGGCTGAGGAAGTGCAGGGCAATAGGAGGGGTGAGAGGAAGCCGATGAAAATACTGACCGACAAAAAGCTGTACTTTGGGAGTCTCGTGCTGTTTTGGCTTTTTGGGTTTCACGAATGTGTCTAATTGTAGTTGTCTGTTTGTGACCGGGCGCGTAACAGCCTAACGCGAATCACGATTCTGTTGTGTATACTTGTTGGAACAAGATAAAGGCAAGCAGGCAGCCACTCAAAACACGATCACAACAAACATTGTGTTGGGTGTACGGAAATTTAGCGCGTTAGATGCCAAACTCGTTTCAGTATTATGCAGGCGCTTGCAGAAAAAAAGGAAGGCGCGCGGCCGGCATGGTTAAAGATAAGCAGACAGCCATGAAGTAGGCGCCTTGCTGATGAAGGGAAATGCACGAACATGCCTGAAGAGCTCTGAAGAGCTGTTGTGATTTTTCAAAAAGTCCCTGAGCATAAAGTAAACAGAAACAAGTGGAAGAGGATAAGTTCTGGGGGAAATCCATTGAAGTCAATTGAGAAAAAAGGTGGGACAAGCAGGACCCATTATCCATTTAGAAGCAGCGTTTTTTAAAGGACACTGACAAAAGCCAATCAGAAGCTGGAGGCGGGCTGTAAGCCCCCCTGACTGAATACAGCATGTCAAGAGACAGCGCATGCGCTGCCTAGGCTCGACCTAAAAACGTGACCCTGTGCTTATTTAAAAATGAACTCAAATGTGTGAGCTACTCTGAAGGTGTCTGCGAGCTATTGGTAACTCATGATCGACTGGTTGTAGATACCTGCTCCAGTACTTAACCAGTGTAATACTACATTAAATAAATATACCTAATGCATTTGTTTTACTCACAGAAAACACCAATTTTTAGGTCTCACCTAAGACAGAGCATGCGCTGCCTCTTGTGAGATAGATTGTTTGCTTACAGTGAGCTTAGAGTCCACCCTTTGCTTACCATTGGTTGTCTTCATTGTCACTCTCATTTGCTTGCTTTCTATTCATTAGCGAGTGTGGCTTTTCCTTCCACTTCTTTTGTTTGTCCCTATCCTGGGGCATGTACACATTACTGTGTCCTTCCACTGCTCACTTTTTCAAGTGCTGCTTCTTTCTTTTTGTTAAGCTCTCTGCAAGGCTGGTCTCCCTTATGTGCCTTTCTTCCCCCTCCACTTCGCTAAGTGTTTCTCTCTCTTGCCCACATGCTTCTTCTCCACTCCCCTCACATTGCCCTATTGACTGTGTGCTTTCTCCCTGCCAGCTCCATGTTGCTCTTTCGCTAAATCCCTCCACTGTGCCAACATTTTGTATCCACATCCCACCCAGGCCCAATGTTGCTTCCGTCCCCAGCATTGCTTTCCCCCACAATGTTGCTTCCCTCCCAGTGTTGTTCGCCTCCACCCGTTAAAAAAAAAATGCTTTTGAGCATTTGTTTTGGTAACCAATCCAACTCGCATTGGTAACAAAACAAAACAAAAAGCAGTTGCTTCATTTTGTAGGTGTACACACACAGGTGATGCACACACCTACAAATTGACACAGCCAGCCAAGTCAAAAGCTTTTTTTTTTTTTAAACTGTTTGGCCAGGCCACACAGCATTAGGGATGTTGTGCCACCTGACTACAACTATTGGCAAAGCCAATAAGATCCCAAAGGTGTTAGCTATTGTCTTTACCAATGCTGGTTAAGATTTTACTGGACCCGAAGTCCCTAGAGACAGTCATGCATAATTACATTTTACATAAATAAGCATCCCAGAGGCAGCTCTGGAAACACCGGTGACTCAAAGGAAAACAGGTAGGGAAAACACAAGAGGAAGAGAAACTGATAAAGTGAGTCTAGAAACTCAAAATATTGAAATAAACTGAGAAGTACTGATAGTGGAGAATAAAAAGGCCCAACTCTTTGGGCAGTTAATCTTGGATATATCGTTGTTATTATTATTGTAATTACTTTTTGTATAGCGTACAGGACCTTTTGGTAGTTCCAAACATTTCCATAGCAGACAGACAACTAATTTGGTTTTGTGGAGGTGTGGAGTCAGTAGGATACATCTGTTGTAATGAGTTGGGGAGGGTTTTGATAGGCGAGTCTAAAAAGGCTGCATGAAACTGCTTACATATTTCATCGATGGGAACGGGTGCCCTTTGCTCAGCAAATGTAAATATATTGTAAATACTTGACTGTAGCAAGTGCTAGTAAGAACAGTGTACAGCACACACAACTGCAATGAGCAAATGCTAGTGAGAACAGTGTATACCACACACAACTGCAATGATTTTTTTTTGCCTAAGTAATGTGTACCTAATAGCCTATTCAATGGTTAACATTTTAACCAGCAGGAAAAATGAAAGGCTGACCAGGCCTCCTCACGATTCACACCTGTGACCTGCAGCTCGCACAAAGATTTCTTTATCAGGTGATACACTCACCGATCTAATAGCACGTTTGGACCATTCACCATCCTCACGCCATGCTGATGCACTGTGTATGTTTTGAGTAGTCAAATGTGACATGTTAGCATTATAAAAAAACACCTGTTTAAAATAAAGAAAATTGTGGTCAAGGTATGGTAAACGTGTATTCGGGTCAGACAATGTTTCACGATGTAGCTAGCCAGCCAAGATGGACCGCGGAACGTCAAAAAATGGCATCAAGGACCAACAAGGGAGAGCATGGTGGACGCCTTGAGAAGTCAAAGATAACAGGTTTGCACTGTACAAAATACCTCAATATTTTTTTTCTCCAATTCAATGTATGGCACATGTACTATAGTCCAAGAACGTTTCACAGTGTTAGCTGGACAATATTGCCCCCTGTAACATCCAAGAAAGTCATCGAGAACCAACAATGGACACCTAGTTGGCAGTGAAATTCTGCAAGGGCTCGGATAGGATCAGACATAGGCATGGGTTTGAGATGATTGATGCTTTCTTTATCAATCCAAGTGTTACTATGAGAGAATCCGGTGCGGGGCAATTTTTAGGATTTTTGGGGTCCTGGTTGAAGGCATATTTCCTAGCTGTACACATGTGCGATGACGCCTATGAAACAACACGGCCAGCAGCCGTCATTGCTACATTTTTAGGTCGCAGCCTACCAGACAGCACAACTGTCTGCGTTAGATAACGACATCTTGGTGACTTTCAAAAAGTTGACCTAGGAATGCATTTCGCCCGTTGAATACCATTGGCTTTGGTGTTTGTAACTCACTTTTTCTGCCTTTCTATTTGCTGGCTTTATTTGCTTTAGGCTCTCCAGGTTCACTTTGTACCTCTTGCTGCCTAAACCCTGTTTTCTTTATTGTTCCACGAACTTGCTTTCTGTAAACAGGCCTTTAAATCTTGTTCTTATCTTGTCACATTTGCTGTGCATACAAAGACACAGGTCAAATGCCAAGCTGTGTCTTTGAGCGAGCCTGGTGTTTATTTTGCTTTCGACTGACTTCAAAGTAAGAGCGTTTATAGGAAAGAGGAAAGCAGATTTTCCTTGATTTTGTGTATTTAAACTTAGTGTTTTACATGTGTACTACACCCAATCGTCTAATTGTTCACATCGTTGCATCAAAGATGTCATTGCCAATTTGTGTAAATAGCTGTTCTCTTCATTGACGATTAAAGCACTTATAAAAAGAAACAGTGTCACCTATTTAGAGTATTAATGCTCCTGGATGTATATAACTACTGCTGAGATGAAGCACTGATGCCAAAGAGATTGCAATAATAAAACATGTATATTTGTCATTTTTGTTGAATCAGATGTTCAAAAGAAAGCATTTAACACAATTGTTAATGATACTAAGACATGTGGATTGCATTTTAATGGGAATACACGTTTCAGCTGCAGAACTTAAAGAAAGGGATATGGTTCTAATCAAAAAGAGGTGGACAGAATATAGGGACTCACATTTATGCAAATAGATACTCATTGGTAAGGCAGTGCAATTAGTTGGTCTATAATTTCTCCAGGTAGCATCTTTCTGAGAGCACTTCCATGCATCATAAATACTTTTCACGTTGTCTTTGTTATGCCTAATAGGCATTTCGCTACATAAATGCACGCACATGGGACTGGGCAGTGTACAATCTATTGTACATAATTAATTACTACTAATTAAAATATTTAAAAAAATATATACATTGCACTAATATATAAGCAATCAATTATAGGAAATAATTCACATAAGACCATGTATTGGCAACACATGTCAAAAATTAGAATTTCAGCGCAATACGTAACTGTAGCTGAAGATTTGTTTTTCTCAGATATACAATGAGGTGCAATTTACTGTCTGTTGTTGGCATTAACACCATGCACACAAATCATGCATATACCATATCCAGTGTCCCATTACACAACATCCAGCGCACACTGCAAATTCTTTACATTAAGACAGGACGTAGGTCATCCAGTTTGGTCAATATTCATGGCAGTCCTCGTGAGGGAAACACATCCTCATGAAAGACCCTAAAATTCGACGAACACGACTTATTATGCTCCGGTTCTTTCTTGCTAATACATGTCACCATAGGCCTCAAAATGCCAGCCACTTATGAGGATGCTGCCCAGATTCATCTTGTCAGAACACATTTCCAACTCTGGGCTTTCAGCTGTAAAATCTTTGGTATCAGGTGTGTTGTCAGTAAAATGCTATTAAACCCCCTCCCCCCCGGCCCCCGAGTTCAACTCCCAGAAAACTTAGGCTTGTTTGTCAGATGAAAGCCCAGGACTGGAATTACAGCGCCTCAACAACATAGAGCTACATGATAATTCTCAACTCATTCAGAAATCAGCTGCATAGGCTCTCATAAATAAAGATTATCATATTTGTTA
Organism: Calotriton arnoldi; assembly: GCA_963921515.1. Classification (NCBI taxonomy): domain Eukaryota; kingdom Metazoa; phylum Chordata; class Amphibia; order Caudata; family Salamandridae; genus Calotriton; species Calotriton arnoldi. The sequence continues at coordinate 749,109 of CAWUFW010004200.1, forward strand.
TTTAACAGCTAAACTTTGAATAGCATATGCTTTCCCCTAATGACCTTATGTTTAGGTTCAGCTTAAGACCGCTTGAATAGCATTATCCGTTACAAATATAAAATGTTCTCTGGAATTCGAATGAAATGGTTTTCGTGCTTAGAGCGGAATGCAAATATGGATTTTCACTGTAGCCCAATTAACCTATGACATTTGATCATGCTACTAGAGCATTATGTTAGGGGCCCCATTGTCACAGCAGCCAGCATTGTTTAATTGTTTACAGCATTGTCTCACACAAAGGAATGCCATTTAGTTGTTTCCCTACCTATATCAGTGTACATGCATTCTAAGATTATACACTTGTACATGTTAGTGTTTTTAGGTCTGGGTGTTGACCGTACAGTTGCCAAACAGATCTATTCCAAACAATGTACATGTATTGAAATGTGGGCCCCTTTCAATCATTGGCTTTCTTCTACTGGTTTCTTTCAACCAATGGCTTGAGACTTTAACAATCATGTCTTGGCTCAGCCCACTGGACTATACATCTCTCACTAAATGTTACTGCCTGTTTGGGAGTATCCTTCTGCATACACTGAACTTCCCAAGGGGCTATTTTGTTTAAAGGGAGCAAAGTCATGTTGGGAGCTGGCAGACCTGCAAATTCTAATGCATGCCTTTCTTGATGGATGAAAAATTCAAATAGAATTGAGAAGCACATATTAATATCTTTACTGAGGTCGTTGATAGTAATTGTCAAAGTATGCATCTCTTTCACTAAATCGGGTGTAGAGGGCATACAGGCGCTCATATAGTAGTCACACTTTTGTTTAGTGAGACACAATATAAATGAAGTACGGTGCATCCAAAACGGGCAGGGAACACCCTACCTCCCCAAAACTCAATCCAAGATTGAACAAATCATTTACAATTTTCGAGCACTCGTGTCTTATATAATAAACAATACAGTAATCACACAATAGACCAAAGAATAGTAGATTGGGCTTTTGTTTTCTTCTTTAATGCCAACAGATCCTCCAATCCCTTTATGCCAACGAGTTTCATCATTATAGGGGGTAACCCTACGACTTCCTCAGGGATGGAAGTAATACAAAGTTCGAGGTTGTAATGTCAAATACGTGTACATTACAGTTATAAATGAAGCCCAAACAGTTAAAACCCAGTACAAAGGGCTAGTCAAAACAAAATTCGTGAACAACGCGAGTACAAATTATTGTGACATCCTTCTATGTTGCAAGCAAATACAGCAAGATTAAAATAACTGATATATATATTTCATGCATGATCTGTCTCATGGAATCCAACTTGGATTTCTTAAATGAACATCCAAAATCACGATCCTTAAATTGCATCGTTATAACACACCAAGTTAACACAGAATAACATCCAGTTCCCTTTATCATGGTGTTGCGAAAAATAATCTGATACTCTTCCTTGAACCATAGTGTTAATAAGAAAACTTATACGTCTAGTATTTGAGCTATCAACTTATAGCCTTATCGTTCACTACTTGGTATAAATAGTAGAACAAGATCTATTATGAGTGAAGTCCTTATGTTATTCTTCATGTAATTCTCTCATGCCTTCAGTACAATCTCACACCTAGAAGGTGAACACCACATCAATGATTCACATTGGATATATTTATAACTTGGAGGATTACCTTAATTTTAGGTAAGAAACACGAAGTCTGAAATTTAGCGAGTTGAAAAACATTAGTTTAATGAATGACCGATAATTTATTTATCGGTCAAGGCTTGTGGTATGATCGAATTACGTTATGTTGCTTTTCAGGGGTCATTTGGATACTTCTCAAGAATTGTGATTATGGTTTTACGAGGAGATTGTCAATAAATTCGGAGGATAACCTTTAGAGAGGTAAGAAACTTTGACCTGAAATATTGCAATTTGTGATTATAACAGATGCATTGAAAGACCGTTGTCCCGCATTTCTAAATAAATAATAATTGAAGTTCTTGGCTTTACAGAATAACATTGAAAGAAGCCATAAGGTATTTATATCTCCCCAGGTACTTCAGAATTAAATCACTTGGGTTACGTACACATAAATTAACACTATGGTTCAAGGAAGAGTATCAGATTATTTTTCACAACACCATGATAAAGGGAACTGGATGTTATTCTGTGTTAACTTGGTGTGTTATAACGATGCAATTTAAGGATCGTGATTTTGGATGTTCATTTAAGAAATCCAAGTTGGATTCCATGAGACAGATCATGCATGAAATATATATATCAGTTATTTTAATCTTGCTGTATTTGCTTGCAAACATAGAAGGATGTCACAATAATTTGTACTCACGTTCACGAATTTTGTTTTGACTAGCCCTTTGCACTGGGGTTTAACTGTTTGGGCTTCATTTATAACTGTAATGTACATGTATTTGACATTACAACCTCAAACTTTGTATTACTTCCAGCCCTGAGGAAGTCGTAGGGTTACCCCCTATAACGACGAAACGCGTTGGCATAAAGGGATTGGAGGATCTGTTGGCATTAAAGAAGAAAACAAAAGCCCAATCTACTATTCTTTGGTCTATTGTGTGATTACTGTATTGTTTATTATATAAGACACGAGTGCTCCGAAAATTGTAAATGAAAGTATGTATCTCATTTAAGTTGAACACAAACATGCAGAATGTTCATTTTGCGCTGAGAAATTTCTGATCCCAATTCACCTAATCCGTGTTGGTCGATTTTCATGTGCTTTAAAGTGCGTTGTCAAATGTGTAGATTTCAGCTGTATGGTAGGTTTTTTCAATTTGCAAATATTGTAATGGAGCGTGTTGAAGGATGTTTTTTCTGTATTCCTACTCATGTGAGTCGTTTGTTTAATCAGAAGAGATGGAATCATAAGTAAAGGGGTTTCTCACAGCTGTGCAGCAGTACTCACTTTGAGCATTAGGCTTCCTAATGTTATTATGTATAATTTTAACTGAACCTGCTCTCATTGATGCAGGTCTACTGGTGTTGAGAGCCAAAGAATCCTGTGTATGAATTACTGCAAGGAATATCTATCAATTCATCTATCCTGTCCATGCACTGCAAATCTATCCATCATATACTTACATCAAGATCTATACTTACACAAGTCCATTCATTCCCTCAAACATTCACTCATGCTTCTAACCCTGTACACATGCCCATCCATCCATACATCCCTAATTACAAACACACCTGTTTATTCACCATATAGTCTTCATTTGTTCACCTGCAATTATGCATCCATTCAATGACCCATCATCTTTTAAGCCACCGCACACTTTGAATTTCATTCATACCCATACGTGTGCATGTGAACCTTTGAGATGTCTATATGTGTGCTTCTATGTGTGTCTTCTGTGTGCGCCTATGGGGAAATAGTCTGTACATACATGTGTGCCGGCATAAATGTGTTCATTTGTCTTTGGTTTTATGTACATGCCACTGGTTGTTTGCGGATGTGCGTGTTCCTGGGATGGCTACGGGAGTATTACTTGGAGTCTGCAAGCATTGCGTTTATTGGCGGCAGCTTCAATCTGTCTGGTAGAGAAAAGCCTCTTGTTGAACATACTAAAAACTTAGAGTGAGCTTAGAGTCGGTCCATTGCTTAACATTGGTTGGCTTTACAGGCCTCGAAAAATCCACTCGCTATGGCGAGTCACATTATCAGGTTGAGCTATTTATAGGACCTACTAATTCGTTCTTGCAAATTAACTTAAACTGGAAAGGAACAAGTGTTCTGTTCATTCAGAAAGTGAATGAGCAATTAAAACACCTTTAAATCTTATTTTTATCTTGACACATTTTATCTTGACAGAGGTCAAATGTCAGTTTGTCTTTTTACTAACTGCTGCTTATCTTATCCTGGAAAATGGTGTTTACTTTTCTTTCTCTTATAACAGTTACAGATTTTTGTCAAATGATGTATCTGACAATGCGTGATAATGAAAGATTAAAACCACTTTAAACTGGCAAATCAGACAAAAATGGCCCGCATGGACACAGACAACGCTGGAGCAAGATGACAGGGATGCTGCTGATGGCACTATCTTAATGCACACAGCTCTGTGCACCCCTCAGAATATTAGGCCTGGGCCCAGCTCGCCCATGCTAAAGGCCAGCCCTGGATGTATGTGTAGTCATAAGTCATGCATATGCTCACCAACTGAATCACATCGCGGATGATGACACGACGCATACGCGCTCACACCTGCACCGCATGTTTAGGTCTTTTTGGGGGGGGGGGGGGGGGCAAATGAAGCATTTTGTTGATAATGACCACCATAGGCAAAAAGCACTGGCAAAGCCTATACTTGACAAAGGCAAGACTTATTGACTTTGTCAATGGTTGTTTTCTTTTTCTTATTTTGTCAAACAGACAATAAGTCCAAATGGTGAGACCTATTGGCTTTGCCAATGCTCGTTAAATGTACCAATCAAGCAGCTCTTCCTTTTGTTTTAAAATATTCTAGTTTTGTGACACTTAAAAGCTTAACTTCTTAAAAGTGCAAACGATACATGCAACTTTAAAATATGTAAGCTTAGTTTGAAAACATCTTTAAACCTGTATGTCTGTAATAACAACCAGTTTCTTTATAGCTTTTGTACAGCACGCACATAGTGGGGAGGCTGCTTCAGAGCCATAATAAAACAGAGAACATACCCTCGGGCATCCCTGGGGGGGAAGCTATACTCATCCCGCTCGGAAGTCTTTCTAATACAAAAATACACATTTGACAAGAAATAAAAACAGTTATGTTAACTTGATGAGCTCCACGTGTACCACCTGATAACATTCAAGTCCATAACTTGTTAGAGAAATCTTTGTATCTCGTATTGCCTTAAGTTATTATATGGCAGGTACAACTGGACATTTATAAACACATGCATATAATGTTTAACCGCCACTTCTAACATTTGCTGCTTCTTGGCGGCATCAGACAAGAAGTAGAAAGACATGAATGAGTGATGTATATATGAACAGGTATTATGTAAACAACATAATTACATGCATGTGGGATCTATCACAAAGCTGATAACCACGTTTTGACTTTTAACAGGCAAGTCCCACTGCAGTAAATAGCAGGTATCTGTGAGACATTTCGTTCTGTGACAAATGAACATCGTTGCACATTGTGTATACTATTTAGTATCCCACCTATTTCTTAAGAAATTGCTTCTCTCTTCGGGGTTCAATGTTTAGTAGGTGGCTTGTCTGATGCTTGTTGCTTACTCAGCTATCCAAGATCAATAAATTACTGATTTATGCAATGGAGCGTCTTCATTGCAGGATCTTTTCATTATAAAAAAGCGAGGCCCCAGAGTCCAGTGCAACGCATCTAGCCCCGAATGAGCTTATATGAGCATAGGGGGGGGTCCCGTCAATATTCTGGTACCCCCGACTACCATGATATTTCATAAAGAACGAGATGAAAGGTTACAGAAGAGGGAAAGGGTCAGTATTAAGTACGGCGGAGTGTAGAATGGGTGGGGAGTGCGAAATAGTGAGAGAAGAGCAGGGGTGAAAGCAGAGCATCGAGGGAGGAGAGGCAGCTAAAAAGAAATCTAGGTAGGGAATTTGGCTACAGAAAGAAAAGAGAATTGGGAGAAAGAATAGTGAAGAGAGAGAGGACCAGGATCTACTTAAAAGAACAAAAAAGCAAAGCTTGGTGGGAAACGAGCAAAGGATGATTGACACCGGTGGCGATGGCTCGTTTTGGCAGGACGGGTAGGAAGCTATTAAGAGTTATGCATAGCCCCTGGGTCTCAAGAACACTTCTGTGAACATGATGACTCTTATAATTTCATGACCATGATGACCCCTTTCTATCCCCTCCTCCAAAGGGCCGGTACTCACCTGAAACCGCACCGCTGCCCTCGGTTCAGAGTACTAAAGGCTCTGTTCCTTGCCTCCCAGTCACATCCGTAGTACACTTCCTGGCAGCAGCAGAGCACCACCCTCCGGGCCCTGCTCGGAATGGAAGAGCAAGGAACACTACGGACAGGCGGCCAGCCCTCAATGAGCATGCGCATACTGTAACGCGGCCGCCATCATGAATTAGAGAAGAGTTGAGGGTTTCGAAAACACATGGATGTAAAGCGAACATGTAGGTCTAAAAAAAATCATGATTATTTATCTTTCCAGTCACAAAGTAATGGAATTGCCGCTGCTAATTACATTTGAAATTTTATAGAATGGTCATGGCATTCTTGTACTTAACAAGGATAACAACATTAGCCCTTTCTAACACTGACAACAACATAATTGTAGAAAAAGATGACGAAATATGCTCAGAGGTTCTATTTTGATGAAAGGCGTGCCGTTTCAAAATGGCCATCTCTTTTACAGTGTGCAGCGGACAGCTCCGTATTCATGGAAACAAAAGACGGCGACGAGCTGATCGTCCAGCTGTTGAGAGTATACAATAGGGCGCATCACGCGGGTCAGCCTGTTCCACTGTGGCCGCAGGCTCATACGGTTCAAGCGTAATCCGTTGATAATGAGGCGGGTGATCGCATTACGACACTCAGTCTCAAATTAAAAATACAAAAGGCAGGCATTTGGGGGTGTGCTATGCCAGGCCTGTTTTGACTTGCAATGTTATAGCGCGGCCCCATCGATCCAAAATAGTTTTTCATAGTTTACTGAAGAACAACAGTGTTATAATACAGGTTAAGAACCACTCTCTCAAGTTGTGAGAAATAAAAATGCATTCTATGGTAGGAACACAATAAACACTATTGAGTATCCTTGAGTTGTCCACAGGTGCAAAGGAGACAGTTGCAGATGAGATTCCGCTGCACCGCTATTCCAATGCAAGGTAATCTTATCATCCAAAGTGCATGCTCGTAATCATAATCAGTCGAAAAGGGAGGACAAGGGAACCCTACTCACTACGGAACCAGGGTAACTGAGTATTACAAGAAAACAACGGTTCCTGTGGGATAATATGTATCTGTATATAATATATAGGTGCACAATCGCGATAAAAGGGTTTATAAGGATGTCATAGAGAGAAAACCAAAATACCAAGGATTTTTGTTATACACATATATTTGTATTATTCACACCATATACAAAAATTATACAAAGGCATTTGTGAAGAAGTGTCCCAAGTGTAACATGAACCTAACAGTTGAGTGACACAATGTGACAATATTTACAAGGTTTCACTATTTATCAAACGACCATATCTGAAATTTTTACATCATATATAGCAACTTTATACAATAATAAGTGCTATGTCAGTGGTTCGTTTTTCATCAAAAGGTGTCGACGGCGTTTCGACCCTCTCTAGAATGTGGGGTCTCATCAGGACCTATGATACTGGGAACATCTAGATTGTCAACCGCGCAATTCTGGTGAAGAATATTGTGTGCCAACCGTGAGTGAAATAAAGAGGAAATACTCACAGGGAGACCCTGCTGGGTTCCCTGTTGAGGGTATGAACTGGCGATCACGATGAGGTAGGATGTCCGCTTTGAAATTGTTTCCTAAAGAGGATAATCGTTCCGCGGTGCACGGTAATACGTGCTTACAGCAAAACTGCACAGTCTGTTTGCCGATGGTCGACATCCTACCAATTGCTGGCCCGCAATCCTTATTAGTCACGATTCAGTGTCTGTTCTTCGTTCCGCCCTAGATCTTGACCTACATTTCCTCCTCCTCATCGTGATCGCCAGTTCATACCCTCAACAGGGAACCCAGCAGGGCCTCCCTGTGAGTATTTCCTCTTTATTTCACTCACGGTTGGCACACAATATTCTTCACCAGAATTGCGCGGTTGACAATCTAGATGTTCCCAGTATCATAGGTCCTGATGAGACCCCACATTCTAGAGAGGGTCGAAACGCCGTCGACACCTTTTGATGAAAAACGAACCACTGACATAGCACTTATTATTGTATAAAGTTGCTATATATGATGTAAAAATTTCAGATATGGTCGTCTGATAAATAGTGAAACTTTGTAAATATTGTCACATTGTGTCACTCAACTGTTAGGTTCATGTTACACTTGGGACACTTCTTCACAAATGCCTTTGTATAATTTTTGTATATGGTGTGAATAATACAAATATATGTGTATAACAAAAATCCTTGGTATTTTGGTTTTCTCTCTATGACATCCTTATAAACCCTTTTTATCGCGATTGTGCACCTATATATTATATACAGATACATATTATCCCACAGGAACCGTTGTTTTCTTGTAATACGTAATCATAATCAGGTTCCTCTCCAGGATCCACACAAACATAATCTCGGCACACAATTAAAAACACTTGACAACCGTTCTAACATTCCAAAATTTACCATCTTGATTGATGGTGGATCCTTTGTTGATCCTAACAACTTTCATAGGTCTGGAAAACGTAAAACAATCCTTCTCTATATGAATTTGGCTTAGACAGGCAAGATCACTGTTCTTGAGGTACCAATTAAAACATTATATTTGACTGTTATTGTGGGTCATAAACAGGGCCACTGGCATTATGCGGAGGAGGGCCAAATTATGTGGCAGGAGGGTCACTAAATTATGCAACAAAAGAAAAGAAAATAATGCGGCACATTTTGTGATAGCATTATTTCATTATTTTGCCATTTTTGTATATGTTAACACTAGGCAGGTAGAGTTTACACCTCTTTAGTACCATTCTAACATCCAGATCCAGCAATAAGCAACTAAATGGTGGCCAGTCAACCTTTCTGAATGATTTTCCACTATGCGGCAACATGTGTCGCCACTTTTTTAGCAACTTTTGATCCGTAGAAACTTTTTTTTTTTTTTAAATCAGCAGATTATGCAGCAGGTGATGGATTATGCTGAAAATGCAGTAAAACCACAATGATGCGAAAAACGCAGCGACCACAGAATCACCCTAAGTATTTAAGGCGCTAGTGTAGGTTCAAATTTGAAGGTAGTCTGGAATATGTAAAAGCAGTTTATTGTATGTAGGGGTATAAGCAACACAGCCACCAGTGAAGACCACGACCGACAACTGTCCCACATATTCCACCCCGACATTCCAAAAAATAATATTCCAGCTTATCCAGTCCTGGGCTTTACTGTCATAAATTATTGTTTTCAGGTGTGTTAGTCAATCAATCAATCACAGAATTTGTAGAGCGCACTACTTACCCGCGAGGGTCTCAAGGCGCTGGGGAGAGAAAAGGGGGGGGGGGTGCTGCTACTGGTCGAACAGCCAGGTCTTGAGTAGCCTCCTGAAGGTCAGCAGGTCTTGGGTCTGTCGTAGGCTTAGTGGAAGGGTGTTCCAGGTCTTGGCGGCGAGGTGTGAGAAGGATCTGCCGCCAGTGGTTGTTCTTCGAATGCGAGGGACGGTGGCGAGGGAGAGGTCGGCGGAGCGGAGCTGGCGGTTGGGGACGTAGAAGAAGAGTCGTCTGTTGAGGTAGGCTGGGCCAGTCTTGTGGAGTGCCTTGTGTAAGTGGATGAGGAGTTTGAAGGAGATCCTCCTGTCGACGGGGAGCCAGTGCAGGTTCCTCAGGTGGGGGGTGATGTGGCTGTGGCGTGGTACGTCGAGGATCAGGCGTGCGGAGGTGTTTTGTATGCGTTGCAGTCGCTTGATGAGCTTGGCCGGGGCTCCCGCGTAGAGGGCGTTCCCATAGTCAAGTCTGCTACTGACGAGGGCCTGGGTGACTGTTCTTCTTGTGTCTGTCGGGATCCACCTGTAGATCTTGCGAAGCATGCAGAGGGTGTTGAAGCAGGAGGAGGAGGAGACTGCGTTGACTTGCTTGGCCATGGAGAGCGTTGAGTCGAGGATGACTCCCAGGTTGCGTGCGTGGTCGGTGGGTGTCGGGGCTGCTCCCAGCGTCGTTGGCCACCAGGAGTCGTCCCAGGCTGAGGGGTTGGAGCCGAGGATGAGGACCTCTGTCTTGTCCGTGTTCAGCTTTAGTCGGCTGATCTTCATCCAATCGGCGACGGCCTTCATTCCTTCATGGAGATTGGATTTGGTGGCGAAGGGGTCCTTGGTGAGGGATAGGATCAGTTGAGTGTCGTCGGCGTAGGAGATAATGTTGAGGTCGTGCTGTCTGGCGATGCGTGCGAGCGGGGCCATGTAGATGTAGAAAGTCTTCTTTGCTGAAAACTTCCATGAGGAACTCTAAGACGTCTACTCAACAACAAACCCATCATTGTCGACAGCGCTAAATCCCTAGGTGTCATTCTTGACAAAAGACTCAACCTAATCTCCCACATCAACTCGATTGCCAAAAACGCACGTTACCAGTTGCGCCTTCTATGGGGGATCCGTCGGTTTTTCCCGGAGAAAGACTTAAAAACCTTGGTACAATCTCTGGTTCTCTCAAGGCTGGATTATTGCAATTCCCTTCTGACGGGCCTACCCAAATCCCACCTCTCCCTTCTCAAATCCATCCTCCATTCAGCAGCTCGCTTCATTTCAGGGTCTAAACGAAGTAACCACGTCACTCCCATCCTGTCCTCTCTTCGATGGCTTCCGATCGAGGCAAGATCTATTTACAAAACTGCCTGCATCACACACAAAGCCTTACACACGTCCTCTCCTCGTTACCTGGTGAATAAATTGAAACTGTCCGGTGGCTCTCGCCCTTCTCGCAATGCGGAAAAGCTTCTGCTTGAGCCCCCCGTCTTCAAAAGGGAAAGATCGATGCCGCAATCCTTCTCAGGCAATGCGGTCAGAATCTGGAACTCGCTTCCCCCATTGCTCCGTGCCACCTCCTCTACCCGGATCTTCAAAGCTGACCTCAAATCTCTTCTCTTCCAAAGACACTTTCAGAACTAATACTTTCATTCTCAGGCCCCTCTAGGAAGTTCGCTCTTCATTGTAAATTTGTACTTTTTCCTGTACATTCCTCACCCTGGCGTGCTGTGTTGGATTTTATGTTTGTGTACCCTTCATTTTAAGTCTCCTGTTTAATTCACGTCCTCTCTACTCCCTCAAGGAAGTTCTTCCACTTTAGGAAATTCTGTACTCCATGCCTATAGAAGGGCCGTCCCAGTGTGTTCTGAGTGACTGCCACTTATTGCAGTATTATACCTCTATTTGTATTTTGTATCTTATGTATCATGCACACCTGTCACTTTTTCCTCCTGTAACGTATACCTCTTTTTGTATCTTGTTTGTTTTTGTTATTTGCACAATTGTCACTTTTTCCTCATGTAATGTAACGCTTGCTTTTGTATTATGCTCACCTGTAACCTTCTCCTCATGTAATGTTACTGTTCCTATTGTGAAGCGCTCTGACAACTTCGGGTAAAGTCTGCGCTATATAAAAACGCATAAATAAACGTCTGATACTGTCAGAAAAAGCTAACTCTGGGTCACTTTGAATTAAAACAAGCTCATACTGCATGTGTGTGGGGAAGTTCTTGGTGCCCAGCAATGTCAAAACCTAGCTTTTGCCAAGCAAATTGTGGCCACTGTACAGATTACATGGGGGAAATGCCATTTTTAAAATTCTTCACACCTTACAGAAACATCACACTTCCAGCCTCAGCATCCATTCTGGGCCTCAAAACTGGTCCCTAGGAAACCATTTCAAGGCAAACATACCCACATGCCCTTGGTGAGAGCCATTCAAGATGAAATCCAAGACACCTTCTGGGGGAACACACTTATTGTTGAAGAAAACAAAGTTATCTGCCACATCCTTCTGATGACAATATGGTGAAAGAATGCATTGGGCCAACGGAAATCTTGCTAGAGGGTCACACTTCCCGAGTATATCTCTTAAGATGGTTAGGTACTTCATCTTTAGAATTTTCAGATAACAATAATTCTTCAGACAGCACTCTTCATTGCAGAGTATAAACAACACTCAAACATGGAACAACATCAAAATAATACTCTTGAAGCTTTGAACACAGTCTGGCTATGCGAGCAGTAGAGATTAAACCTCCTCCTAGTGGTAAAATGTATACCAAGGGCTTATGGTCAGTTTGTAAAGCAAATTTGTTACCCTAGATGAAATGCCTGAAATGGTTAGTGGCCCATACACAAACAAGCAGTTCACGCTCATTGACAGCATATCATGAATCTGTTTCATTTAAGGATCTTATAGCATACGTCAACCACCCTTTCCTTCCCTCCTGACCTTTGGGATAGTACAGCCATGAGCCTTTGCATCAACAGTAATGACACAAATTTTCCTTACAAATAATGGTTTTGAGGTAGGTGCCACAATCATTTTTCTCTCTACACACTCAAATGCTTCTTGGTATTTATTGTTTCACACAAATTCCTCCCCTTTACATAAGAGTTTACTCAAAGATTTTATGATGGTTCCAAAGTTCTTTACAAATTTGGCATAGTACTCACAAAACCCTATAAAGGACATACATTTTTCTCTGTTGGCAAGTAGTGGTGCATTCTTGATTGCTTGGACCAGAGACTCCTTTGGGACAATACTATTTGTCAAAATGGAATGCCCCAGGTATTCAACTTGTATTTTGGAACAAACTGCACTTTCAGGGGAAAGTACTGTGCCATTGTATGAAAAACTGATGCAGACTTTACATAAAATGTCTTCATGCTCTATAACGCCCTTTGTGAATACCAAAATGTCATCATGAAACATTTCACCATGTCATCCAAGACTTTGAATAGGTTAAACATGGCACATTGGAAGACGGCTGCTGCATACACAAGGCCGGATGGTATCTTTCTGTACTGGAATAATCCAAAAGGCATTATGAATGCTGTGAGTGGTCTAGATTATTCAGCCAATTTGATTTGGAGATAAGCAAGTGTTAGATCTAGGACAGAGGATATAGAAGTTCCTAGCAAAAGGACAATCATTTCATTTATTTTTGGCAACAGGTGTTTGTCAGTATTGATGCCCTAAGACCCACACAAAAGCAAAATTTACAGTTGATCTTCTTTGCTTGGACAATGGAAGAAATAATTCAGAGGATACCCTCTGAAAATCTTCCAACTAGGACTGTACCTCCATGAAAACAGAAATGGACACTCATTTCATTTTCTTTTTACAGGCATTGCACCATCTTTGAGTTTTACATGTTGAAAACTTTGGCAAAGGAATTGAAGATTTGGAGGCTCATGTCAAGTTCCATAACAGTTACAAATGGATCAGTGCAAAAGGGATAAGGATTATTTTCAAAAGACTTTTCTCCTTCCTACTAAGAACGCACACTCATTTCAGAGGCACATATATTTTGATTCACACAGATCTCCTCTTGAATTCAATGTTTGTTGCAAAGTGTCCTACTGAGTAAATTTTCTGCACATCAAGCAAGCCAGCTTTCACCACAGGTTAGAGGAGATTACAAACTTTATGTTCCAAACGTGATTCAAATCTTGCCTTGATGAACACATAGGAGGTTCATTAACTTCCTCTCCTCCAGTGCTATTTATTCCTTGTATCACTATCACTGTTACTCCTTTCTACATTATGATCCCCACTGGGGTCATTGTAAGTTGAATGTGCTTCAGACACTTGAGCAATTCTGGACTTCACATTGTGCTTGTTCTCCAAGCAAACACTTGCAAAGTGGCTTGTCCACCCCTATATTTTGCTTCCTTGCTGAAATCTGTGTGGCAGGATCAAAAAGGGGCTAAAAATAACAAAATATTCTGTAAGTATTTCGTTATTTTTTGCCTTCAGGTAACTGCATATAAATAACCTGCACATAATGAAAGGAAAAATAAATGCAAGTTAAATATCCTATGATTCTTTGCAAATCACTTAATCTCCCCGTGCCAAAAAAATGAATGTAACCTTGTGTAACGTAACTGGTGCTCATGTAAAGAGCTTCAATACCTTCAGGTCAAGTTCGCAATATATAAAAGTACCCAAAAATATTGATGGGAAATGTGAGACCTCAGGGCTGTGTGAGTGAGACCAGAGAGGCACAGAATTGAATCCTAGTTGGTGCACTGTGGAATAGTAACTTGTGGATTTGCAGCGCTATGAGGTCCCAGCCTGTGACAGAAAGCATTGTGAAAACGTAAGTCATCGTTCTAAAATATTATTGCACACAGTATAAGCTCGACTGCTGCAAAATGATGCAGTGCTTGAGATAAAATGAGTGCTTTCAAAATATATATTTTATTAATAAGTAATGAGACTGTACCTAGTTCAAACATTTTAGTGAATTAATTACTTCAACTCTGCTGATAACACCCTTACATTACCTCTTAAAAAGAATAACTCTGTGTCACCATGAAGCTTTAAGGGTCTCCATCAATTAAATGCTGGGGAGTAGCCCTTTCTCTCCTCTAGTCTCTGTACCCAATACTGCCTTCACATTCAGGAAAAGGCACCTCAAGGTCAGCATTAACCATTCAGGGCCAGCTGTTTTTGTAAAAAGTGAGTCTGGGGGTTGGCAGGGAAGAAGCAAACAGGGTTGCATTAAGATGAAGAGCCCTAATTCTCTGAACCCCTGGGGCCTCAGAGTAATGGCCCAGAAGAAACAGAAAAGGAGCAAGAGCCATAGATAGTGTAAAAAAATGTGGTCCAGAAGAGGGAGCACCATGTGGGAGCTCATTTTGTTGCTTACAAATAACCAGAGATAACATCCTCAGAGAGATGCCCCTAGAAGGGGTTAATATATAGGGACTTTTTTTTAAAGGTCGATCACTTTCATTAGTGCAGCAGGTGTAGGTGACCACTGTACCTCAATTATGTTTGTCTTACTACAAAAATGCTGAGAGGAGGCAAATTGTCCTTGCTACCATTAGAGCCCAGGTCAACCATGTTGTTTTTTTTTTTTTTTAACAAAGGAGCATAAAGTACCATTGGTGTTGTAGGTACAGTGGCTCCGGGGCCCGTGAAATGAGCCAACTAATTCCCAATCATGGCTGTTTTACTATCCTTCTTTGCTTGGATTAAGGCCCAGTGCCCACTTGCTATTCCAGTACAGCTTTCAGCCACGGAGAAATGGCTCAAGGGAGGGGAGAATTGAAGCAGAGGAGACACCCTAGTTTAGCCTCTGAGAGATGGCAGGAGTGGCATGTGGCAAGATGGGAGCCCTATTTTTAACAAATGTCTGAGGAGACAGCCCACTTTGCAAGGTAGTAGCTATCATTAGTGGAGCAGGTGCAGAAGCATTGCGGCCCAGGGGTCTGTGGGGCACACTACATCATAACTATGATAGTCTCACTTTATAAAAGGGGCATTGGACTTATTTTCCTTTCTAGCATTAGGACCGAGGGCACCCTTGCAGAAAAAAGGGGGACATGTGGGAGATCTTTTTTTCCTGAAAGGGACAGAGAGCCTGTTGCAAGATTGGAGTCATGGTCAGGCAAGACGGGGGAAGGGGTGAAAGAGGCTGAGGTTATAGCCTTCTACTCAAGGCTGAGGTTATCATTAGTACAACAGGTGTAGTTGCATTGGGGCTCAGGAGTGCGAGCGGGCTCACAAAACCACAGTTAAGGGTAGCAGTATTTTTGGGTCAATTACTGATTTTGTTTGATGCATCTCTCCTGCTCCCCCAATCCTTGTCATAACATTTTGGAGGGGCTCAGACAAAAAAAAAACATCTTCCTTAGTGGGGTTTAGAGCAAAAGAAGTTTGAAGACCTCTGCCTTACAGAATGCAGTGTGGAAGTACTGCTGTAGTAGTCTTGGAGTAATTTTATTTCTTGTGTATTCGGTTCTAGATTGCTTACTACTCAAACTGCAGATTTCATTTTCCTTTTTATCATGATTGTCCTTGTGGACTTCTCGGAACCAAGTCACAGTCTGTTCTATAGCCTTAAATGTCTCTACAACATCTTCCAGAGTGGGATACCCATAAGCATTCTTGAAATCGTTTACTATTGGTGATCACCATAAGTTGATACCTCAAAGTTTTATCAGTAGTAGCACCAGAATTAAATGTGGTGGATAGACTTCTAAGAGCAGTTTAAAACTCCTCAAATATTTCATTCTGCTTTCGCCTCCTGGTGTAAAAATATCTCTTAATTCTGATGCCTATAGTTGGCTTAAAGCTGTTCTCTAACCTAATCACTGACTCCTACTCATCATACCCCTCCTCTTCTTACCCCTCCTCTTCTTCCCATGCCTCTACTTTAAGTAGAGTTTTGAAAATGTCTTGTCCCTCAGAGCCCAGACAATGGAGAAGAATGCTCTTTCTATGTTCAACAAGCATTTTATTTACATCACTAGCTACAAGGTATGTGAGGAACTCCTTACACCTTTTCCAAGGGATAGGAGGATCCACTTTGTTTTGCAGGAATTTTTGAGGGGAGTCACACTGCACATCACTTTATCTGAAATTATATTTCCTCTTAAAAAAAACACACAAAAAGTGTCTGCTAATCAACGTCTATTATTAGAGATTGTGAAATAAGTTGTGCGAAAAATGTGAATTCATAAACTGGAGAAAGCAGTTCCAGGGAAAATCAGATAAATGTCACTTGTGGTCAGGAGCAACCATGTCGAAAGTGTTCACCAGTACCTCAAAGTTTTATCAGTAGTAGCACCAGAATTAAATGTGGTGGATAGACTTCTAAGAGCAGTTAAAACTCATCAAATATATCAAAACTTGCAGCCTGACGGTCAATGTCAAAATACCTGGGGACAAAATTGCAAGAATGAAGTCAGGAGGTTGAAAGTTCGTCATACAGATTTGAAATGTACAACTCCTGCAGTGGAGCACAGACTTCCATAGAGTTGAATATGAAATAAAAATAGTGACAGTCCACAAAACAAGGCATGGAACACTGACTTCCTGAGGGAGGGGGAAGTAAATCCAGTCCCAAGCGTGGCATACTTCGAAACAGAGTGGAAATACCACACTCTCCATCAAGTTTGTGAAATTTGGGGGGGCGTGGCCAAACCGCGGACTGTAATGGCCGCGTAGGCTTGGCGCTCCGCCGCTGTTCCCCGGAAACTTGGACCGCCCGATGGCGTCGGCTGCACCGCTACAACTGGCGATGGTGTTAGAGAGGTAGTGGAGGTTGCCGGCACTGAATGCGATCCTTGGGGCATTTGTGGTACGGATCGGCACCGATGTGCGGAGCACGCGCGAGGAGCGGCCTACATCCTGGTGTGAAGCCGGGGGCTCTGGTAGAGTGAGCCGGCGAGTGCTCCAGCGAGGCCGGAGGAGATTGCTGTGGGCCTGGCTTGCCAAACGCCAAAGGTGGGGTAAGCGGTGGGGGTGCCCAGATTAATGAGGTTCCTCCCAGCGAGTCCCGCAGACGCTCTCCGGAGGCCCCGTGGTGACAGGGTCCCCGGGCGAGCCTGGGGACCGCCTACCGGGCCGGGAGCTGCGAGACGACATCAGAAGCTCCCCCGCTGCCGCACCCCATGTACAAATATGGGTGACGCCTGCGGCTGCCTCCCGGGCATACCCCCCATGCATGTATAGAGGCCACTGCAGCCCGCACCGGGGCGCACCGTCAAAATCGGGCAGGCACAGGTTTTAGTGCCAGAGAATACTGGGGATCCAGCAAGGGCCGGCTTGTGACGCATCCTGCCTTACACAACGCAGTGTAACCTGTAAGGCAAACCCCATATGGTGGCCTGATCGGACTCCCTGGCTGGGGGCATGGTCCGGAAGGACCCTAGGCAGAGAACCCTCCCGTTCAAGCCACCAGGTCACAGCACAGCGACACAGCAGTCCAACATGGCGGAGGGTGGAGGAACGCACACAGCCGTGGCGGCCGGGTCAGACACCATGCTGATGGAACTCAGGGCGGGCTACAAAGCTTTGGATACTCGTTTTGACGCCCTGGATAAGAGGCTGGATACCATGGGCGCCCGGCTTGACCAGCAGGAGGGGCGCATAACCACGGCTGAGGGCAGGATCTCCGACCTAGAGGATGGCACCGCCCGGACCACTAAAAAGCTTGAGCGGATGGAGAAACTCGTCAAATCAATCGCCATTAAGAATGAGGATTTGGAGGCACGGGGCGGCTCAACAACATTCAGGTCGCTGGTGTACCTGAATCTACCAACACCGGGTGACTGGACGGGTTCATGGAAACGCTATCTGACCTCTTTGGTATGGAGTCCTTCACCGCCACTTTCGTGGTGGAACGAGCACATTGCATCCTTGGGCCACGCCCAAACCCTGGCTGCCCGCCAAGGCCTATCATAGCCCACCTGCTCAACTTTAGAGACAGGGACACTGCTTTGAGGATGGCGCCTGAGAAGGGCCCTCTAGAATGGCAGGGGTCATCCATATCCTTGTACCCAGACTTCACTGCAATGGTGCAGGAAGCAAGACGAAAATATGCTGGGTTGAAGGCGAACCTCTGGAGTCTGGGGCTGCGCTACGGGATGTTATACCCCGCTTGACTAAAAGTGGATGTGGACGGTCGCTCACGTGTCTTTGATTCTCCCCACGACGCCCAGGAATTCTGCCAGAACTATTCCAAGTCAGGGGGGCAGCGGGGAACACCCTCCCCGCAACATTCGCAGAACATCCCGGACTCTGGTACAAGTGCGGACCTCTTCACGGCCAGTTAGACAGACCAAGCCGTCATTAACAAACAATGTAAGACCTGTATCTAGCTGTACGGCGCACCGCTTGGACCAGTTTATCTCACTTCATGGCTTGGACTGCAGTGGGCAGCCACACGGGACGGACTACATTCATTCATGCAGGCGCTTTTGCGCCAACGATACCGGGGAAGCGGGGTGGCGTTGCCACCCCCCGAGTGCAGATGCACCTACTTAGGCTGTTGCAGTATTGCAGCATGATTCTTTTTCACTTGCATTTGACTTTTGTTGTTGGGGGTTGGGCTTTTCCCCTGAAGTTTGGTACGGGGGATGGGAGGTGGGTGGGGGGGATGTTGAGGCTTCAAGCGAGAGTTAGTATTATGGCTACATCGAACATTTCTTTTGCAGTGCATTAATGGTTGTTTAGATGCAGGCAAGTTTCATAACATGGACTTAGGTTATGGTTAATAAGGTACAGTCAGAAGCTAACGTGGTGATGATGTCCTGGAACGTAAGGGGTCTTAACAACGCAAGTAAATGTAAGCAAGTGACCAATTATATGCAACGCCACCAGGTGGACATTGCCTTCTTACAGGAGACACACTTGGCACCCTCAGTTACGTCTCCCCTGGCTACCAACTGGGGGGTACATAGGTATTTTGCAGGGTACAGCTCATACGACAGGGGAGTCGCAGTATTGATCCACAGGCGGGTACCATTCAGTTAGGTGGAGGTGTATCGGGAGGATGGTGGGCATTATCTGCTGGTTAAGGGATGCTTGTTAGAACACTCAGTATTGTTGGTTAATATTTATGCACCAAATGTTGATGATCCCGACTTCTTTGACACCATTCACACACATATCGAGTGTATGGGGGCGGACCAGATTTGCCTGGGTTGGGATCTTAATCTACTCCTTGACCCGGCGAGAGACAGCACAGCAAATACTGTAGACACAAAGCCTAGGGCTAGGCGTTCGCTGCTAGATATTATGGACAAGTACGGGCTGGTGGACGCTTGGAGATACCACTGTCCCAGTCAGGACGGGTATACCCACTACTCTGCCCCACACAATACATGGACCCGGTTAGATTATTGGTGTCTCTCTGCAGGGGCGGCGCTATGGGTTGGCACAGCTTGTCATCTTCCCTGTACCTTGTCGGACCACTCCCCTGTTTTGTTGCAGCTGAGAACCCCACGCGCGGGGGGGTCGAAAGGCCATGGTAATTCCCTGACATGGCTTTGAGGGACACTGTATTTGCATCGGAACTGAGAGATGCGATACTTGAGTATTTTTCACTGATTGTGGGCACCGTGAAATCCAAGGCCACACTGTGGGAGGCCTTTAAAGCATACGTCAGGGGAGTGTGCATCTCAAAGAGTGCTGGGGTACTTGGGGACCTACGACGCATGCTCGCACAATTAGAGGCGCAACTGGCAGAGGTTGATAGAACTGACGCACACCCCATTTGTCCCCCCAGTCTGCCTCGTCGTGCAACCCTTATGGCAGAGTTCCAGGAGGCGGCAGAGCGAGAGGCACATTATCTTGGCAAGTATGCAGTTGCCAAGCGATATGGGGAGGGCGAACGGACGGGTAGAACCCTTGCCAGACTAATGCAACAGTCCCGCAAACCGACTTTTACAGCTGAATTGATGGGGCAAGAGGACTCGCGGATAACTGGCAATGTGGGTGTCCTCGAGGAGGTACTCACATACTATGTTACCTTATATGCCTCCAAAGCCACTGGGAATTCAACGGCATACAGGGACTATTTAGATGAGATCTCATTGGTCTGGATGGAAAAAGCACATCAGGAGTTCTTGGCAGAACCTTTCTCTGAGGACGAGGTAATCAAAGCTATTGATGCACTGGATGGCTCCAAAGCACCAGGGCTTGATGGGTTCACTGGATGCTTTTGTAAGAAGTATAAAGATATTCTTGCTCCATACCGCATAGACATTCTCACAAGTGTGGATTGCACCACCAATTCCAAAAGTAATTTTGTCCATCCACTGTATGTATCACAAGACTTTCTTTATTCTTCTTCTTCAACAAACAACAGCCAAACAGCCAACGCCTTTCGTACAACTTCTGTGGACTTCATCAGGGCTTGGTAAGTAAATGTAGTCTTCTAAGGTTGTAGGTCTTGGTAGAAAAAATAGAGCCTCAGGTACGATATGTGTCCCTCGTTGGAACTGTTCCCTCCTGGATCCAGGGTCAGTTCAATATTGCTCGGCTCCTGTGCCGTGCTGAGCAGCAGTTCAGACCGTCCTATTCCACGTCCTCGGTTCGGCGGTGTTGAGCGCAAGACCTCATAGACATGTATCAGGAGGCGGTGGAGACGGGTGTGCTTCCCCCTACCCTGAGAGAGGCGGTTATAATCCTACTCCCGAAACCCGGGAAAGACCCACTGAAATGCGGTTCATATAGACCGATGTCACTCTTAAATTTCGACAATAAGATTCTAGCCAAGATATTGGCAACGAGGCTTGCCCTTATTATTGAACAACTGATCTCGCCCGCCCAGTCGGGATTCCTCCCTCACAAATCAACTGCTCTTAAACTCCGTACGTTATTTGCCACACTGCATAGAATTTCACCGTTGGTCCCCGCAGCGGCTGTGCTGCTCGATGCGGAGAAGGCATTGGACTCCCTTGAGTGGCCCTTTCTATATGCCACGATGGGTTGCATGGGGGTGCCGGAGCAGTTTCTAGCAGTCATCAAATTACTATACACACAACCTACAGCGCGCATTCGCCTCAATGGAACATTGACATCCGAGTTTCCGCTTACACGGGGAACGCGGCAGGGGTGCCCACTCTCCCCCCTGCTGTTTGTGCTGACACTGGATCCACTGGTGCGGCATCTGCAGGAGCGGCACAGTCATCAGGCCTGCAGTTTAATACTGGTCCCTTTCTTCTTACACTGTATGCAGATGATATCATACTCTATGTACGGCACCCGGATGACAATCTTGCACCGCTTCTTCGCGAAATGACAAGGTATGGCACCCTGTCGGGTCTTTGCATTAATTGGGAGAAGTCGGAGGTTTTCCCATTGACTGAGGTGCCCTGTGGAAAAACAGTGGAGTATCCATTGACGTGGTGCGAAGACTCCATTAAATAGCTCAGAATCCATATACACAGAGAGGCGGATCGTATCCTTCAACTGAACTACGGCCCGGTAATGGAGAGGTTGGGACGCAACATAGAACGATGGTTAAAGCTGCCCCTGTCTATGGCGGGAAGGATAGCCATTGTCAAAATGGTAGTCCTCCCACAATTTTTATATCTGTTTCATAACATTCCAATTTCGTTGTATGGTAGTTTCTTCTCCACGCTTCGGACACATTTGATACGGTTGGTGTGGGGTGGCAAACAGCCTAGAATCAGCTGGGACACCCTAATGCTGCCATATGAGGGAGGAGGGTTTGGGGTGCCACATTTCCGTATTTATTACTTGGTGGCGCAGGCAAGTTTTGCTCGGCACTGGTATCACGCAGATGTCAGGATTCCATATTTCAGGCCGGAGGCCGATCTGGCACTTCCGGCGCCCCTTAACTCTCTACTGCCGGTTGGGTATCCCCGGGACCCACAAGACATTCAGACGCTTTCCACAACCAGCTGGGTATGGCACAGATTACTCAAAGTAACTGGATCCCGCACCTTATACTCATCCCCATTACCATTAGCGGGAAATGGCTGGATTCCTATTCTACAGGAGATGCTTGCAAAGCGGACTTTGGCAAAATTTCATTTTTAGACTTTTGGAGGCCTGTTCCCTAGTGGACACGTCTTCGCATGCACGGAGGACCCTCGCTTTCGGGAAGCTACAGTTATGGATCACTTTGTATTGCAAAGGCTACAGAGGGCCCTGAGGGCTAATATTTTTAGCTATCCACTAGAGCCCCATGAGTTCCCCCTTTTGACAGGTATTATTAAAGATGTGGATGGGAGTCATCTTATGTCCAGACTGTATAAGGCCGAAGTGGCGATACTCCCCAGCCGGGATTCTGAGGTACGGGCGGCCTGGGAGCGCAACCTTGGCCATCCTATCTCCGATTCACAGTGGGGTCGGTGCTGCACACAAATAAGCCATGTCTCCCCTAACCACCCGCACAAGTTGCTGCATTTTAAATTCATTTGGAGGGCATACATAACACCTAGCAAATTACATATCATCGACCCATCCCGTCCACATTCATGCCCCAGATGTCGCTCCCCAGAGGCGGACTTTGCACACATTACTTGGACATGTGACAAGATATCGGGTTATTGGACGGTAGTCTGTGGGGAGATCTCTCGTATGACAGAGATGAAGCTGGCACCCACACCGCTGATGGCACTGCTTGGGTATACACATGACCTCCCCAAGTCCAGGCGACGGTTTGTCGCCATTGCACTCCTTATTGCTAAGAGAGAAGTAGTCATTAATTGGGGCAGCAAACGCACACCCACGTTACACACATTGCAACACAAACAGCGACGCATATGCATTGTTACAGCCACCTGCTGCTAGGCCCCTTGATATATGGCAATCATTCCACTCTTACCTGCTGTCCTTACGGGATCCTGGTGGTACCCCGCCCTCGCAGCAACACGCCCCTACAGATGCTGGGGTGGAAGGGGGAACTCCCGGGACCACTGGGCCATCGCCGAGATTGTAGTGTATTTAAATGTGTACCCCTCGCCCTCTTGCAGGACGGGACTATTGTACTCAATGTTAACCTTGTGAATCCATGCCTGTACGTTGACTTGTATTTAACCTTTTGAGTATGCCATATACCAAACTGCACTGTAGTAATGTTTAAATGATATTGTGAAAATCAATAATAAAAAAAAAAAGTTTGTTAAATTCGGTGTTACACTACAGTTCAGTAACCGCAATGCTATCAACTTCCAATTAGATGAAGGCAGTGACGCAAAGCTCAGTGTGCATGCCTTCACTAAACAGAATGGCTGCACACATGTATCAAACCTGATCTCTCGTGAGACTTCGACTGGATTCCCCGCACAGAATTTGCTCAAAATCTGAATCCAGCAGCTTGATGAGGAATCGGTTCTGCTGTTGCAAAGGTCCCACTGTACTAAGTTAGCACATTACGATACTGTGCAGTACCACAAACAACGCTTCCCAAATAAAGACAAACACTCTCAGAGGTTCAAAGTATCCAGATCAGGTTTAATAGGAGCATCACACAGAAAATAGAGACTGGGTAAGAGGGGCTGGGGCAAGCACAAAGTTAACAAAGGTTGGAAGGGAGCTGCTGAAGCAGCACACAGACTATGAAGGGTGGGCAGGAGGGAAGTGAAGGAGGAACAGAGAGGGGGAGAAGTACACAAAAGAGACAGCTGGAAGACACACGCACTCGCATAGAGTCCTTAAACAAAAGAAAAGTCTGAAATAGCAAGCAATGGAGGACATAGTAATGCATCCATGCTCCAGGGGAGGGACAAACAAAGAGGAAAGAAAGCCTACGGAAGCTGATGAATATTAAGTAAGCACATGACAATGAAGCCAACAAATGCTAAGCAATGGGTGGCCTCTGAGCCCATTGTAAGGTGATAAAAGGTCTTGCAAGAGACAGTAGATTGTCTTGAGCCATACCCTACAGCTACTAAAGGGAGTGTACGTGAGCAGATACCAGTACCCTTAGTTGAGGAAGGCCTGACGAAGGAAGAGTGTGTCTTATTGAAATCTATTGCGGCCCTCTGAAGATCACAGAGAAGACCAGTACAATTAAAACTGCAGTGCAGAATTAATTTGGAGTGGACAGCAGAGAACATGGAGAAAAGAGAGTGCATCCTAGTAATCTCAACAGTAGGGACAAGGACAGTGGCGAAAGAGCTAACTTCATTTAAATAACATGCCACAGATACTATGCTAAAACTTGAGGCAAGGATTGAGATGCTGGATGATTTAAGGAGTGGTGCTAACATCCAGGGGTTTGGGGTCCCAGCTGACATTTTGCCTGAATTCTTACTGACATTGTTCCATAACCTGTTACAGCTTTAAGAGGACAGTGACCTAGTAAGTGTACAGACTGCCATCAAGGCATCAACAAAGAACATCTATATTGGTAGACACTGTAATGATCGTGATGCAAGCACAGGGCTGAAGAGATGAAATCTTTAGAGCAGCTGTACAGCGGAAAAGAGTGACCTGATGCTGGAACATTTTGGAGAAAGAGCTTGGATGGAGGTCAAGAAAGGGACCGTGGCACTGGGGCTCCTGGTCTGAGTTGCCTTCTCTATTAGACTGAAAAGTGGAACATGATGGGAAGTGATATGTGTATGGGCGGATGGAACTCGGCTGAGGTGTTTCTGGAGGGGTGACATGTGGATAACAGATTAAATTGAAATAGAGTTGTTTGTGACAGTGTTGGGGAGATGTGGGACATGGGTTAGGTCTGGTGTGGGGATAGGAAGTTGTTTATGGGGGTGGGAGGTGTGATGTGATACCAATCAAAGGCTGGTCCTCCAATCAGCGATGTTCTCTCTAAATATCTGTTGTCTCTCAGTTTATCTAATTTCACCCCTCACCCCACAAGCCCATGCTCCCATGGAAGAAGCAGTGTTCTTAAACTACACTACGGGGTATGATAGACAGAGAAACCTTTATTTCTATTATATTTGCACAAGCCTTTTCTGTGATAAGGAACTTGGGTTTAATGAAGTAGAATATTGTACTAGTTGCTCATTTTGTGAACTTTTTGAATGAAACAATTTAAACCTATAAATGTTAAATTAAAAAAATATCCTACGCTTATATTAAAAGAAATATATGAGCGCTTCCTTGCAGTTAGGTGTATCTAGAATAGTTATAAACCCTTTTTTAGCAAGAATGCATATCGCAGGAAAATATGTTTCTTATTGGTGCAAAGAAAACTTTCTGTTGGCTTTGCATTACTGTAGCCTGAAAGCATATTTGAAATACATATGGATGACTTAGAAAAAAGTAAAATAGAAAGAAAAATCTATTCACTAAGTACATTACTGGCCCACCAGACCTGGCTTTGAAGGACAAGTAACTTACCTTCGATAACAGCTTATCTGGTAAAGACATGAGCTAGAGCATGGGTACTCACAAACTTTCTCTCGGGGGCCAAATTTAAAGTGTGGTTTGTGGCCGAGGGCCGCACCGGTGTGGGCGGGGTCATTGGGGGGAGGGGGCGGGGCTAGAGCAAAACAAAACTGACCATGAGGTGGAACACAGGCCCCTGCAGCGGACGCCTTCGTCCACTGAGCCACCGGACCCGGCATACATACATACATACATACATACATATCTATCTCTCTCTCTCTCTCTCTCTCCCTCCCTCCCTCTGTCTCCCTCCCTCCCTCTCTCTCCCTCCTTCTCTCTATCTATCTCTCTCTCTCTCCCTCCCTCTCTCTCTCTGTCTCCCTCCCTCTCTCTGTCTCCCTCCCTCTCTCTCCCTCTATCTGTCTCCCTCCCTCTGTCTCCCTCTGTCTGTCTCCCTCCTCCCTCTGCCTGTCGCCCTCCTCCCTCTGTCTCCCTCTGTCTGTCTCCCTCTGTCTGTCGCCCTCTGTCTGTCGCCCTCTGTCTCCCTCCCTCTGTCTCCCTCCCTCTGTCTCCCTCTGCCTGTCTCCCTCTGCCTGTCTCCCTCTGTCACCTTACCCGGCTCTCACTCCCTGTCTCCCTCTCTCTCTGTCTCCCTCTCTCTCTGTCTCCCTCTGTCTGTCTCCCTCTGTCTCCCTCCCTCCCTCTCTCTCCCTCTCTCCCTCCCTCTCTCTCTCTCTCTCTCTCTCTCTCTCTCTCTCTCTCTCTCTCTCTCTCTCTCTCTCCCTCCCTCCCTCTCTCCCTCTGTCTCCCTCCCTCTCTCTGTCTCCCTCTCTCTGTCTCCCTCCCTCCCTCTGTCTCCCTCCCTCTGTCTCCCTCTGGCTCCCTCTGTCTGTCTCCGTCTGTCTCCGTCTGTCTCCGTCTGTCTCCTTCTGTCTGTCTCCCTCTATCTGTCTCCCTCTATCTGTCTCCCTCTATCTGTCTCCCTCTATCTGTCTCCCTCTATCTGTCTCCCTCTATCTGTCTCCCTCTATCTGTCTCCCTCTGTCTGTCTCCCTCTGCCTGTCGCCCTCCCTCTGTCGCCCTCCTCCCTCTGCCTGTCGCCCTGCTCCCTCTGTCTCCCTCTGTCTCTCTGTCTGTCTCCCTCCCTCTGTCTCCCTCTCTCTCTGTCTCCGTCCCTCTGTCTCCGTCCCTCTGTCTCCCTCCCTCTGTCTCCCTCCCTCTGTCTCCCTCCCTCTGTCTCTCCCTCGGTCTCCCTCGGTCTGTCTCCCTCTGTCTGTCTCTCTGTCTCCCTCCCTCTCTGTCTCCCTCCCTCTCTGTCTCCCTCTCTCTCTGTCTCCCTCCGTCTCTCCCTCTGTCTCCCTCTCTCTGTCTCCTTCTGTCTCCCTCTCTCTCTGTCTCCCTCTCTCTCTGTCTCCCTCTGTCTGTCTCCCTCTGTCTGTCTCCCTCTGTCTCCCTCCCTCTCTCTCTCCCTCCCTCCCTCTATCTCTCTCTCTCTCCCTCCCTCTCTCTCTCTCTCCCTCCCCCTCTCTCTCTCTCTCTGTCTCCCTCCCTCTCTCCGTCTCCCTCTCTCTGTCTCCCTCCCTCCCTCTCTTTCTCCCTCTGTCTCCCTCCCTCTGTCTGTCTCCGTCTGTCTCCTTCTGTCTCCCTCCCTGTCTCCCTCCCTCTATCTGTCTCCCTCTATCTGTCTCCCTCTATCTGTCTCCCTCTATCTGTCTCCCTCTATCTGTCTCCCTCTATCTGTCTCCCTCCCTCTGTCGCCCTCCTCCCTCTGCCTGTCGCCCTGCTCCCTCTGTCTGTCTCCCTCTGTCTCTCTCTGTCTGTCTCCCTCTCTCTCTGTCTCCGTCCCTCTGTCTCTCCCTCTGTCTCTCCCTCGGTCTGTCTCCCTCTGTCTGTCTCTCTCTGTCTCCCTCCCTCCCTCTCTGTCTCCCTCCCTCTCTGTCTCCCTCCCTCTGTCTCCCTCTGTCTCCCTCTCTCTGTCTCCCTCTGTCTCCCTCTCTCTGTCTCCCTCTGTCTCCCTCTCTCTGTCTCCCTCTCTCTGTCTCCCTCTCTCTCTGTCTCCCTCCAAGGCCTGAGCTCCCTGGCCTTGGCTCAACTCTCTGACTACAGGCTGGCGGGAAACATCACATCACAGGCTCTTAACGCACACCTCACCCGGCTCTCACTCCCTGCTGCCCTCTGTCACCCTCTGCCATCTCACCCGGCTCTCACTCCCTGCTGCCCTCCATCACCTCACCCGGCTCTCACTCCCTGCCCTCTGTCACCCTCTGTCACCTTACCCGGCTCTCACTCCCTGCTGCCCTCCGTCACCTCACCCGGCTCTCACTCCCTGCAACCCTCTGTCACCTTACCCGGCTCTCACTCCCTGCAACCCTCTGTCACCTCATCCGGCTCTCACTCCCTGCTGCCCTCCGTCACCCTCTGCCATCTCACCCGGCTCTCACTCCCTGCTGCCCTCCGTCACCTCACCCGGCTCTCACTCCCTGCTGCCCTCTGTCACCCTCTGCCATCTCACCCGGGTCTCACTCCCTGCTGCCCTCCGTCACCTCACCCGGCTCTCACTCCCTGCCCTCTGTCACCCTCTGTCACCTTACCCGGCTCTCAACTCCCTGCTGCCCTCCATCACCTCACCCGGCTCTCACTCCCTGATGCCCTCTGTCACCTTACCCGGCTCTCAACTCCCTGCTGCACTCCATCACCTCACCCGGCTCTCACTCCCTGCTGCCCTCCATCACCTCACCCGGCTCTCACTCCCTGATGCCCTCTGTCACCTTACCCGGCTCTCACTCCCTGCTGCCCTCCGTCACCTCACCCGGCTCTCACTCCCTGCTGCCCTCTGTCACCTCACCCGGCTCTCACTCCCTGCCCTCTGTCACGTCACCCGGCTCTCACTCCCTGCCCTCCGTCACCTCACCCGGCTCTCACTCCCTGCTGCCCTCCGTCACCCTCTGCCATCTCACCTGGCTCTCACTCCCTGCTGCCCTCCGTCACCTCACCCGGATCTCACTCCCTGCTGCCCTCCGTCACCTCAGCCAGCTCTCACTCCCTGCTGCCCTCTGTAACCCTCTGCCATCTCACCCGGCTCTCACTCCCTGCTGCCCTCCGTCACCTCACCCGGCTCTCACTCCCTGCTGCCCTCCGTCACCTCACCCGGCTCTCACTCCCTGCTGCCCTCCGTCACCTCACCCGGCTCTCACTCCCTGCTGCCCTCAGTCACCTCACCCGGCTCTCACACCCTGCTGTCCTCTATCATTCTCTGTCACCTCACCCCGCGTGTGTGGCAGCCCGGGCTGAGACAGCTTCCTGGGCACACACACAGCCGCACCCGAGTACTTCACAGGTCTTTAAAAGACCATTTGCATGATAACGAGGCTTTGTTGTATTTCACCTCTTCTTAGCGCCCCTGCAGCTCCACTCGGACTATCGCTGGAATCGCCCGGCCCCCATAGAGCAGAGTCTGTGTTTGCTGACACTCTGTAAAAAAAACAAAAAAACACAGGTACGATGTCTGCTAGGTCGGCGGGCCGCCAAGGAAGGCTTGCCGGGCCGCTGGCGGCCCGCGGGCCGTACTATGAGTACCCGTGAGCTAGAGATTCCCCTGATGCTGCGCCCACTGGAACTTCAAGTCCCACTGCAGAGCCCACATATGCCATCTGGCATGTGTCACTTGCAGGATGCAGCGGCCATGAGGCCTAGCAGCCTAGGAGTTATTCTCACCAAATTCCAGGCTAGAGGCTGAAACATCGGTATCATAGCCTGAATATCCTGGACTCGCCGTTCAGAGGGATAGGCCCGAAACTGCACCGTATCCAGAACAGCTCCAATGAAAAGGAGCGTCTGAGAGGGAGTCAGGTGTGCCTTCGGCACGTTAATAGAGAACCCCAGCAAATACAGAAGGTTCGCCATTGTCTGGAGGTGGAAGACGACAGCCTGGGGTGAACTCGTCTTCAACAACTAATCGTCGAGATAGGGGGAAGACCGGCACCCCTGATCTGAGCAGCTGAGAGGCCCAAGGACTTGGCTGTAGCCCGTGAGTCCTTAAAGATCTCTAGGGCCATGTCTGCTTTGTCTCCAAAGAGACAGGTGCCATCAATTTGCATGTCCATGAGGGAAGCCTGAACATCCGTAGAAAAGCCAGAAGCTCTCAGCCAGGCGTGGTGTCGAACAGAAACCGTTGATGAGATCGCTCTTACCGGCGAGTCGGTCGTGTCATGCCCACAATGATTGGCAAACTTTGCTGCATCTCTCCCATCTGATACCGCTTGAGAGAGAGGGACTCCTCCGGTACCTGTGGCAGCACTTGTACAATCGTCTCCCACAGGGAGTGGGAATAACGGGCCAATAGGCATGCGGTGTTCACCAACTGCAATGCAAGGCTGGCAGAAGAAAAGATTTTCTTACCCCAACGATCCAGCCTCTTGGATTCCCTGTCCGGGGGTGTGGAAGGGAATTTGCCTTGTGAGGTAGAGGCTTGGACCAACAAGCTCTTGGGGGTAGGGTGGTTGGTGAGGAAATTTGGGTCGCCCGGTGCAGGGCAATGGCGGCGGGCGATTGTCCTATTAACAGGAACCCCTGTGCTGGGCTTGGACCAGGTTCCCAGAAGGACATCAGTAATCAAGGCCTGGCTGAATGGCAGGAGGGGTTCCGAGGAGGACCACCCGGCTGCGAGACCTTCGTCAAGATGTTCTTCTGGACTTCCACCGAAGGGAGCTGAAGGTCCAGGACCTCAGCTGCCTTTCTCACCACCATAGCATATGAAGCTCCCTCCTCCGTAGCCATGGTAAGGGGAGAAAGCAGGCCAGAATCTGGGGAGGTATCCACTCCACTGGCCTCACCCAATTCCTCATACCAGTCAATTTTGTATTGAGGCTGGTCCTGTAAAGGGTCCAGCGACCCCTCCCAATCTTCCTCCATTCCTAGCCCTTCAAAATAAGGCTGAGGGACCGACCATAGACCCACGGGTGCTATCGGTGCCCGAATCGGCGTCAGAAGGCACCGATCCGGCTTCTGGTCATTGGGGATGGCGTCGCCGGGGGGGGACGGCGGTGTCAGGAGTCTCGGCGTGGGGAAGGTCATAGTGGCATGACCGGCGTCGTTCCGGATCCATAAGGAGTCATTGGCGCCGGAGCTGCCAGCGGAACCCAATGGAGCCCCCTCTGAGTCTCTGGGGTCCGAAGGCGTGCCAGAAGGGTCAGGCCGCCCAAATATGAGGCACATGGTGTCATAAAATCCTTTGAACTGGGCGGGGGTCGCTCCGGCTCCCGGAAGGCAGGGAAGCGCGGAGCCGATCCAGGCACCTCCGTCACGTCGGACGATGGACAGGGAGAAGTTAAAGCATGCTTCGACTCCTTGTGTTTCTTTTGCCTCTTGCCTCTTACCTGACCTACTCGACGACTTTGAGTGGGAGGAAGTGGACTTAGGGCTCCCAGAGCGGTGCCCGGACTTTCCTCTCGACCGGGAATGAGAACGAAACCTCCAGGGCGAAAGATGCGGTGCCGGGCCGGAAGTAGCTTTAGGGACCTCTCTCTCAAAGCTTTCGGACCCATGGCCCGGCAGTGGGAGCACGACTTCGAGTCGTGGTCACGCTCTAGTCACCAAAGACAAATCAAGTGTGGATCTGTCACCAACATGGCGCGGCACGGTTTGAATCCAGAAGTCTTCTTTGACATGTTGAAAAACCTACACACCAAAAAATGTTAGACAAAACGTCGAAAAAAGCCTGTCAAAAAGTGACAGAGGATAGCCCTCTTTACAGATCTGCGCTGGCTGGTGCGGAAAGAAAAGAACTGACGTCAGCGCACAAAGATGGCACCTATATAGGTGACACGGACGTCACAACGGCAGATACGACACCGACGAGGTCACACAGAGCTGACCAATGCCACCTACCGCCGTGCAAGAGTACTGCACGAAAAACAATCTTCCGGATCCAGTCCGATGCCTGATAAATTGAAAGGTAAGGAATGTGCGGCTGGATGTCGCTATCAGATGTGCCCTTTTTTATACAGATGTGTATATGTGATAAGGCAAAATGCCATCACTCATAATGGAAATGCTATAGGTTGTGATGGATGGACACAAAATATGTATGACAGTTGAATAGACCAACAGATTAAGAGGTCTGATCCAAACCCTCTCATCATATGTATATGAGTATGTACGTTTTAGTTATGAATTTCTTTGACTAATTGAGGCTGGCAAAACAGCTAAAAAAGTTTCTGGCCCAAAAGTGTCCCTCTGTTATCACTATATTGCAGAGTTTGCAACAGCAACTATCTACGGCTCAAAACCTCTTTCAAATGATAACTGATTTGCTACTAATTTTGTCTCCATTTTACAAATCTGCACAAAATTTGACACTTGCTTGGTTGATCCAGCCAAGTTTCAGATGCCAAATTTAATGCAGATCCATCTGGAATAGAGGTTTCAAGGAGGCATTTTCTGTTTTAGCTCCCAGCAGTAGTTTTTGCTCACCTCAAGAGCAAAAATATGAATCACACTTGGCATAACAGTAGATCTTTACTCTCATTGTATGGTTTTTGATGTTTGGTGTACATCTGTTTAATCATTTTTAGTTCTGGCGTTAGCTAAGACCTTTTGATGTTACTCAAATTAAATGCATAATATACTTAATTAAAGGGGCTTTCAGCCAGCTATCTTCACTCACTGGTCTGTTGTTGTGTCATTCACATTTTGCTTCTGCCAACGACAACATACAGCAAGGGGCAATGGGTCAGCCTACTTCAGCCACTGTTTAATTTCACTTTGAGTGACTGCATTATGTCCTTTCACAAGAAACACATTTGCACTTGTGGTAGTACCCTTTAGTGCCAGTGTTTTATGTTTTTTACTTTATACTTACTTTAGTGTTGTCTTTGTGTTTAGAGCAAGATGTAATAACAGGAAGCTTTAGATGTAAGCACAATGCACATTCTAGCCTTATAAGTTCCTGTCTCCTGCAAACGGTGTTGTCAATTGCTTATGGAGGGACTTTGGTTTACTTTTCTACTACTATTTCGCAGCATAACAGATTGTGTCAATTTTAAACTGTTCTGTATTAAGTAATGCCTTCTTTCTTGCCGTCTCTTTCTTTCCTTATTTTTCTTTCATTTTCTTTCTTTTCTTCTTTTTCCTCCCTTCCATCCTGCTTTTTCATTCTTTCTTTCTTGCCTTTGTTTATTTTTCTTCCCTTTTTTCCTTTCTTCCTTTCCTTCTTTCTTGCCCTCTCTTTTGCCTTTGTTCTGTTTACCTTCTTTCTTTTTTAGGTCTCGCGGCTAGCGTTGCAGTGCGTAGCCCTGCTCGCGCAGCGCGAGACCTCTAGAAAGGGCTTTAGAAAGCTAACCACACGCTGGTGCGTGTGGTTTTGCTTTCCGCGGCTGCCATTGGCTTTCGCGTGCTTTTTAAAAAAAAAATCCAGCACGCAATTGGGCAAAGGCGGGCGCATGTCCCGCCTTTGCTCCGCCCATTCCCGTCGGTGGCCAGCACGCGCAGCAGCGCGCATTCGTCTCGCTGCCGCTGCCGCGCTCCCTCCCCCCGCTCCTCTGTGGTGCGCACGCACCACTGGTTTCTCCTGCAGTTTTATATAGAGCAAGCTCGACCCGAATGTATTAGAGCGCTTAACATTAGCCGGTTACTGCGTAAAAAACGCAGGAGTTTGTTTAAGAATCCGTCAGAGAGTGGCGCCGGCTGTAACCACAAGATGGAGCAGGACTGCGCCGGTGCTGAGAGGGCAGCGTGAGGAGCGTACGCCGGTACTGGGAACCTCAGGTAAGGCGAGCTAAGTCCGACAACCCCTGCAGCCCCGTTCCAGGTCTGTGGAGGAACCACGCGGCGTACATAACACTCCCACCACACAACTCCCAAAGCGCCGCGCTGTGAGGTGATAGCCTCTAGAGCGTGTTGACTGTTCTCTGAAGGCCGCGAGACATGGTGCAGATGTCGGCAGGGAGCGTGGCATAGCCTGGCATCTGGCTTTGAAGTTGAAGGGGGGCCTCTGGGCTGCGTGGCTTGTCCGCAGCACAGGCTGACTCTTTCTTCCACACGTCCAGCCACCCCCTCTGCGCTCCGATCACACAGGTACGTATGAGCGCCTCGACTCTCGCAGTTTTGTGACCTCTCGTCTTGAACACTTCCGCTTTTGTCTCATGTACTCCTTCCGTGCTCCCCTCTCCTCACTGCACTGGCAGTAGATGGGTGAATCTATCTCTCCTCTTCTCATCGCTGACGCACAATGTCACCTCCTTATCACTCGTACCTCAGACACAGTCCCCACAGCTCATCACTCTAGCATAATGCCAACTCCCTCCTTATTACTCATACCAGTCAGACACACTCAATACCGCAAATTGATCTTACACACAATGCCAGCCCCCTCATTGCAAATACTTCTGCCCATCATTCACAAGTCAGGCCCCCTCATCACACACATCTCAGACACAGTCCACAGTGCCCATCTCTCACACCTCAGACTCACATGCACACACCTCAGACACAGTCCACAGTGCCTATCCCTCAGACGTCAGACCCCCTCATCACACATACCTCAGACACAGTGCACATCTCTCACACATAATTTCACACCCCCTCATCACATATACCTCAGTGTCAGAACACAGACAGGTTAACCACTAACCTTATATGCCGGATACAGCAGGAGCGATGGATGATGCTAGTAACCCTATCCCCACAGATGGAATTCCCTGCGAGCAACAAAACCGCTCAACAAGTAACACCACCTCAGGGGAAAAAAGGG
This sequence comes from Calotriton arnoldi, assembly GCA_963921515.1. Lineage (NCBI taxonomy): Eukaryota > Metazoa > Chordata > Amphibia > Caudata > Salamandridae > Calotriton > Calotriton arnoldi. The sequence continues at coordinate 783,295 of CAWUFW010004200.1, forward strand.
AAAGTAAATAAGGAGAAGAAGAAACAGGTAGCAATGTGGCTGTAAACACCCTCGGGAGAACAGGCTCAGAGTTGGGAGCTTCACTCCAGCTGCCTAACTCGTGTGCTCTGAAAACAAAAGACAAACATACTGTAAGGGAAAACTAGGAATCTAGCAGAGAAGTATAGGTCTGATTGGTATCTACCAGTTCTAACACTTACAGGTAAGTATCTTTTTACTCATTACCAAGTCCTGGCTGGTGACCGCCACACCCCTCTAGACTAGCGTCGCTCTCCGAGCCTTTCAACGGCTCCAAGCGCACTCTTACTAGGAATGGTTTGCTACAGTCACAGGATAAAGAGAACGTCGCTCTCCGAGCCTTTCAACGGCTCCAAGCGCAAGGAGGTTCAGGTCAAAAATCATCAGGGAAAATTGGAAAAGTAAGTTGGAGCTCAAAACTGCTCTTCTTGTTCTTGTCGGGTTTTTGGCAAGGAAACAAAACCATAAAAGTATGTAATGCCGCGATAGCCTTTCCAACGGCTCTAACGCGCACACCAGCGCTGGAGTTATATTACATAAAGATGCCGTATTCTGGCACAAACTTGTAAAGAAGCAGAGCTTCTACTTTATCAGGAAATGCCGTGGTTGACTTACCCCAGATTCAGAACGCGCACTCCGGCGCTTTTCTAGGTACCACGGGCCGCGCACCAACGCGGCGTGTAAAGGTCTCGGTGTTTAAGAGTTCGTTTGTAGACTGCTGCGTTCCTCCTTAGCGTCTCGATGGTTCACAGGGCTGATCCGGATTGACAAGCACCTGAATGCGGTTTGGGTGGGGCTTATATAGTGTCCGGTTAAAGGCCCACTGACGCGTATCTCAGGGCATTATGGGAGATGTAGTCATACGAACAATACCACAGTTCGGGGGGGGTGCCTTAACCAGCCCGTAAAGTGCATGCAATCAATGCCGATGTCTGACAGAACCCCCTCTCAACGGCCGGCGTCTCGACGGTTCACCAGGTTTGGTGGGATACCTGGCATGAAAGCGTCTTAACAGGCCAGGGCAATGAAGATTAGACACCGGTTCCCACGATCGATCCTCGGGACCATAACCCTTCCAATCAATGAGATAATGCACCTTACCCCTTATGCACTTGGAATCGAGCACCTCCCTCACCTCATACTCCTCTTGACCATCTACATCTAGGGGCTGTGGTTTTGGGACCAATCTAGTGTGAGGGTTACAGGGCCTTAACAGTGACACATGGAACACAGGGTGAATGTGCCAGGAGGAGGGAAGTAACAGTTTCATCGCCATAGGATTCACTATGCCCACAATGGGATAGGGGCCTACGAACTTAGGTTTCAGACGTGTGTTCCCTTTTATTCTCAGGTGTTTTGTGTTCAGCCATACTTTGTCACCTATCTTATAGGAAGGCCCTGGGGATCGCTTCTTATCAGCGTAAAGTTTGTCACGCAGTTGGGCTGTAGCTAACTGTGTCTTGGCCGACCTCAACACTGCCCTCAAATGTGCATGGTGTTCTTGGATGGTAGGGTGGTTAGTGTGTACGGGCCACTCAAAGGGTAACATGTTCGGATGGTAACCAGTCAAACAAAAGAAGGGGGAACAACCTAGAGAGGAGTGCTCAGCGTTATTATGCGCAATCTCAGCCATCCACAGAAGCGTGCTCCATTCTTCCTCGTGAAGTAACGTGAAGCACCTGAGATATTGCTCCAAGGTTTGGTTCAGCCTCTCCGTTTTGCCGTCTGTCTGCGGATGATAACTAGTAGACAGACGGGCTTCCACCTTCATTATGTCACACAGCGCCTTCCAAAATCTTGAAGTGAATTGCGTTCCTCTGTCGGTAATGATAATCGCTGGGATCCCATGTAAACGTACCACATGCTGCAGAAACGTTTGAGCCAACACCACGGCTGTGGGCAACGTCTTCATGGCGATGAAGTGACCCATCTTGGTCAAATGGTCTATAAGAACCAAAATGGTGTTATTTCCTAAACTAGGAGGCATGTCTACTATGAAGTCCATAGACAGCGTGTGCCAAGGTGCCGGAGGAATAGGGATGGGCTGAAGCAGTCCGCTTGGTTTTTGTGTTGAGCCTTTCCTTGAACACAAACGGCACATTCCGATACGTACGCTGCTGTGTCAGCTCGTAAGGACGCCCACCAGAAGTGTCTGTTCATTGCTTGTGTGGTTTTGAAAGTTCCTAAATGGCCCCCAGAGTGGAATCATGAACCCATCGCAAGGCCTGTTGCTGTAACGGCGCTGTTGGTAGATACAGCCTTTTGTCTTGATACAGTAGGCGATGCCGAGATGAACGGTGTTGTGGGTCTTCAGCTATCCACGCTAGCTCTTCTGTCCCAGTAGTTTGTTTTCTTACTTCCTCGATAAAGGCATGCGTCGTGGCCGACGCTTGTTGATCCACCGGAAAGGAGGCGTTCTGCAATATAACAGGGTTTTCCTCAGCTGGTACTTAGCAAGTGTCGAGGGGGAGACATGGTCGTGACAGAGCGTCTGCTTTCCCGTTTTGCGGCCCTGGTCGATACTTGATTACGAAATCGTAATCAGAGAAGAATAAAGTCCATCGAAGTTGTCTGGGAGTCAAGGCTCTGGCAGTTTTCAGGAACAATAGGTTCCTATGATCGGTGTAGATCTCGACGGTGTGTCTAGCCCCCAACAGGTAATGCCTCCACTCCTCACACGCCCTCTTTATAGCCAAGAGCTCTTTGTCCGTAATGCTATAATTAACCTCACAGGAGGATAATTTCTTGGAGAAGAAGGCAACGGGATGCAGCTGACCTGTCTCAGGGTGTCTTTGGGAAAGAACGCCCCCTATCGCGTAGTGGGCGCATCTGTTTCCACCACGAAAGGACGCCTCGCATCGGGATGGCGCAAGACAGGGGCTTTCGTAAAGCAACTTTTTAACGTTTGAAAGGCTGCTTCAGCAGGCTCAGTCCAGAGGAATGATGCTCCCTTCCGCAGTAGATGTGTTAGGGGTTGAATTATATTAGAGAACCCTCTGATAAAGCGCCGGTAAAAGTTTGCGAAGCCTAAAAAGCTCTGCAAGGCTTTTACACTGGAAGGAGATTCCCATCGGATGATAGCCTGTGTTTTCTTGTATTCCATACATAGTCCACCAGGCCCTATGATGTAGCCCAAGAACTCCACCTCAGAGGTGTGGAACAAGCTTTTCTCCAGCTTGGCGTAGAGTGCATATTTTTGCAAACGTTCCAACACTGCAGTAACGTGACCAACATGCTCCTCCATGGAAGTTGAGTAAACCAGTATATCGTCTATATAAACGATGCACGATACGTCCAGGAGACCCCTCAACACTTCATCCATGAAGAATTGGAATGCGGCGGGGGCGTTGCAGAGACCGAAGGGCATAACCCGGTACTCATACAACCCAAACTTTGTCCTGAAGGCGGTCTTCCACTCGTCTCCTCGTCTCACTCTCACCAGGTGGTAGGCACCCCGAAGGTCTAGTTTGGTGAATATTTTCGCTGTTTTTAACTGATCCAACAGCACGGGGATTAATGGTAGAGGATACCTGTTCTTTATGGTAGCGCTATTGATCGCCCTATAGTCGATGCAAGCCCTTAAGCTACCCTCCTTCTTTGGTATGAAAAAGATCGGGGAGGAGGCTGGAGACGAAGAAGGACGTATGAACCCAGATGATAACATTTCGTCTAGGTACTGCTTCAGGTAAGTAGTTTCAGCCTCCGTCAAAGCGTATATCCTACTACAGGGTATGCTGGCTCCTGCCTCCAGTTCTATTACACAATCATAGTCCCTATGTGGGGGTAATCTTCCAGCTTCTTGTTTATCAAAGATGGCATGGAATCTTTCGTACTCTTCCGGTAAGGTAGTGGCACAACAAACGAACTGCTCTTTACAAGCACTAGCAAGCTGACCCGCTGGACTGGTTTCCATTTGGACGATTTTGGCAGTGTCTTTTTTGCAGTGTTCTCGGCAAAAGGCAGAATTCATTGTGACGGTACGAGCTGCCCATTGAACCAAGGGGTCATGAAGCGTTAGCCAGGGCATCCCCAATATGAGCTTAAAATGGGGGGCATCGATTAAATCAAACTGTATATACTCAACATGTCTGGCTCCAATTTGCATCAGTATAGGTCGTGTGTGAAAACGTACCGGGCCTGACGTCAGGGCTGTGCCATCCACCGCTTTTACTTTCTCAGGTGTCTCTTTTCGATCACACGGAATACTAAGTTCTTGGGCATACCGTTGATCTATGAAATTGCCTGTAGCCCCCGAATCCAATAGTGCATGAACCACAATTGATGCCCCAATGGGCAAGTCCAACAAAACGCAGACGTTCATATGGGCTACTGAGGTTTGTATGGTGTTGGCCACTGCAGGAAAGACCTCTTTCTCACTAGGCCTCAAACAAGGGGTCTCATTCTTGTTCGGGCATGTCAGTTTCCCTGGTTCTCAAAGGTATGTTCCACTACATATTGGCTCTTGGTTCCTGCGTTTCCCTTAACCACCGTCTGTGTTCGGGCCTTGCAGTCTCTGATAAAGTGGCCTGGTTTTCCGCAATACAGACATAGTTTTTGTCTCCTTCTTTTCTCTCTTTCGGCTAGACTAAGGGGCCCCCTTGTTCCGCCGATTTGCATGGGTTCGGACCCTTCCATCGGGGTCGGCCGTTCCTCTAGTACAGGTTTTGGGCGAAAGGGAAGGAACCGGGTGTCAGCACGTTGTTTGTCTCCTTTCCTTTCCTGAAGTCTGTGGTCCAACTGTACGGTTAAGTCAATCAATTCGTCACAGGTAGCGGGCATCTGTACTACTTGGGCCAATACGTCCTTAAGCTCACCTCTTAACCCTTGGTAGAACAAAGAGGTTCTTTTCTCCAGCGGCCATTCCGTTTCCACAACTAGTCTGTTAAAGGCGGTTATATAGCTAAGCAGGTCCTGTGTGCCTTGTTTAAGGGAAAGAAGCTCTTTGTCCAGCGATAATTGATGTGCCTTTCGATCAAACAACCTGCGCATGGCCCCACAGAAGTCCGAAAAATTGTATAGAACGGGGTCGTCTCTTTCTATCAGAGGAAAAGACCAGCTAGCAGCGTTGCCTCCCAAGTACGACATTACAAAAGCCGTCTTGGCTTGGTCATTAGAGAACACAGTAGGTTTACGTAGGAAATGCAGTTTGCACTGACCCAAAAAGACCCCAAATTTCTTTGGATCCCCAAAGAATCGCTCAGGAGGGGCAAGGGGTATCTGTAAGGGTTGTATGACTTGTATGGAGGAAGGGCCTGTCTGAGAAGGTGTGGCAACAGACGGATGCGAGAAGAAACCGGTGTCTGGTTGACCCCCTTTTACTGCCTGGGCTCCCCATCTTGATACAGGGTCTTGTGACGAAGATGGGGGTGGTAGAGTCCAATCTTTGATGTAGGAACTCCCCTTGGTCCCAGCAGGGGCCTGGCGAGAGAGGCCCGCTACTTCCCGCCTCATGGTGCCCATCTCGTTTTTGAGTTCTAGACTCTCACCTCTGAAGGCCTCCACCTCCATCCTCAAAACAGTTAAGGTTTCTAACACTGTGGTAAGAATAGTGTTCGTATCCATCGCTCAGGCTGTAGGTATCCGTGGGCTTGTCAATCTGTCAGAACACAGACAGGTTAACCACTAACCTTATATGCCGGATACAGCAGGAGCGATGGATGATGCTAGTAACCCTATCCCCACAGATGGAATTCCCTGCGAGCAACAAAACCGCTCAACAAGTAACACCACCTCAGGGGAAAAAAGGGAAAGTAAATAAGGAGAAGAAGAAACAGGTAGCAATGTGGCTGTAAACACCCTCGGGAGAACAGGCTCAGAGTTGGGAGCTTCACTCCAGCTGCCTAACTCGTGTGCTCTGAAAACAAAAGACAAACATACTGTAAGGGAAAACTAGGAATCTAGCAGAGAAGTATAGGTCTGATTGGTATCTACCAGTTCTAACACTTACAGGTAAGTATCTTTTTTACTCATTACCAAGTCCGGGCTGGTGACCGCCACACCCCTCTAGACTAGCGTCGCTCTCCGAGCCTTTCAACGGCTCCAAGCGCACTCTTACTAGGAATGGTTTGCTACAGTCACAGGATAAAGAGAACGTCGCTCTCCGAGCCTTTCAACGGCTCCAAGCGCAAGGAGGTTCAGGTCAAAAATCATCGGGGAAAATTGGAAAAGTAAGTTGGAGCTCAAAACTGCTCTTCTTGTTCTTGCCGGGTTTTTTGGCAAGGAAACAAAACCATAAAAGTATGTAATGCCGCGATAGCCTTTCCAACGGCTCTAACGCGCACACCAGCGCTGGAGTTATATTACATAAAGATGCCGTATTCTGGCACAAACTTGTAAAGAAGCAGAGCTTCTACTTTATCAGGAAATGCCGTGTTTGACTTACCCCAGATTCAGAACGCGCACTCCGGCGCTTTTCTAGGTACCACGGGCCGCGCACCAACGCGGCGTGTAAAGGTCTCGGTGTTTAAGAGTTCGTTTGTAGACTGCTGCGTTCCTCCTTAGCGTCTCGATGGTTCACAGGGCTGATCCGGATTGACAAGCACCTGAATGCGGTTTGGGTGGGGCTTATATAGTGTCCGGTTAAAGGCCCACTGACGCGTATCTCAGGGCATTATGGGAGATGTAGTCATACGAACAATACCACAGTTCGGGGGGGGTGCCTTAACCAGCCCGTAAAGTGCATGCAATCAATGCCGATGTCTGACACTCAGACACAGTCCAGAGTGCGTCACTCACACGCCTACCACCTTTTCACTCTTACCTCAAACACACTCCCCATAGACCATCACGCATGTAGAATGACAGACCCCCTCATCGGATATACCTCAGGCACAGTCCAGAATGACTCTCCCTCACACATAATGCCATCTGCCCCCTTATCACTCATACCTCACGCACAGTCCTCAGTGGCCATCACTTACACACAATGTCAGTCACCTTTATCATTCATACCTCCGGCACAGTCCAGAATGACTCTTCCTCACACATAATGTCAGCCACCTTTATCACTCATACCTCAGACACAGTCCCGCAGCCCGTCACTCATACATAATGCCATCTGCCTCCTTATCGCTCATACCTCACGCACAGTCCGCAGTGGCCATCACTTACACACGTCAGTCACCTCTATCATTCATACCTCAGGCACAGTCCAGAATGACTCTCCCTCACACATAATGCCATCTGCCTCCTTATCGCTCATACCTGAGTGTGTTTTTACAGGTGTGTGTATGTACTAGTGTCCGTCTGTGTGAATGTATGTGAGATGCTGGGTGCGAGCAGGTGTGTGTTTGTATGTACTGGTGTGTGCGCACGTGTGAGTGTATTTGAGAGGCTGTGTGTATTTGGTGTGTGTTTGTATGTACTGGTGTGCGTCTGTGTGCAGGTGTGAATGAATGTGAAAGGCTGAGTGTGTTTTTCCAGGTGTGTGTATGTACTAGTGTCTGCCTGTGTGAATATATGTGAGATGCTGGGCGCGAGCAGGTGTGTGTTTGTATGTACTGGTGTGTGCGCACGTGTGAGTGTATTTGAGAGGCTGTGTGTGTACAGGTGTGTATTTGGTGTGTGTTTCTATGCACTGGTGTGCGTCTGTGTGAAGGTGTGAATGAATGTGAAAGGCTGAGTGTGTGTTTACAGGTGTGTGTATGTACTAGTGTCCGTCTGTGTGAATGTATGTGAGATGCTGGGCGCGAGCAGGTGTGTGTTTGTATGTACTGGTGTGTGCGCACGTGTGAGTGTATTTGAGAGGCTGTGTGTGTACAGGTGTGTATTTGGTGTGTGTTTGTATGTACTGGTGTGCGTCTGTGTGCAGGTGTGAATGAATGTGAAAGGCTGAGTGTGTTTTTACAGGTGTGTGTATGTACTAGTGTCTGTGTGAATGTATGTGAGATGCTGGGCGCGAGCAGGTGTGTGTTTCTATTTACTGGTGTGTGCGCAGGTGTGAGTGTATTTGAGAGGCTGTGTGTGTACAGGTGTGTATTTGGTGTGTGTTTCTATGTACTGGTGTGCGTCTGGGTGCAGGTGTGAATGAATGTGATGAATGAATGTGAAAGGCTGAGTGTGTGTTTACAGGTGTGTGTGTGCGCATTGTGAATGTATGTGAGAGACTGTGTGTACACTAACACTAATCCTTTTATGGGTTCCGGAGTAGCGTGCTACTCACCAGAAAAGCGCTTCAACACCCATCAGGGGTAACAAGTGCTATATGAATGCAAACCTTTCTTCCCCTTCTATCCCTCCGCTATCCTTCTCACTCCAAATAACTGACTAATATCCACCACTCAAATTACTTTCATATTTCACTATACTAATTCACCACAAATCCTTTATGGGTTTCCGGAGTAGCGTGCTTCAACACCCCATCAGGGGTAACAAGCGCTATATAAATACAAACCTTTTTTTCCTCTTCTATCTTTCTGCTATCCTTCCGAATCCAAATAACTGAGTAACCTATACACCACTTAAAATTTACTTGCATGTTTCACTATACTAATTCAACACTAATCCTCTTTGTGTCCTGGAGTAGCGTGCTACTCGCCGAAAAAGTGCTTCGACGCCTCGTCTGGGGTAGTAAGCGCTATATAAATGCAATTACAATACAATGCAAGTTTGTTCCTGTGTACATTGCTCATACTTTTTTATTTCTTCTTAATGGAAAACTAACATGTGGGGATGTGTGTGCGTGTGCATATACAATGTACCTTTCTAATTAATTTTAATGAAGTTATGGATACAGTGCATTTGGTTCAACCTTTAAATAAATAAAAATAATATAAATATTTTTTTTTATTATATGGATTTTCTTGTAACATTTGTATTGTGCTGTTTTGTGAAAACCTTAACCACGCAAAAACTTTACTTTCTAAATGTATCTAATACTTCTTTCTGCAATGTTTCGAAGTCTAATGAACGCTGTAGGCCTTGCAAAGAGTATGTTAAGTGCTAAATAACGAAATAAGTACTAATGCAATAAAATACAATGTACCTTTCTAATTAATTTTAATGAAGTTATGGATACAGTGCATTTGGTTCAACCTAGAAATAAATGTAAAAAAAAAAATATATATATATATCGTTACGTGATTAATGTTTTAACAAAACAGCACAATACAAATGTTACATGAAAATCCATCTAAAAAAAATAAATTCCCCACACATAAATTCACATGTAAAAATTAAATGTCATAGCGAAATTGTTAAACTTGACATTACATATTCATCACTAGACATTGTTCGCTCTCAGAATCCCAAGTTTATTTGCACAGTTTATACCTAAAGGCGTCTGAACCTACCTAATATCAATCGTCAGGGCTGTAAGTGGGCTGGGTCCGTCTGGGTCTCAGACCCGGAAGAATTTAAAACGGGCATTGAAGCGGGTCCCTGTTGGAGACTATAGTCATGTCCTAAACTTTACAGGCAAAAACACTGAGTGATTTGTTTTTTTTTGTATATTTTTATTGAAAATATTGATAGCAAGAACATAGATCAGGTCACATCCTTGGTTACAAAATTTCAAGTGAGAGGGAGCTATGGTAAGCCAAGGAAAAATATATAGTAAGGACACTGCAGTACAATAGTTGCGGGTGGGGGAGTTTCTTCCTTTACAAAAAAACCACTGTTACAAATGGAAAGCAGTGTCTGCTGGGGAGAGGATAAGCCTTTTGCCCAACTTAGACTTTACAAGTCCAGAACACACTGTCTGAGAGGCAACCACTGCACAACCATTTGGTCATATACTTGAAGGGCCCGTCTTCCGGGCTTTTTCATGATACCATTGTGGGTAGAAAAACCGGTTTTCACCGGAATTGCAGTAGTGTGTTTGAATTGTGCTGCCATCCTTCTTTCCTATTCACATTTCCCAAGGAGGAATCATTTAATGGGAAAACCACCTGGTTAGGATGGAAAACGTGCATGAGTTGGTTCCCAAGCACCAATACCTACGATTATTTCCACAATTAGAGTGCAAAACCCAGGGCTTTAAGTGGGCCGGGTCTCACCGGTGCTGAGCAGCGGCAGTTTTTAAAAGGGGGGCCTTGAAACGGGTCTCTATCGGGCTCTGTTTTGTTCCCTGGCACAAAGTAATATCCAAGTATTCCCCAAGCTTAGTTGTTAAAAATATGCTTCATGGCTACACACTTACACGGTCCACACATGCTTTCTTTTTTTAAAAGTCGCTGCTTGTTTGGTTTACTTTTGGCCAGTCACTCTCCAACAGAGCATTTTGGCACTCCGACACCAACTGCTCCCTCCATCCTCCCTTAGTAGGTAACAGACATTGCCATTTACAAAGCCAATAGCTCTAACTTAAAAAAAAGCGAGACCTATTGCATTTCCAATGCTTGTTCTTGCTTGTCTACATTCTTCCCTTGTTTCTTGCTTTTCGCATTCTTTCTTTCCTTCTTTCTTTTCCCTGCCTTTCTTTTTTCTTGCCTTCACTCTTTCTTTCTGTTCTTCTTTAAATAAATAAATCTAGTATTTGTAAAGCACGAACTAATCACCCGTAAGGGTCTCAAGGCGCTGGGGGCCTTCGGCGAGATTAAGTGACCCATTGCCTAGAGTCACATGATTCTGAGCTGAGCTGTCGCCGGCGATCGAACCGTGAGCCCTGCGCTCCGAAGTCAGCCACTCTGGCTGCTGCGCCACACCTCTCCCTCTTTCTAAATTCTTTGTTTGTTTGTTTTTTGTTTCTTTCTTTCTTTCCATATTTCTTGTGTTCTTTCTTGCATTCTTTCTTTCTTGCCTTCTGTCTTTCTTTTATTCATTCTGCCATGCTTTCTTTCCCTTTTACTTTCTTGCTTTCTTTCTTTTTTTAAACATCTGTTTTATTGTTTTATCCATTAAAAACAAACATACAGTTCACTGCACCTTATAAGAAAAGCCATTAATACCATCAGCACTGCTTACACTGTATGAAGAAGAACCTATGAAATCATAGCCCAGAGGGCACACAAGAATTATACATCCAAGTCCATACAAACAGAAAGGGGAAAGTCCTAATTTCATGGGGATGTGCAGGTCCACTGAAAATAGTCCCACCAATTCGCCCCAGATCTTGGCGTGTTTCTTCGTACATCCTCGGTTCCTACAAACCAATTCCTCCGCCAATAGCACATTGGTTCATACCCCTGATCCATTCAGTCAATGGAGAGGCTACAGGGGATCTCCAGTGACTGGTTACGTCTCAGTTTACCCACCATGTGGCCCAAAGCAATCAGTCTGATCACCCCTGTTGCCTTCCCATCCAGCCTGAATTCTCAAAAGGACACTCCATGGGGACCTCTCAACAGAGATACAGACTACCTTGCCCAGGAGATTGTTGATCTGTGTAGGAAGCTGGCTCTATATATACTATACCAAAGTAAGGTATAGTGTGCACAGAGTCCAGTGGATCCCCAAAGATAGGCAGAGGTAAAAGTAGATAATACCTTACTCTCTATTTGTGGTAGTGTGGGCGAGCAGTAAGGCTTTATCAGAGGGTAGTGTTAAGCATGTAGTATACACACTCAGGCAAGAAATTATGTCACACACTCAAAGACTGAACTCAGACCAATTTGTTTTGTATACAAATATTTAGTTGTATTTTATTTCTAGAACCAAGCAAGGCCTGGTACAGGTAAGTGAAATAATACTTTGCACAAATAACAGTTGAATGCTGTTGTGTGTAATTGGTTTGGATACAGGTAGGTCAATTATTCAGGAACAGTTAAAATTACTTTTCAGTTACTTTGCAATTACTGTATGATTACTTTTTAAATTAATTTTCAGATTACTTTTTCTACTCAGTGTGATATGCCTAGATACCATACTGGGACATTTCCTAAATAAAAGGTGAGTAAATCAGTTTTTGTGATTACAGTTTCTTAAGTTTTCATACAATTTTCAAACTCCACACTTAAAACATTTTTCACAGAAAAGCAGTCAATGCCATCCTATGGGAGGAATTGAAGTTATCGGTTTACAGATAAGTACATGATTTTGGGAGTTGGGTTTCTGGGGTTAGAACAAGGGTGTAGTAGTCTTTCTATTCTCTTGGTTGTATCTTTGAGATGTAATGTCACTGCCATGGTGATGGAATGTGTATGTTTGAATACTGGGGGACAGTTATGTTGTTCCCTGGAAGCTGTGGAGATGAACAGACATTAAACCTAGTGTTCCCACACTTACCTGCCTCAGTGTGATCACTACAAAATTGACGACGAGTTGGTCTGTTCCTCTCTCCACCCACGTGTGCTGCATCCTTGCATGCTGTGTTCCAGCTTGTTCAGTTCCAGTGGGTTCCTGGCTGACGTTTTCGTGTTCTTCATTTATGTCTTCAAGCTGGAAAGACATCCAGATCACCACCCCTGGTCTTCTGAGCGGTGTTTAACTCTTTCTGCTTTGGTGTCCTTGAGCAGACTGCTTAAACAATCGTGTGGATACCCATCAGCCGGTCTTCAAAACGTGATTCAGCTAATTTGTCCTGCTACTGCCAGAACACTCTTTCTTCACACTGGCTGATTGGGACAGTGGTTATACTAACAGTAAGTTGGTCCATTTTGTGCCTGCGAGTCTCCTGTGACTGCGTTGTGCCTGCGAGTCTCTTCTAACTGCGTTGTTCTCGTTCTTGCACTGAGCGTTCCGTTCCCTTGCTGTGCTCATCCTGGAATGATGACGTAATTGAATGCTCCTGCGGTATTGGCGAGTGCTTTGAGCGTACGAGTGTCTAACACGCTCTACTGAAACGCTCTGCAAATTCTTTGCTTGCGCGCTGGGTCGCGTCATTGTTGGTGTCTTCGCTGGCGTACTCGTTGAGTGATGCACTTCCCTAGCTACGTGCTGAAGTGGCATCATTTGACTCGTTTTGGCTCTGAGGGAATTTTCCGAAACTACAGTAACTACGCAACGTCATTACCTCGTGGGAAGGACGCATTTGTTAAGCAACGCACTCAAGCGGCTTAGTTTTGTTTCCGTAGCAACCTTCTTCCTTGGATATTACGCGATAACGTCATGTAGTGGCAAGGAAAGTACCTCGGATGAGTTTGGTTTTCTACGAGCTGCCTGGTCTGACAATATTTTTTTTTCATGTTAAGGCAAAGCGAATTTCTCACATTGTTTGAAGAAAACGTACTGCTGATCTCCTTGGCATCTGTCCTCTTGTCCGTTTCTACTCTTCCTCAAGTCTTCAAGTGGTGACTTTCTTCTTGCGTTTTTTTTCCCTATTACAGTAACTCTGAAGTGATTATAGTTTCCTGATTTTGGGGTTCTGTGTCGGATAGCTCTTGCTTTTTTATGTTTCTCTAGTCTCGGGGGAACAAAACCAGAGTTACAGTAGTAAAGTGAATTTATGCTCCATTTGTGCATGACAGTGCTTGGTTTCTCTTCAGTAATGTGTGCATTCTAACTGTTGTTTTTTCCACAGGTACTTGTTTCTAGTTTGTAAAGTTTTGTATTTTGTTTTTCTTTTTACATTCCTTATTTCCATTCAAATTGTTTTTTATTCTCATTTTAAGATGCAACATGTTCAACCTCCTCCTCCTTTTTTACAGCTTCCAGGTGATCCACTAGTCAGGTGGAAGGTGTGGTATAGGGCATTTATTAAATATTTAGGTGCCATGGGGGGGACAAGGTTTAGTGCTGAGCGCAAAAGATTTATTTTAGAACACAATTTAGGTTTTGAGTGTCAAGCTGTTTTGGAGCATTTGCCGCCTCTGGATCTGGTGGAAGGAGAAGATGAGTTAAATGAATTTGATCAAGCAGTAAAAATGTTGGACAAACAGTTTGACGTTGAAGGCAGTTTGGTCGTAGCTAGACATAAGTTTTTCACAAGAGAGCAAGACACTGAGGAGAGTATTGTATCTTATGTTGCAGCTTTGCGTATTTTAGCATCTGAATGTGAATTTTAACATTTTACTTCACAGTTAATTAGAGATCAGATTGTTGTTCACTGTAGAGACAAAAAAGTTCAAGAAAAACATCTGACTCTAAAAAATCCGTCTTTGCAAGAAACTATTCCTATTGTAAAAAGTATTGAACTTTCGCAGAAGGCTTCAAGAGAGCTTAAACCTGAGAAAAACGTTGTTGGTGTGGTCAATGAGCGCAAGGATCAGGGGCTAAGCGGCAAGGGAGAAAGACAAGTCATTGGTTGGACCTAAGAGTACTAGTCACCCAGTCAGATATGATTTTTTTTCCCTTCAAATAAGAATGTGTGTGCCAAGTGTGGTTTTCCTTCCCATTTTCCGAATTCTCGGATTTGTCCGGCTAAGAATGCCTCATGCCGGAAGTGTGGCAAGCAAGGGCATTTTGCTAAAATGTGTGGTGTCCGAGGTAATGTCAATGTTGTTTATTCTGAGGAGGATAAGAGTGACTCCGTGAATGAAGTTGTGAGTTCCTTGACTGATGTCATTGTGGTAGTCAAAGATGACTCGGAAGAGTGTGTCGATCCTATTGTGGATCTTATTGTTGATGGCAAGTGTGTTCAACTTTTGGTGGATTCTGGAGCACTTATGACGATGGTAAATGAGGAATTGTTCGAGAGTAAATGGGCGAACAAACCGCTCCAACCACCTGATAGGAGTCCAGTTTCGTATGAAGGCAGGAAGATTGAGTTGAGGTTTTTTTTTTTAGACTACCCTTATATTCAAGGACAGATCTATTCAGGGAAAGGTTTATGTCGCAAAAAAAGGTCTTAACATTTTGGGCTGGTACCACCAGGGTCTGTTTGGAATGATCCTTAGGCCTGGGACCTCTGTTCAAGTGTCGGTGGTGGGTGATTTTGTACAAAGTGAAGATTTATCATCTTGGTCTCACAAGTTTGAGAGTGTGTTTGCTGATAATCGGTCTAGGTCCACTCTCTCCCCGCAGCTCCGCTGTGCCGTCTCTTGCCTCCAGACCCCGACCTCCTCCTTGGGAGGTTCGAGGCTGCTGCCCGCTCCTGCGCCTGCTGCCCGCTCCAACTGGGACCAGACTGCCTGCAACCACTGTAACCTTTCTCAGCCGTTTTTTTCTTAATTTTTCCCTGTTGTGCCACTGTTATTGTGCCCATCTGTGTCTTGCTCTAATTCCACCACTGTTTTTATTTTCTCATGCCTGCCTGTTCCTTTTGCCTTTCACCGTTGCTGCCCCTGCGGCCCCTCCCCCCCGGAATTCCCCCCCGGAATTCCCCTCTGAAATTCCCCCACTCCCGCCTCCCAGCCTCTCCTCCCTCCCACCTCCCCTACTTAATGGCGGCCGCTGCGCGGTTGCGCAGCGGACGCGCGCAGCGGTCTCACCACCGGCGCGCCAAAGGCAAGCCCGTCTGCACCCGTCCGCGACCCGACCGCGGCCAGCGCCAGGAACTCTGGACCTCCCACTACCCATCGCTACGACACCACCACCCTCCTCGCACTCAAACCTGGAAGACTTAGAGAATGCCAACAGGCCTCGCCGAACACGACCCACGGCCAGTTCTCCTGCCTCCACTGCCGCCAGACCCTCACCGCCACCCCGGCCTCCAACACCGCCGACGCCAGCACCGGGGACACCCTAAAATGCTTCCTCCTCAACGTATGCTCCGTACACAAACACGCCATGGAAATCTGGAACCTACTCGACTCTCTCTCGCCCGACATCGCCTTCTTCACAGAGACCTGGACCAACGCATCCTCCGCCCCCGACATCAGCACCGCCATCCCAGACGGATACAAGATCCAGAGGAAAGACCACCACAACCACCCAGGAGGGGGCCTCGCCATCGCCCACAAGAGCACCCTCCGCCTCACCACCTCCAGCGAAACCTTCCCCTCCGCCGAACACCTGCACTTTCAGATCCAGACCACCCCCAACAGCCACACTCCAAGGAACCCTCATCTACAGACCCCCCGGCCCCCGAACACCCTTCGCCACCACCATCACTGACTTCATCGCACCCCACGCCATCGCCTCAGCAAACTACATACTCATTGGAGACCTGAACTTCCACCTCGACAACCCCAGCGACCCCAACTCCACTATCCTTCATGACAACCTCGCCAGCATCGGACTTAAACAACTCGTCAACACACCGACCCACAGAGCAGGACACACCCTCGACCCCATCTTCGCGGCAGGAAACGGCGTCCAATTCAGCCACACAACGCAGCCGCCATGGACCGACTACCACTGCGTACACTTCGCCATCAACGTTGTTTACCCAAACCAGCCCCACGCCCACCTCGAAGGAACTGGAGCAAGGTTACTGACGAGCAACTTAACTCCACCCTCACCCGAGACAACCACACCTGGGCACCTGACGCAAATGACGCAAACAACGCAGCCAGAGAACTCCACACCTGGATCTTCAACTGCGCAGACGAGCTCGCCCGCTACGCAACCCCGACAGACAACGCCCCAGGAAAGCCGCCTGGTTCACCACCGCTCTCCAAGAAGCCAGACGCACCTGCAGACGCCTGGAGAAGAACTGGAGAAACACCAAGACAACCGAAAACCACACCACCTACAAGGACGCCTTGACGGACTACCATAACCAGATCAGAGCAACCAAGAGGAACTTCATCCACAACAAAATCCTGGCCAACTCCACCAACTCCAAGGAACGTTTCAGTGTCATTCAGGAATTCACCAACCCACGCAGCGAAGCCACAGACATCACACCATCCCAAGACCTCTGCGACAAGCTTGGAACCTATTTCCACCTCAAGATCAAAAACCTCTATGACAACTTCATCGACCATCCACCAGGTGCCACAGACGGCCCCCCCGCCCTCCAGAAACACCAGACAGCCCACCATCTCCAACTGGACACCGATCACGGCCGAAGACACCGCCTCGACCATGAAAAGCATCCACTCAGGGGCTCCCACCGACCCCTGCCCCCTCACATCTACCACAGAGCTGCGGCCGCCATCGCACCCGAACTACAACGCACCATCAACACCACCTTCAAAACAGGCACCTTCCCAGACGACTGGAAGCACACAGAAGTCAGATCCCTGCTCAAGAAGCCCACAGCTGACCCCACCGACCTCAAGAACTATCGGCCCATCTCGCTCCTCCCCTTCGCAGCCAAAGTTACAGAGAAAACAGTCAACAGGAAACTGACACGATTCATTGAAGAGAACGCCGTCCTCGACCCGTCCCAATCCGGATTCCGAAGCACCCACAGCACAGAGACCGCCCTACTCGCTGCCAATCTGTACTCTCATACGTGGGTCCAAATCAAGAAAGGAGATGGGTCTAGCCTAACCGGTAAGATTCCAACACTAAACGGGCTAAAACAAGGATGCGTTTTAGCGCCTTGTTTGTTTAACATTTACACCTCCGATCTCGATAAGTGCCTCCAGTCAATCCCAGCTGACCCCCCAAAATTGGGCAAAATACCGACACCGTGCCTCCAATATGCAGATGACATTGTGTTGCTAGCACAAACTCAGGTTGGTCTGCAGAAATTGATCACTGGATTAGGAGCCTTTACCACCTTGAACCAACTCACGATTAATCATCAAAAGACAAAAGTAATGTGTTTTTCAAAACATAATAAATTATTGAAAAGGCACACCTTTTCCTGGAAATTGGGCGAACATTCGCTGGTCCAGGTTGCTTCCTATAAATATCTAGGCTTCCTGCTAGATTGCAAGCTCAATTTTAAGCAACACGTGGAACAAGGACGCACAAAAGCTAAACAACTGTTATTTGCTTTCAAAATCCTGAGGAAAAAACTCCTAGGTTGCTCTAGCGGTCATCTGCTAAAAGTGATCGCCGCAAAATTCCTACCTTCCATCTCATATGGCTCAGAACTCCTGAATACTAAAGATGCTACAATATTAAATACAGCACAATCTACATTTTTCAAAAGACTGTTTTTAATACCGCTACACACTTCACAGGAACAAATTCGTTTAGAATTCGGACTAAAAAACCAGATCATGGCCAGACAAGGTGCCTTAGTAAAGTATTATTGGAGGATGAGGGAGGCAGAAGACAACACTCTAGCCCACCGCTGTTGGGTTGAGATTGAAAATCAAGCAAGACTAGCTAATTCAATCACGACAATCCTGAAGGAATCTTTGTCGGCATTACAGCTAGAGGAGGCCTGGTTAACACCAGTAACGTATGTTGGATTCAAAAGCGTGGTGAATACTGCAATCAAGCGGATCTCTTTAATAACAGATAAAATGATCTTTGCAAAAAAACATCACGCCTGGGCGGTGATACAGGCCTACCAGAGGCTGAAGCCGCAACAGTATCTGATCGAACATTTCTCCCACCATAAAAAGAACTACCTGATGTTGCTACGAATGGGATTATTCCCCTCAAAGGATTTGACCCCAACATGGAAACATACATGGCCATCTAAGGAATGTCGCCTCTGTGGTCAAGGGGAGGAGTCACTACTACACCTACTATGTACTTGCCCTTTTTTACTGAAAACCCGCAAATCCATTCTTCGGGAGATTTTAAGGAATGAACAGATAAGAACATGTAGAGCCGCAGTCATCAGGTGTCTTGGAGGGGTTTCGATTCCCCTGTCTTGTAGCGCCATAAAATTCAGGAAAATAGCAGCAAAGGAACTGGAAAAAACCGATTCATGCCAAGCAGCCAATAAATAATCCGCTGGCTGCCATTTCTAAATGTATTGTAATATCTGTTAGTTTTTTAATTGTGGTCACGACCCTAAGGCCTTTTTTCTTTTATGTTTTAAAAAAAAAATGCTCATTTAAAGTATAGCGTTTTATGATGTTTGCCATCCTTTTATGATTTTTAACGAATCAATAAAAGTATTTTTGACTGACTACTCGCTGCCACAGACGACATCTGCACCCTCCTGGACCAAGGCCACTCCGCAGCCCTCATCCTACTCGACCTATCAGCGGCCTTCGACACCGTCTCCCACCGCACACTAGTCGCCAGACTACACAACGCAGGCATACAAGGAACAGCCCTGGACTGGGTCCGATCATTCCTCACCGGAAGAAGCCAAAGGATCAGACTCCCACCCTTCCTCTCCGACCCCACGAAAATCACCTGCGGAGTCCCACAGGGTTCATCACTGAGCCCCACCCTCTTCAACATCTACATGGCCCCCCTCGCAGCCATCGTCCGACAACACGGCCTCAACATCATATCCTACGCCGACGACACCCAGCTCATCCTCTCCCTCACCAAAGACCCCACCACTGCCAAACTCAACTTCCAGAAAGGAATGCAAGACGTCGCAGTCTGGATGACCAACAGCTGCCTGAAGCTCAATGCCGAGAAGACAGAAGTCCTCGGTACCACCCCTTCTGCATGGGACAGCACCTGGTGGCCGACCGCCCTTGGAAGCCCACCTACCCCCTCAGACCACGTCAAGAACCTCGGCATCGTACTCGACTCATCACTCACCATGAACCGACAGGTCAATGCCGTCACCTCCAGCTGCTTCAACACCCTCCGCATGACCTTCAAGTGGATCCCCCCTGAGTCAAGGAAGACAGTCACCCACGCACTCATCATCAGCAGACTGGACTATGGAAACGCACTCTACGTCGGCATCAACAAGTCCCTACTCCGCAAACTCCAAACAATACAGAACACCGCCGCCAGACTCGTCCTCGGAATCCCCCGACACGAACACATCAGCCAACACCTACGAAGTCTCCACTGGCTCCCCGTGGAGAAAAGAGTCACTTTCAAAATCCTCACTCACGCCTACACAACAACGGACCCAAATACCTCAACGACAGAATCAACTTCCACGTACCCAAAAGAAACCTCCGATCTTCCAACCTCGCACTGGCCGAAACCCCGCGCATCCACAGAGCCAGAGCAGGCAGAAGATCCTTCTCTCACATTGCAGCCAAGACCTGGAACAAGCTACCGGCAGACATCAGACGCGCCCCCTCCCTGAACACCTTCAGGAAGACCCTCAAGA
The DNA here is from genome assembly GCA_963921515.1 of Calotriton arnoldi. Lineage (NCBI taxonomy): Eukaryota > Metazoa > Chordata > Amphibia > Caudata > Salamandridae > Calotriton > Calotriton arnoldi. The sequence continues at coordinate 803,177 of CAWUFW010004200.1, forward strand.
CCTGGCTCTTCGGCTAAACAGATCTGCGGACCCCCCCCCCTCAGCGCCTTGAGACCCTCACGGGTGAGTAGCGCGCTTACAATTCCGATTGATTGATTGATAATTTGGGATGCATCAAAGGGTTCAAATATTTAATCAAAGTAAAAGAGCTTGCTTTTCCGGTCAAGCACAAGCTTAGGAATGTACCATTTAGTGTCAGGGAGGATTTGTCTGCAGAGCTGAAAACGATGTGTGAATCTGGTGTCATTGAACCCATTGAGTCGTCTCTTTGGTTGTCTCCATTGGTGGTTGCACGCAAGAAGGATGGAAAATTGAGAGTTTGCATTGACTTGCGCAGTTTGAACAAAGAAATTTGGATTGACTCACATCCTCTTCGTCGTATTGATGATATTCTCTCTAAGTTTTCTGGTGCCAAGTTTTTTTCAAAAATTGATCTTGCATCTGCCTACCACCAGGTGGAGTTGGATCCCTCATGCAAACATCTTACCACTTTTGTCTCCCCTATGGGTACCTTTCAGTTTAAGAGGATGCCATTTGGGTTGGCTTCGGCAGCTTCTGTTTTTCAACGTGTTATGGAAAAAGTGTTGGAAGGCGTGAAGGATACAGTTGTTTTTCAAGACGACATCTTGGTTGCTGGTAAATGTAAGATGACATGACAAGAATCTAAGTGAAGTTTTAAACAGATTGCAAGAAAAGGGGATTGTGGCAAACAAATTTAAATGTGTATTCGGAGTTGAGTCCATTGAATATTTGGGGCATCGCATTTCTGGTGATGGTATTGAACCAAGAGATGGACTTATTGAAGCCATTGTCAATGCTCCATGTCCTACCAACAAGGAACTAATTTCCTCGTTTTTGGGTGTGTGTGAATTCTACACCAAATTTATTTCTAACTTTGCCGCAAAAACTGTGCATTTAAGGAGCTTACTTAAAAGGAGGGTCACCTTTGTTTGGGATCAATGGTGCCAAGATGAGTTTGTGCACATAAAACAAGAACTTGGTTCCTGTGGGATTCTTACCCCTTTTGACCCTCATTTACAGTGTGTTGTGTCTGTTGATGCCAGTTTGGATGGGTTGGGTGGTGTGATCACTCAGTTTAGGCAGGGGAAAGAATACACTGTTGGTCTTGCCTCTCGTGCTTTACAACAGAGTGAGAAAAATTATTCTGTCATCGAGAGGGAGTTGTTGGAGTGTTGTTGGGTTGTGGTGAGGTTTAAGTGCTTTTTGTGGGGGAAGACTTAAGTTGCTCACTGACCACAAGCCTCTCATTCCCATTCTCAATGGTCATATTGTCAAGGATCACACTCCTAGAATTGCAAGGTTAAGTTCGAAGCTGCTACAGTACAATTTTGAGGTGGCACACATTCCTGGCGGAAGGAACACAAGAGCAGATTTCCTTTCAAGATCGCCTTTGCCTCTGGAGAATCATGACCTTTCAGTTAAAGATGAGGATGAAGAATGTTTGATTGCTGTGATTGATGCATGTTCTGTGGGTTGTTTTACGGAACAGGAGTGGTTTGGTGCCATGGAGTCTGACTCTGTTCTTAGGGAGGTGAAGAGTCTCATTGTCTCAGGTTGGCCTAAAGAAAAACACCTGGACAGGGATTTGCAACCTTTCTTTAAGATTGCTGATGAGCTTACGTTGGAGGGTGGTGAGATGGTTATGCGTGGAGATAAATTTGTTCCTCCTTTGGCCTTGAGATCATGTATCATTGATTATGGGCATGAAGGTCATCTTGGACAAACCAACACCAAGAGGAGGATTCGCAGTGTCTACTGGTAGCCTTCTATGGATCGTCAAGTGAATGATGTCGTTGGGGGGTGTTTAACGTGTTGTACCAGTGATAAAGTCATTAAGATTGTCAAACCTCCTGTCCAGAATGTAGATCTGCCTGATGGACCTTGGATGAAATTAGCTGTTGACTTTGTGGGCCCGTTTAATATTCTTCCTCACAAATACAAATTTGCATTGGTTGTTGCTGATTATTTCAGTAAGTGGTGGGAGGTTCATTTCATGACTGATCCCAATACTCAAGAAGTCATTACATTTTTTCAAGGCCTCTTTGCAAGGGAAGGCTTTTCCAAGGAGATTGTTACAGACAATGGTGTACAGTTTACATCTAAAGAAATGCCTGATTTTTTATCACAATCTGGTATTCTGCATCACCGTGTGGCTTTATATCACCCACAGGCCAATGGTTTCATTGAGCGCACTAACCGTATTTTGGTTGAGTGTGTTCAGTGGGCAGTTTCTTCCAAGACTGAGATGAAGGAAGCTGTTCAAAGCATGTTGTGGGCGCATCGCACCACTCCCAATCCTTTGACAGGTTCAACTCCTTTTGAGCTGCTTCGTGGAAGGGTTGCCACTTTTCATATGTGCCCTGCTTGGATGAAGAGATGGGGTTTACGATCTAAGAGTGATGTTCCTCAAATTGGGGTGGAACCTCTTAACAAGCTGTCTGTCTCTGATGTGGATGGGTTTGTTTGTGGTGTCAAAGTGGGAGATTGGGTTAGAATTAAGTCACCCCACAATGTGGCTAAAGGTCTCTCCAAATTTGGTCCTCCTGTTAGGGTGGATGCTACTTCGCGTTTTGCTGTGCGGGTCAACGGGAGTAGTTGGTGGAATCTTTCTAGGATCTACAAAGTTCCCAGAAGAGTAGTGTTGCAGTTGGGGCTTGAGTGTGGTGATTCTGCTGATGTTCCTCAACAATCGCATGGGAGGAGTTCTCAGCCGTCTCGGAAAAGTAGTGTTCCATCGTCTTCTCAACCTCGTAATTTGGCTCTTGAGTATGTTTCTCCACACAGGAGTGGCAGGAGAGTTATTGTACCCAAACGTCTAGATGTTTGATCACTTTGTTTTGTATCTGCCGTTTTTATGCAATGTTTATATAGCAGTTTTTGCCATTATTATGCAATGTTTTTATTATTTGTTTGTGCTTTGTTCTTTTCCTTGTTCTGTTTTTCGCAGCACAACCTTTTCTCTCCTGTTTTAGTTTTCTACTTCTAGTTTTCTTAGTATCTTCCTTTTTATGCTTGTCTTTATTTCATTGGAGAAAGGAGATGTTGTAGTAGTCTTTCTATTCTCTTGATTGTATCTTTGTGATGTAATGTCACTGCCATGGTGATGGAATGTGTATGTTTGAATACTGGGGGACAGTTATGTTGTTCCCTGGAAGCTGTGGCGATGAGCAGACATTAAACCTAGTGTTTCCACACTCACCTGCCTCAGTGTGATCACTACAAAGGGTTCCCCCAGGGTCAAGGATGCACTCCAAGAGCACCCTCAGCGGCACTAGGGCGGCCGGCTGCAGAGTGCTGAGGCCCAATGTTATCTAATGGGGGATAGGGGGCCTCTGGTTGGTGACTGCTCACGAGCAGGCCACAAGGTTGAGGGAGCAAAGTTCCTGGGGTTAAGCACAGGGCAAAGGGAGGTTCAAGTTAGCACCCAAGGTGCACCCACAGCAGCACTAGGGCGGCTGGGTACAGGGTGCTGTTTTGGCATCAAGTGCCCCGTTGTTTTCAATGGGGATTCTCCAGTTGCAATAAACACCGCAGGCTCGGGGACGAAGATCTTCTGGAGGCAACCACCGGCTGGAGAGGTAAGTTGGGATGTCGTGGGATGCCGGGACACCATTGGTTGCGCCACCCAAGGCCGTGGGGCGTCGGGTGCAGGGGTCTTTTGGCAATGTGTTTTTCTTACTGGCTCCGGTTGCGGAAGGGGGGGATCCTCCAGAAAGGGGCTGCAGGCGTCGTCGGGAGACTTGAGGCAGGTCAGGGATCACCAGATCCCAGGTCAGGATCACCGGGGAGACCTCCTCGCAGTGTTGGGCCATGGGCGTCGGGTGCAGAGTAGTACAGACTTGCAGAATTGACCAGAGCCAGTCTGTTTGGTGAGCAAATCCGGTGCTCACGGGAGTCAAAGTCTGGTTAGGGAAGGCAGGGCAGGTCTCCGGATTCTGGGGGGATGCTGGCTGCAGGACACACATGGGTTTCGCTGGAGCAGGTCGAGGTCGGGACAGGCCGGTAGGGCTGATGCCAAGTCAGTTGGTGTCCTCCTCTTCTTCCTTCAGCACGGCTCTTCGGTCCTTCTTCTTCTTGTATCTTCTTGTCTGAGGAGGCAAGGTTAAGGGTTGCCCCTAAATACTACATTTAGGGGCGTTTCAGGTAGGTAAAGGTTGGGTCCAATGGGTCTCTTCCTTGGGGTGGGTACACTCCCTATTATGCCACCGTCCAGTGGGAGGGGGTCATAAGCCTCACTCTGGTTGGCTTGGTCCCCCCATCTTCAAGATGGCGGGGAATGAGAGTTGTGCTTCGCCTCATCCCCCCCCCCACCTGAGGGGTGGGGTTGGCAAAGGTGGGCACACCTCTCCTCCTATCTTGGTTTTCCCACTGATTTTCCCTCCCAAAGTGGTGGTCACAACCGGTGGGGGCCAGTTGCTGGGAGCAGCAAATGACTGGGGCAGCTCACAAAGGCGGCAAGCCTTTGAAGCTTCCCCTTCGTGAACGCTGCCCATCATGAGGGAGAATGCTTGGCACCTCTGCCCAGGATGTGCTTTGTTTCAGGTCCCCGAGAGTGGGAGGCTCTCCACCCAGGGGTCCAGAAACATGTCTAGTTCCTTTAAGGGGTCTGCAGCGGTGTTTACCATTGTACAGTATAGCCAAGAAATACCTTTAGTTTCATTATTTGTGAAGGTCCGTTTCACCTCTAAGGGTCTAAAGTCCAGTATGGGATTCAGCTTATGCTTGTAATTGTCAAGGGGGTGTCATAGTTGTAAGAATCATGAAAATTGGAAGTTGTGTAGTTCATACTCAGCAGTCAGTGCCACGAATGATTTCAAGTGTGTCGTAACGCAGACATCTCCACGTTTCGATATTCCAATATTATCCCATTGTCTGAAGCCCTGTAATCTGTTCATCCCAAGAGTCAGATTACCCTTCCAGAGAGGGGTTTCCCTAGTCGGGGTCCGCTCCCACTATATCCGCCTCAGGAGGCTGTACTAGCAGGTAAGGGAGATTTTCATAGGAATGAAAGAGAAGCTGCTGATGTTTTATCATATAGTTGAGCCAAGAGTCACCAAGTTCCCATGCCTCTTAATACGAGCCGGAGGGTCGGGTCATCCCAGTCCCGGAATAGCCAATCATTAATTGGAAGCATGGGGGCAGTGTGTAGGGACAGTGTTGTATTATGTACAGGGTTTGGGGCTACAAAATCATTTTGTATAGGCTCCCCCACCCATTATGGAGATCTGCAATTTGCCCCAGCGCTCCATTTGTGTTTTTAGTTTGTGTAAGAGAAGCATAATGTTTCAGTTCTAGCTCTCCTCTGAGTTTAAGGAGATGTGGATTCCCAAGTATTTGAATGTCCACAGTATTACTTGTAAGTTGGAAGGGGTCATCTCTAGGAATTGGGCTATGTTTGTGAGAGGGACTGTTCTTGATCTGGCCCAGTTAACCCTCAGGCATGAGGCAGCTCCATAGACATCAAGAATTTGCATTAGTCACCGGATAGACATCTGTGGCCTTTGCACGTACAACAGGACATCGTCTGCGTGCAACGAATTTCGATCCTCCATCACCCCCTTCCCAGTTAATGTCCCAAACCTGCGCATCTGTTCTTATTCATTGAGCCAAGGGTTCTATAATCAAAGCGAGGAGATAGGGAAGCCCTGCCAGGTGACTCTGGTAATGGGGAATGGGCGGGACAGCACCCCATTTACTCGGACCCTAACCCGGGCTTTAGAGTAGAGCAAGTGCAGGTACGATCGGACCAGGCCCGAAGTTCATCCATTCTTGGACATGTCCGAGGAAGGACCAAGACACTGAATCAAAGGCCTTTTCAAAGTACAGTAAAACCAGGGCTGCTGGTTCTGATAATTTGTCAACACTATCCAGGACAACAGTAAGTCGCCTGATGCAGTGTCTGGTCCCTCGGTGCGGAAGGACCTGCTTTGATCTCCTCCAATCAACAAATAAGCTATACTGGATGTCCTGGAGGCCAGGATCTTATCTAGTAATTTTGCTTCCGTATTAATCAGTGCTATAGGCCTGTATGAGGCGCAGTCGGAAATGGGCCTTCCTGGTTTAGGGATAACCATGATTGTGGTCTCACATAAGTCTGCTAGCCATGCATTTGTCTGCAGGGCCTCCTTAAACATGACATTTAGGGGACTAACCAATTTACTGGCATTTCTTTTACAGCCATTGGAAGCTGTTTGTGCCAGGAGTCTTCCCCGAAGACAGAGTCTGGATCACCTCCAATATCTCTGTGTCTGTGATCTGGTTATCTAGATCAGCTCTGTCTTCCTCTCTAAGCACGGCCTTGGGTAGATCACGGTGTTGGATGTTCAACCTCTTCTCTTGGGATGGCAACAGCTCTATACAGAGATTCAAAGTAATTAGCCAAGGCATCTTCAATGTCCGCAGAGGAAGTAAGCAGGCATAAGTCCGGATCAACTATCTTGGCTACCAACCTAAATTAAATCTCCTGATTCACTAACCAATACACTAGTTTCCCTGTTTTGTCTGTTAGTAAATCCTGTATTGAGTTGCAGTCAACCTGCATCTAGCAGCATCTAAGTGTCTCCCTGAGAGTCATGCTTATGACCTCCATTTTCCTGAATGTCACTTCCTTCATATCTATGAGGGAGAGTTGTTTAAGTCCACCAGCAAGGCCTTCACATCCAAGACCTTCCTGTGCCTGTTTCTACGCTTGCCCGCTATGAATGAAACTGTGTTACCTTTGATGGTGGTCTTTATCGCTTCCCACAGAATGAGAGACGAAGAGACGAAGCACTTGCTCAGTTGATAATACCCCTCTTTATCCTCCCGCACCCTGTCTGAGAATCTGTGAACCAACAGGGATTAAGTCTCCAGTACCCCTGAGAACCACCCCACCCCCCCCCCCCCTAAATGTCCCCTAAGGGAAAGCTCAATTGGGGAATGTTATGTTATGTGGCCGGGCCCTTTCATGCCGTTGGCCCACGTGGTTGTCGGGCGGACGGCTGCTCCCACTCGCACTTGGAGAGCGCTTGTCCCCAACGCATCCCCTTGCTACGACACATCAGGAAAGGAAATTAACTTTCCTGTCGTTTAGGAATTTTATCCGACGCATTTTATCCAACGCATCCCCTAGCTACGACGCGTCGGGGTAGGAAATTAGCTTTCCTTTTGTTTGGGAATTTTACCCGACGCGTCTCCTACATACGATGCGTCGGGGAAACGCATTTAGAGGAAATCGCTGGGCAATGGGTGTGGATCGCCGTCCGAGCGCTCCTCAGCCTCTATTTTTTTTTTTTTGTCCTCATTTGCCTCGAAAACACCATTCCATCGCCCGTTCCTGGGTTTTCCTGCCCTTTTGCTGGAAATGAGAGAAAAAAGGAATTCAAAACCTAACAGCCCTTGGAATGTGAAAACCCTTTCTCCTGACCGCTATTCCTACAAGCAATATCTGCCCGATAGGATGTGCGCCAGCCGAGGCGGAGAAGGCTTAATCATTGAACCCCTCTTCTGACCTGTTTCGTCTTGCGTCCAACCAGCTTATGAATGGTTGCCAAAAGTTATATCTTTTCTTTCTATTGTCAGATATGTCCAAACTAACAATGCTTTTTATGGCCAATATCCAATCCTCATGACGGGGGGGATGAGACTACCTATTTTCTACAAATTTCCCTGCGTGCCAACAACATTGTGTAGAATAACAAACTCGGGTACCCCTATCAACTTTTAACTGGACCTCTAAATATCCAAAAAAGACCAAGCAAATACTTACCTGGATCTGTAGCTTCAGGATATCAGACAAAGTTCTACTCACATCCTCCCAGAACTGCTGAATCTTAGGACAATGTAAAAACATATGGAGATCGTCCTCCTTCAGTTGCCTACATTTCGGGCAGGCCACATCACCTCCTTTCCCGAATTTCGATAGCCTAGGTGGGGTTCAGTACGCCCTATGGAGTGTAAACAGATGATTTCTTCTTAAATAGGCAGGTTTTACTGTTTTGTAAAGCGTAGACATAGATACTTGCCATAGGTTCTCCAGCTTAGTCTCCGGCAAGCCTCTTCCCCATAACTCGGATGGCAACTTGAACTCCCCATCTTTCAGATCCATCATAATCCAATACCAGATAGATATTTCCTTTTTCACGGGTACTCCTGACATCAGCCTCTCTTCGAGTTCATTTGGCGCCCCAATCGTCGTGCTGGACGCTTGATACCAACTCTGTATTTGAAGAAATTTGAATCTTGACATTCTATTGGCCGTACTTTCTCTACACATTTCCCATGATATCAAGTGGCCATCATGAATGAGATGTTCCCATCTCAGCACGCCCTCTTCCCTCAGTGGCTCAGCCAACTTGTCTTTTGTCCAGTCCGGAGAGCCCGGAGAGTCCCAAATTGGAGCTAGATTGCCAAAGTACTGCAGCTTAAGATTTCTTCTGATGCTGTACCAGGTCTCAGCCATACCCCGTAGAATTTTTTATCTGACTTTTTTTAAGTACTTGGGGTCAGAGTACTTATACAGGAATCCACAATCCCCACCTTTTACCTCCTTCAACATTTCGGCAAGTAATCTGCCTATTTCTGAGCACACAGGCCTATCCAACAGCATTTTCCCCATTTTTCAACAAGAAAGCCCAGGAGTAGAAATGTAAGTTGGGTATCGCTAGCCCCCCTTTCTCTTTTTTCCTTCTCAGCTTCTTCCACGCTAAGAGAGGACCCTTAGAGGCCCATATAAACTGCTGATATGACCTTGCAACTTCTCGAACCACTCCTTCTTGAAAGGAAGCGGGATTGAGTCAAATAGAAAAGTAAACTTTGGCAGGATAGTCATTTTGTATCAGGTTAGCCCGGCCAAACATGGTTAGCGGGAGATGTGACCAATTTCCCAGCAGGTTACACACTTCCTTCTTGGTTTTCTCAAAGTTTACCTTGGCCAGCTCCGAAATGTCTTGGGTTACCATGATTCCTAAATACCTCATCTCTCTTTTCACTATTTCCTCCCCTTCCTCCATATTCCAGGGCATTATCTCTGTCTTTCCTCTATTGATTTCATATCCTGAGACCTTGCCAAAATCCGATGTTAATGTCATAAGCTGGCTCATAGACTTCTGCAAGTGTGCCGTATAGATCAGGAGATCATCCACGTATAAGGCTAGTTTCTTTTCTCAGCTCTTAAATCTGAGAGGCAGGATCTCTGGGTCTTTTCTAATTTTCCTTGCTGAGGGTTCGATATATAAATCAAACAGTAGTGGCGACAGGGGGCAACCTTGCCTCATACCTCTGGTTATTTTAAGAGGGTCTGTCAAAGAGCCATTCGCCAACACCCTTGCTACTGGTGAGGCATAAATCCCTGCGAGTGCTTTACAAAAATTTACTCCCAAGTTCAGAGATTTCAAAACTGTTTGTAGAAAAACCCAATTCACCCGATCAAATGCTTTTGTGGCATCTAACGCAATTACTGCGAGGGGGAGATCATATGTGGTAGCCAAATCTATAGAGCCGACTAGAGTATATGTCAATTCTTTTAAATATCTCCCTTGTATAAACCCATTTGGTCTTCGTGAATGAGATCTGCCATGACCCCATTCAACCTTCCCGCTAAGATTATCGCGAAGATTTTATAGTCGCAGTTTAATAGCGAGATTGGTCTATATGCGTCGCAGTTTTTTGCACTCTTCCCTGGCTTGAGAATTAAGGTGATAGTGGCCTCCTTCCATGATTCTGGCAATCTGGCATCTTTCAGAAACAACTCATTGAACATCTCCGTTAATATTGGTGCTAGCGTGCCTGCCAGCACTCTATAGATTTCATGAGGCAACCCGTCCGACCAGGGGCTTTCCCCTGTTTCCCATCCTTGAGAGCTTGATCAACTTCCCTCCTGTTTATCTTCATATTCAGAGCCTTGCTCTTTTCTTCCATTAGGACTTTGAAATGTTCCTGTTTTAGCCAATCTCCCACCCCCTCTTCAGTTAGCTCTACCTTTTCCTTGTAAACTTTTTCCAAGTGCCTGAAAAAGACTTCCTCAATCTCCTTTTTGCCACTCAACTCGGCCCCTGTTCGCTCATATTTGATCTGCTTAACTATGTTCCTCACCTGATTCCTTTTGATTTTCCATGCCAGCAGTTTGCTGCAACTCTCGCCAGATTCAAAATGAGCTAGCCTACTGGCCTCCCATCTCTTTCTAACCCTGCCTTCTAAAACATTTACTCAGTTAGCTTTGGCCTCTGCTATTTCCATCAGCGTTACCAGAAGGTCTCTCTGCTCTGATTTTAAGGTGACCAGTTTCTTTTGTAATTCTTGAATTTGCTGTTTTAGACTTGTAACATTTTCCCGATAAGTCCTCCTTCTAGCCACGGATAAACTACCTATTCTGCCTCTTAAATAGGCTTTATATGTGTCCCACACTACTCCCACTGAGGAAGAGCCTAGATTAACTTAAAAAAACTCTTTTGTTTCCTTACTTAATAGCTCAACTGGGAAACAGCCTTAATCACGAATCTTTAACCACGACGGTACTAAACCACAAATTATTTACAACGACCTTTCCTGAACAAAGACTTGATTAAACCACGGCTTACATGAACAACGACTACATGAACAACGAAATAAACTTACCACGTTCGATTTGCTGCATGCGGTTTTTGCGTCTCCATATCAAGTTCATTTCCTGGTTGCTGCATGCGGTAGAGTCTCCTCTCCACCCCAAGCAGGTTTGATATTTTAATATGCCCCGCTAATCCACTGACGATGGAAACATCATCAGAGTATACTGATGCCTCATACCCCCATGGTCACCTTTACTCATCCCCACGGTATTTGCGCCTCCATGCCGACAAGTTCATTTCCTGGTTGCTGCATGCGGTAGCGTCTCCTCTTCCCCCAAGCATATACCATACTGGCAAGTTTGTAGATCTTCTATTTCCTGGTTTGGAGCGAGGCGGAAGTGGTTCGCAGCATGGAAAGGCGAACAGCTTCAAAGTTCAGGTGTCTTGTTTCTGGCAGGCGGCTTCGGTGACAGAGACGGGCCCACTTTATCAGCAAGGAAGGGGCGGTAGTACATGAAGGGGACCAAGTGGCGAGAAGGGAAGATTCACGAATATGAGATTAAAAGGGCATTTATTCCCTGCCGTTCCTGGACAATGAGGTAGAAGCTGAAGGTTTTCAGGTAAGCAATTTAAATGTATTGACATAATTAAATTGTTTTTGGGGAATTTATTTATTAATATTGTAATATGGTTTTCGAAATCTGTTTTCTTAAAAAATATTTACATATAGGGACGGGATGTAGGGAATTAAGGGGTTAATGGGTGGGGACTTAATTTAATACCCAGGTAACATTTTTTATTGCCTGTGTATTAAATTAGTAACTTAAAGAATAATTATATATTTATTGTTGTTTTAGAGAATTTAAATTACATTTTTTAAAGGGATCTATTTTATTAACCTTTTTAATTTTATTATTGTTTTTTTGCTTTGTCCTTATTTCACTTCTGAAGTTTTATTGCATTCTCAGGGCACACATGCAGGACTGGCGATATTGTTATTTAATGCACATGGCGTCATTTGGGAGATGAATAGTAATCACCAAAGATTGTAACACTTGTGTAAAAATCACAACTGCTTATTTAGCAAACATTCCTTTTTGTGTAACACAAGTGAAGGTGCACACAATCAGACTACATGCCATTCCATGTCAGACAAATAGCAGACCGTGCCATGTGGCATTCATTATTTGTCCATTTTAAAGTCTCTACCGAAACAAGTATTCTTTCGAAATGGTGAAAAAAGAATATATGTTGTGACATAGCTGTAAGGCATTCCCAATGTATTCTTTGTTTTTCTTGATGTTTAAAACATGCGTTTTTTAAGCACTGAGTGGTATATTCGAGTAATTAGCTAATTGTATATTTTTCGTGGTTCAGGAAGTCTTTGTTAAAAATGTAGTGGTTTAGCATTGTTCGTGGTTCAGCATTCGTGGTTTAGGAATTCGTTGTTTAGGAAGTAGTGGTTTAATCATAGAACCAGCTCAACTACCTCCTCCTCCAATAACAGAGTGCGGTCCAATATCCACCTAGTTTGGATGTTATTTCCAGTAATACTTAACTCTAGCATCACTGCTGAGAGGTCTAAAAGATGCGCCCCTATATGTTGGATGTCTTGCCCCATGTCATTTAGGTTTATATCGATTAAAAAATAGTTGATTCTTGACTGGTGACAATATTTTCTATTGTTATATGTGTAGCCCCTCTTTAGTTTTGCCCTTTGACGCCAAATATCACATAGACCCATTTGCTCAATGATTCGCCTTATCTGTCCTGCCATTTTGGGATTTACCACAGCTCTGCTATTCGTGGATCTATCGAGAAAATTATCTAGAACTACATTAAAATCCTCCGCCATAATAATTGGATCCGGGAAATTTAATAGCTCTGTTAATACCTTCTCAAGGGGAGCGATAAGATCTTGATTTGATCCATAATAGCCAACTAATGTAAAACATTGCCCTAAAATCCTGAGTTTTGCAATAGCCCATCTGCCTGCGCTGTCTGAGGCGTTTTCCGAGATGGTAATTTTTGCGTCTTGCTTTACCAAGATGGCCACCCCCTTCGTAACTAATGAGTGTCTTGTGCACAATACTTGTTGCACCCATCTTTTTGCCTTAAAAACCTCTAGACACTCTTTTTCTGTCAGATGCGTTTCCTGTAAAATTATCACCTGAGCTGGGCAATCTTTTATATACTGAAGAAGCCTTTCCCGTCTCCTCCTTACCCTTAAACCGTTAACATTCCAGGATAGAATTTTTACAAGTGCTGTTTGCTTCTCACCTATTTCCCTTCTCAACTGAGTATAACGTTATTACTGAGACCACTGAGGACTTTTTTTTTTCTCCCACATGCTCCCCACCCTGTGACCCTTACCCCTATCCCCCCCTGGAGAACCCATCCCTGACTCACCATGGCTTATGCCTAGTGGGTGACACCCCCCCTCTCCCCCCGAGTGTGCCTTATTTTAAATTTAAAAAAAGCCTCTATTTTGCATATAGGATGCAGCTGATTGACGAAGAATTTTGGTGACTTCACGATAACAGTTGCAGTGCTTCCGCGATTAGGTGTTTTGCACTTCTCTGCTACTCAATGTTTCTTCAGAGCTAGTTTTGGGGGCCCTCTTATATAGGGCACTGCCCTCTCCTACCTTTAATTACTTAATAACGGATTATTTTAGTTTCAAAAGGGAGCCTTAGGCTTTGTCAGGGAGTTGCCTTCTAGTTTTAAATTCTTAGTTTTGATTTAGAAAAGTAATAATAACAGTTTAGTTAGAATAATGTCGGATCAGAAGACTGAGGCCCCTGAAGTTTCACAGACGCAATCTAATGAGGTCCTGATTAAAATCCTAATACAGCAAGGGATGCGCTCTTCCATACGTGAGACCCTGGAACAGGTTATGGGTAATTAGAGACTGCTTGAGTCTGATGAAGAGGATGATTATGGCTCAGTGTCAGGGGGAGACTCTGACTAGGATGTAAAAGAGGGCAAGAGAGCTAAAAAGACAAAACACATGGAGAAGTCTTCTTCCCTAGGTATCACAGGAGGTCTATGCACCTCAAGAAAATTAGGTCTAAGCACCTCAAAGAAACCAGGAGGTCAGAGCACCTTAAAGACATTGGCTGTCCTACGCGGCACGGATCCTTAAGGTGTCCAAAGCGACACACTTTTTTCAGATGCTCAGATTGGCACACAAGATACTAACATGGGGGAAGAAGAACTTCCAAGTGAGGGTGCCACTAGACGAATATATCTTTGACCTACACCAAGGGGATGTAGATGTGGATGACCTCCTTACAGAAGATGAGGCTCCATCAACCTCTAAGGGGATAGTGAAGGACCCTCTGGGACAAGAGATGTTTTCCCCTCACAATATCAGGCACCCCAGACGGGCTGAGTGGTGGCCCCAGGATCACCTGGGTCGGTTCATCAGGGAATGGATCAGAAACCCCCTGGAAAAGGAAGCTCGTAATATTCTTAGAGCTGAATGCTCAAGACCCGTGACCCACGAGAAAGTATGTTTAACTTGGCAGGGATCCTAGAAAAGGTCTGGATAGGTCCCTTAAAGCATGTCAGGATTTACTTCTTGATGTGTTGGGTCCCCTCACTAGAATAATAGATCTAGAAGAGGAAGCCTACATCAGTGAGACCCCTGTAGATGTTAAACCTCTCAGGGGTTGGAGTCAAAGGGCATTGGTCCTTCTGGGCAACGCCAATGCTGGCCTCAATGCAGATCGACATAGGATTGTTTTAACCAAGATCAGTCCAAAGCTGGGTGACCTTGCTGAGAAGGAACCCTCAGTGAATCCTAAGGGCCTCCTCTTTGGGAAGGATATGATCAAGTCTCTGGGTAAATATGTGGCTACGTTCATGGCCCTTGACAAGGCTCAATCCAGCATGAGAAGGGTGTTTAACCGTGGAGATTTTGGTCGGGCCGGCAGAAAGGGCCGTCCTGCTGGCCGGTCCTCCCAGAGGGCCCAATTTAAGCAAAGAGGATTCCGAAGAGGATTTCAGTCCAGTGCTTCATCTTCCTTCTACTCGCAAAGCGGATGCTCCTACCGTGCAAGAGGGTCCAGATCACATGGTCAAGGTTCGACCAGTTTCCAGAGTGAGTACAAAGATTTCTATTGTTTTTTCTTCCCCGGGAAGAGTGGGGGGCTGTCTCAGGCTTTTCTCCCAGGTCTGGGAAACAATTATTTAAGATCCATGCGTTTTAGAAACGTTCAGGGTTTCAAATTAGAGTTTATAGAAATTCCCCATCAGACCTTTTCCCCAAGAAACCTAGTTCTACCTTTAGACCAGGAGAAAGCGGTAGAGGAAGAAGTGAATTCTATGCTACAGAAAGGGGCAATAGTGGAAGTACCCTTAGAGTGCAAAGTTATTGTAAGCACGCTCTTCCTTGTTGAAAAAAAGGACAAGGGGTGAAGTCCTGTGATAAATCTAAGGAACCTAAACAGGTATCTTGCTTAAAGACACTTCAAGATGGAGGGGATCCACCTCTTGAGAGATATGTTGTTAGAGAGGGAATGGCTGGTAAAACTAGACCTGAAAGACGCATATTTCACCATGCCTATGGCCCAGGAGTGCCAATGATATCTCCATTTCACTTGGCAAGGCCGTCTATATTGGTTCCAAGCACTCCCCTTCGGTCTCTCTTCAGCACTTTGGTGCTTTACCAAAGTAATGAGAGCGATGGCTTCTTACCTCAGAGAGAGGGGAGTACGCATGATTATCTGGATGATATTCTAAATTATGTCCCAATGTCAGAATCAGATTCTGAAAGATTTGAATATAGAGATAACTCTTCTAGAGAGATTAGGTTTCATAATAAACAGAGAGAAGTCTATTCTTACTCCCGCCAGATCCCTAAAGTTTTTAGGCTTCACTATAAATACAGTGAAGGTGGTCTTTCTTTTACCATTGAAAAAGATTGCCAAGATTCGGAAGGAGATAACGTACATATTGAAACGAAATTCCTTAACTTTGAGAGGGGGGGAGTGGCCAGGCAAGATGGCTGCTTAGACGTGCTTCCTTGGAGTTCCTGCCGATGCGTACATATCCTGAAGAATCCTGTGCTACCGTGGTCCATAATTACAGCACCAGGGCCTGTGTGCCCTAGATTGCCGCCGCCCCCCTCTTCGTGCGCACGATCACATCAGTTGCTGGTTCACTCCGCTGCGGTGGCGCAGAGAGGCTGGAGGTGGCATGGATTGGCGGGCTTGTTGGCCCGACAGGAAGAGGAACAGTGGTCTGCGCGGAGTGGCTGTGGCGAGGCGCAGGAGGAGCCGGTGAAGGCAGTACAGTGCCTGCCGGTGCCATCCAGGTCGGCCGGTAAGTGTGGAGGGAAGCGGAGGCCTCTGCGTACAATAGACGGAAGTGGAGCCACGAAGTAGAAGGCGCAGCTGGGCTGCGGTGGAATCTTGGTCTGGCTGCTGTCGCGGAGAGCCCGCGCCCGGGGACTGTGCTGACAAGCGGACCAGGCCGCGGCTAGCTGCAAACAGTGAAGCGGGACCCTGAACCGAGAAAAGGTGAGGCCGGAGCTGGGTCCCGTGTAGCTAGTGGCACATCGACCCTGATCATTGGCACAATAGGGCCCTGGGGCTACAGGAAGAGAGCTCTGGGTCTTGACTCGGTCCCCAATGGAGAACGAGATGGTGTGACCCGGGGGGTACAGAGAGGCCCTCTTAGTGATAGTGCATAAAGAGCAGAGGAGCTCTTGGAGGCCTGGTAGGAGGTGACTGCTTGGGCCCCAAAAGGATAGCTACGCAGGCTCCTGACGGTGGACATAGTGGCATTGACTTATCATGGCTAAAGATAAACAATCCAAAACGGTCCAGGCTAATAAAATTGAGAATTATGCTCAGCCTCTGCAGCCTGACGGCGCGGCGGGGGCCTTCTGATGAGCAGGGGGCTCCCACGATGGCTAAGATACTGGCTGAAATAAGGGAATCAAGAGAACTCACTCTTGCAAAAATAGATACTGTGGCCCTAGAGGTGGGACTGCTCTGTGCAGATTTCGTAAAATGTACGACAGTTTCAGAGACTGAAAGCAATGTACGAATACTGCAGACCGAGGTGGCAGACTTGAAGAAGATGGTATCGGAACTCCAAACATCATCAATGCGTGTGGAGGCCTGGCTGAAGGACGCTGAAGGGCGTTCCAAGCGAAACAATCTATGCTTAGTGGGGTTCCCCGAGAGGGCAGACAATCCACGGAGCTATTTTTTGAGGACTGGATCACTAACACTCTGCGACATAAAAGACTTTCCAAATTCTTTACGATCGAACGAGCACACAGGGCGTTGGCTCCGCCACCCAGGCCGGGCGCGCAACCACTAGCAATCATATCACGTCTCTTCAATTTCCGTGACAGGGATGCAATCCTGCAACATGTCAGGGCACACAGGACACCTCGGTTTGAAGACAGAGACATTACAATATTTCCGGACTATACCCACAGAGTTCAAGACCTAAGGAAGGAGTTCTGGTCTTTAAAGAAAAGGCTACGTGGCAGGGATATGACGTACAGCCTCATGTTCCCAGCCAAACTCAGGGTCCAACATGAGGGAAAGGCATACTTCTTTGTAAATTCTGGTGAAGCCATGACTGGCTGGATTCCCTAGGCGGCCAACACAGGCGGCATGCCCCAGAACGGAATAATCGCGGTAGCTGTTCCACTCGCCAAGGAACCAGAGCATGACAGCACTCTGCTGACTCTTTGCTACGCTCGTGGAATCGTCGTTCTGGGAGTCTAATTGTGTGCCAGATACCTGGGAGTCCCAGACTCCTCACAGAGACAACGACAGGGAGCAGTAGCGAAACATCGGACCAAGACCTTGGGTGATTGAGCGCATTATATGCATGCGCAGTATGCGCTGTGGCTGGCTGGAAATGTGTATAGACGCTACTCACGGATGCTCATGCTAAAACTACTTTGCTGACATTGATGTGTGTGGTCAGGGGTTGTGGTCTCCAAAGGAGTAGGGCACTGAAATGGGGAGTTACCCCCATTGTTACTACTATAGGAAGCATTGTTACCGGCAATATAGATGTGGTGTTGGCGGGAACTCACCAAGGGCCACGGTCCTGCAGGGCGAGCTGAGTGCCTCGGCCTCACAAGCCTGGTGGGATGCTGGGTCCTCTGCTGTGTGCGCACAATGTAGTAGAGGGTGTTGCCTCTCTGGGAGGTGATACCAAAGGGGATGATGGACGGAGCGTTAGAGCAAATCAAACACTCACCCCCAGTCAACTGATCTGGGTTTAATCCATCATCATTCTTTAGCTCACTCCACCACCCCAGTTCAGACATGGCCATATGCAAATCAGTCTGACCCTGTGCCTCATGGGAACAGTCCAGCCCGAACTGCCAAGCCATGTCTTCCCCGGACCGGAAACAAGCATCCTGGGACCGGTTTCGGGTTCAAAACCCTCATCAGCCAGGCTATCTTGAATCCAGTGGCAAAGTGAGCAAGGGACCCACGTCTGGGCATACGCTGCCAACTTAGGGTGAACAAAGCGATACCAAAGGGGATGATGGACGGAGCGTTAGAGCAAATCAAACACTCACCCCCAGTCAACTGATCTGGGTTTAATCCATCATCATTCTTTAGCTCACTCAACCACCCCAGTTCAGACATGGCCATATGCAAATCAGTCTGACCCCGTGCCTCATGGGAACAGTCCTGCCCGAACTGCCAAGCCATGTCTTCCCCGGACCGGAAACAAGCATCCTGGGACCGGTTTCGGGTTCAAAACCCTCATCAGCCAGGCTATCTTGAATCCAGTGGCAAAGTGAGCAAGGGACCCATGTCTGGGCATACCCTGCCAACTTAGGGCGAACAAAGCGATACCAAAGGGAATGATGGACGGAGCGTTAGAGCAAATCAAACACTGAATGATGGCCAGGTTGGGGTAGGCCTTCTGGTTTGGTCTCACTGCCTGAGGGTGGGTGGGAGTTGCCCATGTTCTGGGCACATATTTTGTTTCATGGGGTGGGACAAGCTCAGGTGACATAATGGTGACAACGAAAGAGCGATGCAGTGCAGGGCTAAAAGAGGGCAAATGGTGCGGGAGCAGAAAGCATGAAGGGATGATGGTGCATGCAAAGAGATATGACTTCGGGCTGAAAGTTTATTACCTGGAATGTCAGGGGATTGGACAAACTTAGTAAGGGGCAGAGGGTATTCCCCTATCTACGCCGTTATGGAATCTCAATCGCTTTCCTTCAGGAGACTCACACCTTGGGATCCTGCATACAACATTTACGCCGCAGATAGAGGGGGCAATTATTTGCTACATCGTATTCTAGTTACGCCAGGGGTGCTTTGATCTGGGTGGCGCCTAGGGTTCCTTTTGTAGCGAAGGAAGTGAAAATGGACCCGGAGGGACAGCGGTATGTGATAGTCTCTGAGACACTAGATGCGAAAGATGAGTGACTGGTGAATGTGTAGGCTCCAAACATGGATGATTCCGAATTTTTGGGGTCAGTGCTGCGTGCATCCTGAGTGCATCCTCAGAATACGTATGCCCAATCATGATATTGGTGGGGGACCTGATTGTGTCCTTAACGGAGAAATTGACCGGCACCCCCCTAAGGTAAATACTAAGCCAGCGATGATAAATACTCTTCGGGAACTCATGGGGTGGATTGGGATTGCAAGATGTTTGGAGATTGCGCTACCCACAACATAAGGTTTACTCATGTTATGTGCCAGGTACTGGGACGCATAGTCGCTTAGACTATTGTCTGCTAACTGATGTCTTACTCCAGTGGGTAGAAAATGTCAGGTATTTAGCGTGTTATTTGTCGGACCACTCGCCCTTGCTGATCTCCTTCCGTATGCATAGACAAGCACCGGCGGTGCCACTATGGAGAATGAGTGTGTAGGCGCTGTCAGATCAGGTGTTTGCGGGAGAGGTGGCAAACGTGTTAGACCGCTATTTTGTGGAGAACTGGGGCAGTGCATCCAGAAGAGCCCTGGAATGGTATGCAATGAAAGTAGTGCTGCATGGGGAATGTATGAAGATTACATATGGGGTTAAACAACAGCTAACTAAGTCAATTGATGGGCTTGAGAAGCGAGGCAGTACTCTAAAAAACAAGATAGTGGAGAGGTCCCTTAGACTACCTGATTGGCAAGACTGTAAGAGTTGCTAGATACTTGGGACAGGTTGGGAAAATATATACGAACTACTTATAGGAAGAGATTGCACAGGGAAGGGGACAAGGCTAGAAGGATGCTTGCCATGCTTCTCCCAGCTGGAAACAGATACACACCCATAGCAGGACTACAGAACAGACTGGGGCGCATGATGACCTCGCAACGGGACATAATAGAGGTGTTCACTGAGCACCTACAGAAGGTATATAAGGCACCACAGGGCGGGGACCCTCAGGATAGGACTGCGTATTTAGCGGCCATACAAATGCCCTTTGAACGAGGTAGACTGAATGCCCCCATTACCAAAGAAGAAATTATATTAGCAATACAGACGATGAAAACAGCTAAAGCCCCGGGTGGAGATGGCCTGCCGGATGAATTTGACCAAACTAGAGCAGGGGGCCAGGCAGAGCACCTGCTGGAGGTATATACAGAGTCCTATAAAGTGGGACGGCTCCCAGATTCCATAGTGATGTTGCCCAAGCCAGACAGGAACAGTACAGTGGTATCTTCCTACCGCCCTTTATCTATGCTTAATGTAGATGTAAAAATTCCCAGTAAGATATTGCCCACTAGATTACTGAAATATTTGCCCCAATTGATTGCAGAAGACCAGTCTGGGTTTATCCCTCATAGAAATACCCTGTGTAATCTTCGGTGGCTGTCACCTATCTACAGAATGACCAATTCGAGCTTGCGCTATTGGACATCGAACAGGCCTTCGACTCCTTGTCGTGGCAGTTCCTGTGGGTGGTGCTATATAAGGTAGGCATAGGAAAGGCCTATATACGGTGAGTGCAGCTACTATACGACGCCCCCACGGCTAGGGTGAGAGTGGGGTGTTCTGTGTGGCGGAGATTTGCATTAGGCCAGGGGACCCGTCAGGGGTGCCCCCTTTCACCCCTATTCGCCTTGACAGTGGAACCGCTGGCTTGCTGATTGCGGACGGCATTACATGGTTGGGGAGACTACACACGTGGTATTCTTATACGCCGACGATGCGTTGGCGTATCTACGGAATCCCGCATTCTCAGTTCCCATTATGCTGGCATAGCTTGCTGAGTTTGGTGAACTCACTGGGCTACGTGTGAACCATTCTAAATCAAAGTTGTTCCCGTTAGGGGTGCTGGTGGGCAGACAGGTTGCAGATTTACAGCGGCTCGCGCTCCAGTGGGAAACAGAAATGGTAAGGTACCTGAGGATTCGGGTAAAAACACGGGGCTAAGGAATTCGAGGCTGCAAACATAGTCAGAGTGATTGAGGGCCTAAAGCCTACAATAAAATTTTGGAACACACTTCACCTTTCCTTGGTGGGGAAGCTCGCTTTAGATAAAAATGATAATACTTCCTCGCTGTTTGTATATTTTTCAGGGAACCCTTACATAGGAGGTTTTTTCGGGAACTATCCTATTTATTAAAAGAGGGGGACTCTAGGAGCTATTCAAAAGGTCCGGCGACCCGTGCTCCCGAAGTTAAACTTATACCAAACGGGAGTTACAGTTCCTAAGTAGAGAGAGAGAGAAGGGAAGTAATAGGTACTCTCGTCGTGTGCTACTCTAATTGTGGGGGGCAGTGTGTCCTCATCTTGATGCCCTCACCCACCCCGAAGGATGTCATGCTTCATCATTGGGCTTTTGCTCCTCGTCGGGCCGGCGCTGCAATGCCCTACGGGTCCCCCGAAGGGTCTCTTTTTCGGAGATCTTTTGATGAAGCTGTATGGGTGCGTGGGTGTAAGTGGTAGTGAAGTCCTAGAAGGTGTATTAAAAAATGGCTGGGGAGAGAGTGATTAATTTTTATTAAGGTGATCCCTCTGTCATTATTAAAACAAAGTGTATGGTGCTGCTTTAAGGGGTATTGTGTCTCTTGGTAGCTGAGTAACTATATGTCCCTAGTGGGCATATGTTCTGGTCAACATGTTTCGCGCTTTAGTGGTCTCAGGGGGAGATCCAGGGCGCTTCGTCAGGACCGAGTAAGAAAGTAGTATCTACAGTGGCCCAAAGTTTTCGGTGCCCCCAGATAAACAGAGGGAGTAGAACTTCCCTTAGTAGGTAGGGTAAGAACCCATGAGATCAGTGAGGGTCACTTGAGAGGGTTCTCTCGGTGCATCTGGGCTGTGTCACCTGTGTGCCTCTCGCTGTCTCCGCCGGACATATAGTTACTCCGCTACCAAGGGACATAATACCCCTTAAAGCAGCACCATACACTTTGTTTTAATAATGACAGAGGGATCACCTTAATAAAAATTAATCACTCTCCCTCCAGCCATTTTTTAATACACCTTCTAGGACTTTACTGCCACTTACACCCACGCACCCATACGGCTTCATCAAAAGATCTCCGAAAAAGAGACCCTTCGGGGGACCTGTAGGGCATTGCAGTGCCAGCCCGACGAGGAGCAAAAGCCCAATGATGAAGCATGACATCCTTCGGGGTGTGTGAGGGCATCAAGATGAGGACACACTGCCCCCCACAATTAGAGTAGCACACGAGGAGAGTACCTATTACTTCCCTTCTCTCTCTCTCTCTACTTAGGAACGATGACTTCCATTTGGTATAAGTTTTTTCGGGAACTAGACAGGCTGATAGTCGAGTTGTTGTGGGTCGCCAGTAGAGAGAGAGTTCGGGTGAGCATGCTGAAGTGTAGGTGGTGAAAAGGCGGCCTGGAACTGCCCTGCTTGGAATGTTATTACCTAGCCACACAACTACAGCATCCGGTCCACTGGTTGGACGAGTAGGACAACTGGGAGCGCAGAATACTGAAAGGCACCTACGGAAGGGACACACTGCCGGAAATACTAATGATGGGAGCAAAGGTGCCGACAACCTTGCCATATGCGGTTCAATTGGTGTGTGGGGCATGGGATTAAGCGGTAAAGTTCGTATTAAAGAGAGCTCCATATGCACCCTATATGGACATATGGACACTGCGTCCATTTAAACTTATAGGACGAACCCTGACAAAACAAAAATGGCGGAATGGCAGCTGCACTACGCTGGGCGACCTCTACCCCAACAATAGGTTCATTAGCATGGTGGAAGCTATTGATACGTTCCAACTTGGACCAGGCCAGTTCTTACAATTTATTAAAATAGCGGCCACAATGCGTGGGATATGGCCATCATTCCCGGAAGCCCCTCCGGTCTTCCATAGCTTGGAAATCCTATTGGTTATGTCAGGGGGCAAGAGGCTGATTTCACATATTTATAGGGCTCTGAGAGAGGACGCTCCCCTAGCCGAACTCTTGGTACAACATAAATGGAATGCCACTTTGAAGACACCCCTGATGCCAAAGGCATGGGAGGGTATTCATGAAAATGTAAAAACCACCTCCACTAATGCACGATTTAAATTGCTACAGTACAATGTGATCCACCAGGTGTACCTCCCTCCCACTAGACTACACACCATAAACCCAGAACGCTCAGCGGAGTGCCCCAGATGCAAATGGAGATTGCAGACTTCCTAAAAGTATTCTGGGGTGCCCAAGCATAGTTGACTACTGGCAGTCCGTACTGACAAAGCTGAATACAGCCACAGGGTGGGAGATACCTAGGGAGGTGGGCCCCAGCCTGTTAGGACACATATTGTTTAGGAAAAGGAAGAAGCTGAGCAGGACGTTTCTGGTGTTGGGGCTGGTGCTGGCAAAATGTAGAATAATAAACGGGTGGTTGTCACTGAACGCGCCGAAAGTGGCAGATTGGTTGAGAGATATGGCTGAATGGACGACTGCTGAGAGCAGCCACATGAGCAAGTCATGTAGGGATGAGAAATGGAAAGACGACCTGCGAGCTTGGGCTGTGATGCTCTCGGAGCTGCTAACCCCACCGGATGAGTTGCCCCCTTCGATCAGTGGGGCGTCCTGACATGGGGGCAGACGGAATTGCGGTAGACGATGGGAGGGAAACCTTGATTGGTTCTATTTACGGCTAAGTTTTTGCTAGTAGTCGTCAAGCTCCAATGTGGGAATTTATGATTAATGGTATGCATTTAACCTGCACTGTACCTGTCAGCCTGAGGGGGGTGATGGGATGGGGGGGTTGCGAAATGGCATGAAGATACACCTGTGACCAACCGCGACGAGATAATCCTATCAATGCTATTGTTATACCTTTGTAAAACTAATAGAAAGCTATACATTAGAAAGAAAAAAAAACTTTGAGAGAGCTTGCCAGACTCCTAGGCCTTCTCTCTTCTTCCATTCAGGCTATCTTTTCCGGGCCCAATTACACTATTGTGCTTTACAGAGAGTGAAGGCAAAGGCTCTTTGAGGCGGCCTGTGGTATGTAGAAAGAATTCACTTAGACCAGGAGGCCAGGTTAGAGTTGATTTGGTGGCTGGAGAATCTGGATGCCTGGAATGGGCGGGCGATCTTTGGCTGTTCTCCGGAATTTATTCTGGAGTCAGATAACAGTCTTCACAGTTGGGGTGTACGACTAGGACCAGAAGACACAGGGGGTGTATGTTCTCACACTGAAAGGTCTCATCACATAAATTATCTGGAATTGACTCCAGGTCTTTATGCTATTATGAGCTTTAAACACCATTTGCAAGGCAGAGAAATGGAAAATGTTTCTGCCGTGGCATAGATAAATTGGTTGGGGAGTACAAGATCCTCAGATCTTTCAGATTTATCCAAGAGACTTTGGATGTTTTGTCTGGAGCACAGCATCAACCTGAGAGCAGATTATCTCCTCGGGAATACAAATGTGACAGCGGACTTTAACTCAAGGTTCTTAAAGGATTACAGCAACCGGACGTTGAACAAGATCTACTTCAGAAGTCTGTCCAAGGTATGGGCTCCTTTGAAATTAGATCTCTTTGCAAGCAGATTGAAATTTCAGCTGAAGAGGTACTTCAGCTAGATTCCAGACCCAGTTACTCTGGCAGTGAACGATTTTCTACAAGTTTGGAAAGGAACTCATGCTTATGCCTTTCCCCCATTCGCAATGATTCAGAGGGTTCTTCAGAGAGTCAGCCAGGAAGGATGCTCACTTGTGCTAATAAGTCCCCTTTGTCCGTCCCAGGAATGGTTTTGATGACCTAGAGCTAGCTTGTGACATCCCATTTTTTCTTCCTGCCGAACAAAACCTATCAAAGAGATGTGGATGGAAGAAAATATCCTCCGATTCTGGCAGGTACTTTGAACCTTCTAGCTTGGAGAATATCAGGAGTTCTAGGGAAATGTCAGGCCTTTCGGGAAGGGCAGAGGAACTCCTTGAGGGGTCCTGGGCCCCTGGAACCCGCACTAGATACAAAGGAATTTGGAGTACATGGGTACGCTGGTGCTTGGAGAGGGACCTGGATCCCATGGAGGCTGCTATTGTTGAAGTGGTGAATTTGTTTGGTGGAACTGTTTGATAAGAGCCTTAACTATAGAACGATTAATTGCTATAGGTCTGCAGATTCGGCTGGACATGCTCTAGTCAACGGTAGCAGTGTTGGAAAAAATGTCATGATCTGTACGGTTCTTAGGAGTATTAGGTTAAGTAGACCCCTAGACCTAATCATGAGACCCTTTGGGATGTTAATTTAATCTTGAAGTTGTTCTCTTCATGCCCAAGTAATAAATATTTGGATCTTAAGAGACTTTCTATGAAGCTTCCTTCCTTGCTCTGTTTAATATTCTGTCGCAGGGTATCGGATATCAGAGCTTTAGAGTTAAGTAACAAAGTTTATGACGTCTTTGGAGTAAATTTTGAGTTGGTTAGGAGAAGAAAAACGATGTCTGACACTATATTTTACCCAAAATATGACTCTTGCAAGCAATTGTGTGTTGTTGATTGTATGAAAGAGTATGATTCAAAGACTAGTAAACTACGTCCTGATGGTACAGAGCAACTTCTGATCTCCTTTGTGAAACCCTGTAGAGCTGTAACATCTGCTACAATTGCGAGATTGGTTAAATGGACAATGCAATCAGCAGGTGTTGACCTCTAGAGATTTCAAGCTCATTCTATGAGAAGAACTATGGCTAGTCAATGCTTTTGGAAGGGTAGCAGCCACTGATTGGTCTAATTCTACTACCTTTGCAAAACATTACTGTAAACCAATTAAACACGTCAGATGTGGTTTTGCAGGACTACCACCATACAAGTATAATGGTAGCCTCTGGTCTTGTAATGAAATAGAGATTTTCCTAATCCAATAACAAGAGAATCTGAGTTTCATTAAAGAAACAGAGGCTAACACCCTCCCATCCCTTTTGAGTAGTTTGTGCTTCATAAAAAAAAAATATATATATATATATATATGGGACATTAGTGATTACATTCCTTGTGGAAATGTTTTACGTTTTTAAAGTAAGAGTTTAGAAGTTATAAATTAAGTCATGTTATAATTTGTTTTTTTAGAGTTTTATATAGCGCAAACTCGACCCGAAGATATCAGGTAACAGAGAGCTTTACATGAGCACCAGTTTCTTTACAGATGGACACATTCATTTTTGTTAGGCGCCGGGAGATTAAGTGATTTGCCCAGAATCACAGGATGTTGAGTGTCCCTGCTGAGACTCGAACCCGGTTCCCCAGCTCTAGCCGTAAGGATACCTCCCCTCCCCTAATACTATGTTTTCATCTAAAGCAAACCTTTGTTATTTCATGTTACAATTGCTGCTTGGAAATTTTTAGATGGAGCAGTAACATCTCCTTTTACTTTCAGATAACATCCAATAGTTCATTTCCTGATTGGATTTTTCGTCTTTGGGGGATTTTGATGTTGCTGGAAATTTTCGAACCCTTGTCCTCCTATGAAGTTTCAGTCGTCTGATGTTCTTCTGTTGTCTTTGGATTTATTTTTCTTTGAACATGAAAAGATAGTTTCGTCCGCATTTCAAAGAAGCAGACTGTGATGTGCATGAGCCTATTATATGCCTTGAAGGTTCTATTGTGGACCAGTTTTCTTTATGATGTACGACTTTCAAGTGGCTGCATGGAGTGGCATTAAAGGAATAATGCATAATGTTAGCCTCCGTGTCTTAAATGAAATTCAGATTCTCATAATTCAATTAGGAAAAATCGCTATTCTCTCATTGAGTCTGCCGAGAACCGGGGGGTCCAGGCTCTAATAGTCTTAAGACACTACATCTCCCCCCCTTGTTAAATAAAAGGTGTAAACAACAGCAGCATTATATTTCTTTGATACGTCGTCTAGGTGCTCGCACTGTTCGGCCAGATCGCGTGGTCTGAGGTAGTTGAGATGCACCCTGAGTGGACACGGAGCTGATGTTTGATCTAGGCAGTCAGGTGACATTGAGTCTAGTTAGACACTCCTTACTATTTAACAGTGGACCATTGTCAAATTTAAGGTGGTCTGGGATGCCCCATGCTGCAAAGATATCGTCTAGCCGCTGAATGACCTTGTCGTGTTGTTGATGACTAACATTCTTGCAAGCTCCTTAGCATGCAACAGCATTCACTCTGTGCCATGCAACCCTGTGTATATTTAGTGTGGGTTCCAATTCTATTCTGGAACTGTGGGGTTGAGAAGCTGAGAAGGTTCAGTTGCACTGGACTATCCTGCTGTCCGGTTGTGTTGCTGTGCTGCTCCAATAAATCCTTTTTAGAGTCTACTGTGAAGAGTTTGAATTTAACAACTGGCGACGAGCGAAGGAACACGCCTGCCAACCCCAACGAGCAGCACAGGAGTGGTGTGTACCATTCGAATGCTAAATTCTTCGTCCCGAAGCAAATGTTCGAGAAATCACAGAACGCTGCGACTCCTGGAGTTCTCTGCGAGTCAACGTAGCCACGCAAGGTATTTTTCGCGTCCGTCATGCAGCGTGGTGACGTCAGATGCAACGTGGCGGCCATGTTGGATTTACCATAAAATTGTGTTGTCACCATAGCAACGCCGGTACTACACGATCGGAAACCGGATTAATGTACAACCGGGAATTAACTTTTCCAAGGAGGATGGTGACATTTAATGCGTTCCCCACAATTAAGTTGATATTTTATTTGAGACATATTTGCTAAATGACCACGTTTTGAGACATTGGATTGAACATCATTCTCCAGCTTGCCTTACTCGAGTATTGTTATCTTACCTGAATTCAACATAATTTTCACCTGTGTATCGGTGCAGGGTCAGTAAATAAAATGCAGTTTGACCCACCTGCAAAATGTTTACAAAATAAAGGAAAACCCTCATTCCTGTGGACAAGGTGGAAAGAAGAGTTCCTCACATACATGAGGGCGATTGATGGAGAGTGCATGGGGGCGGAAAGGAAGAAAAGCATTTTTTTTTTTTACATTGTTTGGGGTCAGAAGGTCAAGTTGTATTCAGAGCCTTACCACAGATTGTAGCTGCAGAAGGTGATGTGGACACCAATGTGTACAAGGAGGCCTTATTAAGTATGGAACAAAGATTTAAGCCAGCCACAAACATTGCGCTCAATAGATTCAAGTTTTACACCAGGGCACAAAATGAAAATTAATCTTTTGATGACTTTTTAACTGCATTAAGGTCTTTAAAAATGCAGTGTAATTTTGGTACAATGTCTGATGAAATGATCAGAGATCAAATTATTGTACATGTTAAAAGCAAAAAAAAAACAAGAGCAACTTTGGGTAATGGGAGATCCGAAACTATCAGAAGCTATATCTACTGTGAAAGCTTTGGAACAATCTGAGAAGTGGATGCATACTGTGAGGAATGTGAACAATAAGCCGGAAAATGTGGAGGAGGTGTGCGCAGTGAGGCGCATGGAGGAACAATGCACTGAACATTTAAATTCAGGATCTAATATGTCTCGTATGAGTAACAATGGGAGTCTAAAGAAATTTGACAGGTCTGATAAAGGCGGCGCATGTTATAGATGTGGTAGTAGAACACATATGGCGTCATATGGAGGATGCCCAGCGTCTAATAAGGAATGTAGGAAATGTGGCAGAATTGGTCATTTTGCCAGTGTGTGCAAAGACCAAAGGAAAGGTTTGATTCAAGCACGTGGGAAAGTAACTTGCACCTCAGAGAGATGCGGTAGCAAGCGTGTGAGTGTAGTACTTTGGATGAGAATAACAAAGGTATTGTGGTATCCATTTTAGACAAGGTAACAAATTCAAATGATACAGAAAGGGAGTTGGTCAGGAAAGCGCCCATGTGTATGGTTGAAGTGTCTGGTGTTGTGTTGGAGCTCATGGCAGACTCAGGATCTCCATGGACTATAATTTCCAGGCAATATTATAGAGAAAAGTTAAGTGGTGCATGTAAACATGAAGAGATATTACCACCTGATATTGTAGCTGAAAGCTTTGATGGTTCTAAGATTAATATGGATGGATACTTTAATGTGTTACTACATTTTAAGGGCAGAGTTGCACAAATCAAACTATATATTGCTCTTAAAGGAGTGAATGTATTGGGATGGAGAGACCAATGGAAATCGGGAATCATTTTAAATCCCCGTTCCAAAGAACCTGTATTATTAGATGAGGGTGATTGGTTCAAACAAGTTTTTAGGGTATGGTGACAAGGAGACTTGCATTAAAAATAAATACAAGGAAGTTTTTACAAAGAAACTTGGCAAGTTAAAGAATTACACTCACAAAATCAAGCTAAAAAATAACAGCATTCCAGTCAGGCAGAAATAACAAGGAGTACCCATCAATGTCCAGGAAGAACTTAGAGATATGCTCAATGAGTTAGTTAGTGAGGGCATTATAGAAGCCATTGATTCGGCTGAATCACCCATTGTTTTGGTTCGCAAACCCAACAAAAAGTTGAGAGTATGTGTGCACCTCAGAGCGTTGAATGCTGGTATTGTTGTGGATTGTCATCCTTCGCCAAATATTATGTTATGTTATGGATATTTGTAGAGCGCATGGCTACCCGAAGGCGTCCCAGCGATAGCCGAGAGAGAGGCAGGTCATGACAGCTTAATAGGAGGGGTTTTGAAAAAAACAAATTTTCAGAAGTTTACAGAAGGGAAGGAGATTTGGTTCCGATCGTAGGTGGAGGGGGAGCGTGTTCAGAGCTTGGCGGAAGTAAAGCGGAAGGAACGACCACGACTTCCCATCCTGTTGATTTTAGGGACCGCAGTTAGGTAGAGACTGGATGAACGAAGGAGTCTATTAGGGTGGTAAGGGGAGACGATGGCTTGGAGGATGGGGAGGGGGGGCGGGCTTTCTGGATTTGTGGGCAATACATAGAGACTTGAATTTTATTCTGTCCGCAACCGGGAGCCAGTGCAGGGTTTTCAGAGCAGGCCTTGCAGAGTGGCTGTTGGGAATCATAAAAAGCATCCGTGCTGCACAATTCTGGATGACTTGCAGTTTATTTGTGGTAGCCCTAGGAGCTCCTAAATACAGAGCATTTCCATAGTCGAGGCAAGAGAGGATTAAAGCCTGGACCATGAGTCTTCTTGCTGAAAAAGGGAGGAGCAGAAGAACTTTACGGAGCATCCGCAGGATGCCATAGCAGGATGCTGCCAGTTTAGTTGCCTGATGATCAAAAGTGAGTGACTGATCTAGCCACATGCCTAGACTTTTGATCTGATTTTTGGGTGTGGGTGGAGAGCCGAGAGTGCTTGGCCAAGCTAGGCTGATGCCAGAAATGGGTGAGTTGCCCAGCATCATGAGCTCTGTTTTATCTCCGCTTAGTTTGAGGAAGGAGAGTTCTATCCATTTGGCGACTCTCTCCAGGCAGGGGCCTAGACTGGACAAGGTGGATCCTGGGTGGTTTAGGGCCACCACTAACTGGGTGTCATCGGCGTACGTAACAATGTCTATCCCGAAGGGGAGGACAATCTGTGCCAGTGGACTCATGTAGACATTGAACAGCGTCTGGCTCAGGGATGAGCCCTGAGGGACGCCGCAGCCAAGTGGGATTTGATCTGACGAGTTATCTCCTTCAAATACTTGAAAACTCCTGTCCTTGAGGAAGGACTGTAACCAGGTGATGACACTACCTGATAGACCAACATTCCTCAATCTGTGGATCAGGATGTCGTAGTTAACAGTGTCAAAGGCGGCACTGAGGACCAAGAGGATGATGGCCGTAGATCCTCCTTTGTCTAGGATCATTTTGGCCTTTTCAACCACTGCGAGTAATGCGGTTTCAGTCCCGTGTTGGGGGCGAAATCCAGTTTGAGACGGGTGGAGTATATTATTCGATTCAAGAAAAGCAGAGATAACGGAGTTAACGTGCTTTTCTAGCATTTTGCTGATCCCGGGGAGAAGGGAAATAGGGCGATAATTTCCAAGTGTATCAGGGTCAAGACTGGGTTTCTTCAATAGTGCCCTCACCATGGCGTGTTTCCAGGGTGGGGGTACTAGTCCGGTTGAAATGGAGGAGTTTATCAGCTTCAGCAACACTGGGAAGATTGTATCCCGGGCTCACTAAAAAATTGGGGAGGTGCTGGGCCATTGGGAGAGCCAGATTTTACTGAGGCACATATATTCACTAGGGTGTCCATGTCTATCAAGGGAATTTCCCTGAGAAAGTGCTCACCGGACATGGAGTGCTCCGTAAGCCGCTGATTGATGGATGGGCCGGAGGGGGGGTCGGGGGGGAAGGAGTTGTAGATTTGTAGATATCCTTGATCTTATTGGAGAAGAACTCTGCAAGTTCGTCACAGCGTGCGTTTGAGCAGTCCGGGGTGGAACATCCCTGACTGTTAGTTTTAGGAGGTGCTTGGCGATCTTAAAAATTTCACGTGGGGCGTTTGAGGCGGAGTTGATTCTTTCCTCATAGTATAGCGCTTGTGCCTCCTTCACTTTGGATTGGTAAATTTTAATAGAGTCCCTGTAGATCTGTTTGCTTGTTGTATCGTAATTTCTTCTCCATTTCCTCTCGAGTCTTTTACAGATTTGTTTATACTCATGCAATGTAGAGGAGTACCATGGAGAGGGGTTGTTCCTGGTTTTTTTATGGAGAATTTCTTAGGTATAACTAGGTCAAGGGAAGAGTTGATCCATTGGTTAAATTGGTCATTCGCGACCGTGGGGCAGGGATCTAGGGTAGGTATGTAATTTATCAGAGCTGCATTCCAGGAGTCCAACGGGAGGTTGGACCAGGAGCGTTTCCAGCTACTGGTCGTGCCAGTATTAAGGGGGGGGTTTGATAGATCCCAAGAGAAGGGGACCAGAAAGTGGTCGAACCATGGTACTGGGTCTCCGACTGAAAGTTCATTGCAGTTGGAGAAAATGGGATCTAGAAGATGCCCTTTTTCATGAGTGGGGCTCGTAACATTTTGCTTTATCCGAAGAGCCAAAAGATTTTGGGTTAGTTCGGTCGCTACTGGGTCTGAGGGGTCATTGAAATGCAAATTGAGATCCCCCAGTATAGTAAAGTTAGAAGGGGATCTTGCCAAGTTGGCAACAGCTTCTGGCAGAATTTTAAACAGTTGTCCATGGGGACCAGGGGGGGGCGGTATATAAGGATACCTGAGAAGGTATGAGTTGAAGAAAGTGAGATGGAGAAGTTCTCACAGTCGGGAAGGATATTGGGGATAATGCGGCATTTAAAACCTTCTTTTAGAATAATGGCAATGCCTCCTCCCCTCCCCTGTTCCCGATCTTTCCTCTGGAAAAAAACGAGGTGGTTTCAATGTTGGAGGGTTCTAAGACATTTTCCACACTTGATCTGAGGTCGGCTTACCACCAGATCGAGTTGTCTGAAGATCCTTAAAAATTGACAGCGTTCATTACACCACAGGGTTTGTACTAGTACACCAGAATGCCATTTGGGTTAGCATCTGCTGCCTCGGTATTCCAAAGAGTGATGTTTCATATTTGCCAGGGATGTTGACAAATTTGTTAAGTGCTTCCAAGATGACATTTTGATTTTTCAGCCAATGAGAAAGAACAAATGAAGCATTTACTGGAAGTGTGTGGCAGGTTGGAAAAGAATGGGTTGACTCTTAAAGCTCACAAATGTAAAATGTTTAAGGAATCAGTTGAATATTTAGGGCACACTTTGTCGGGGAAAAGAGTAGTTCCGAAGCAATCTAATGTGGAGGGTATTGTTAATGCTCCTGCTCCCACAAATAAGGAACAGTTATTGTCATTTGCGGGCATGTGTGAATCTTACAGTAAGTTTGTCAGTAACTTTGCAACCAAAATGGAACCTTTGAGGAAATTATTGAGACATAACGCAACGTTTTAGTGGCAGGATGTACAACAGAAGGCATTTGAGTCAATCAAAGATGATATTGTTAAACCCCTACTTTAAAACCTTTCTGCATGAAGAAAGAGTGTGTCATTACGGTGATGCAAGTTTGTATGGTATTGGTGGAGTCTTGTCGCAGAGATGTGGGAAGGAGGAATGGAATGTGGCGTTTGCTTCCCGCACTTTAAATGAATCTGAGCGCAGGTATGCGTTGATCGAAAAAGAATTGCTAGCTTGTGTTTGGGCGATTAAACATTACCGAAATTATGTGTGGGGCAGCAAATTTATTCTTAGAACAGACCACAAACCACTTGTGAACATTTTATCTCCAGGTGGTGGATGGAATTCAACTGCGCGCATTGCAAGACTTACTACCAAACTGCAAGAATATTGTTTCAAAACTGAATTTGTGGCAGGCAAAATTAATGTGATGGCTGATTTCATGTCTCGCCATCCATGTCAACAAAGTGAGTTAGAAGTATTGGAGGAGTCTGATGTTGTGACTTGTATTCAAGATGTAGTTTCTGGTGATTTTGGAGATATCTCAGAAGAGAAGTGGAGAATGTGTGAGGAGGAAGATCAATTTTGGCAAACCATCAAACAATACATAATGAATGGGTGGCCAAGGAAAAGGGATTTATGTGCTGAAGTCATGCACATGTTTAAGGTTGCAGATGAATTAGAAGGAGATCTAATGTACAAAGGAGGAAAGTGTGTACCACCAAGTGGGGTGCAAGAGTTGATTTTGAAGTTGGCACATAAAGCTACTCCAGGCATGTCCGCCATGAAACGTTTGGTGAGGAGCTTTTTCTGGTGGCCGGGCATGGACCGCATGGTTGATTGCACTGTTTGAGAATGTGAGGTATGTGCTTCAAGTGAGAAGATGTTAAGAGTTAACACGCCTCCATTGAAAAATGTGGAGTGGCCTGATGAACCATGGAAGAAATTAGCATTTGACATCTCAGGTCCTTTCATGTGTTTGCCTTATGACTCAAGGTATGCGTTGGTTCTTGTGGATTACCACTCCAAGTGGCCGGAAGTTAAATTTGTGTCACAAACTACAACCAGTATTGTTATGGAGTTTTTCAAGGAGGTGTTTTTGCAAGAGAGGGGTGTCCGTCCACGATGGTCACAGATAATGGTGTGCAGCTCACATCTACAGAGATGGAAGAATGTCTTAGGTGTTATGATATTAAACATGTTACCACCTCTTTGTATGAACCACACGAAAATGGTCAAGTTGAGAGGTTCAACGGGTTTTGAAGGGATATGTTTCTGATGTTGTCAAATTGGGGGGAGATGGGAAAAACGTACTAAGAGAAAGGTTGTGGTTGTATCGCATTACACCGCATACAATCACTGAAGTCAGTCCATTCAGACTACTCAAAGGGAGAGACCCTGCTTCCAAATTGTGTCCATGGTGGTTCAAGCAGAAGAACAGAAGGGGAAGAGGAAATGAGTATGTGGTGGAAAGTGCTGCAGGAAAAGTCAGAACAAACCAAAACAAGACCAAGGTGTGGTATGATAACAAGTAGAAAACCAAAACACACGAGTTTAAGGTGGGAGACCGGGTGAGAGTCAAAAAGCCAGGCTTGGTCAATAAATGTTCGGGAAAGTATGGTAAGGCCATGAAAATCACTAGAGTGTTCGCTAACAGTGTCATCACCCAAGATGGCAGATTGTGGAATGTTAGGCGCGTGACAAGATGTCCTAGTGGAACCTGCATGTTTAATATTAATGATGAGATGACAGGAAATTCAATGGTGAGAATGAATAATCCTGTTCGCAAGTGTGACCATGGTATGGCCACCAGTACCCACACAGAAGCTATCAATGGAAGTGAGGGTACCGTTGCTTCAAGAGTTAAAGAGTCATGTCGCGTTAGACAACCTCCCAGAAAGTTGTCTGATTTTGTAAGTTAGGTTGTGTTCGGTTTCCCTCCTCTTTTCCTCACCCCTTTCAGTTTGATGGCATATTGTTTTTCATTTTATTTATATAAGGGAGGTATGTAACATTCTCGCATTCTCCTTGGCATGCGACAGCATTCACTCTGTGCCATGCAACCCTGTGTATATTTAGTGTGGGTTCCAATTCTATTCTGGAACTGTGGGATTGGGACGCTGAGGAGGATCAGTTGCACTGGACTATCCTGATGTCCGGTTGTGTTGCTGTGCTGCTCCAATAAATACTTTTTAGAGGCTACTGTGAAGAGTTTGAATTTAACAATGACATTTCCTCCACTAGAGGAAAACGGGAATACTCGTCAATGAATACCATGAGATGTCTTCTGACCTCCTGGTCAGAGTAACTGCTCTCCCCTCGCGCAGCTCTGCCGTTAAGGCACTGCCCTTACCGCCTTCTTGTGTCCCAGGTAGGTGTTCAAGGCTCTCCTCCACCCGCAGGCTCCAGCCTGCACCTCATCCCTGGTGGTCTAGTGAAAGAGCCTGCTCTTCTGCTAGTCCGCTCTGTGGGTTTCAGCCTTTTCTGTTTTGTCTGTCTCTTTTGCCTTTCTCTTCTGCCATTTTTATTCTTTGCCTTTTTCTCCCGTTGCCTCTTTGTCCTGTTTTTTCCCGTGGCCTCTCACCCCCAGCGTGTTCCCGCTCCCGCCTCCCAGCTGCTCACCCTCCCCTCAACCCCTATTTAATGGCAGCTGCTGCGCGCCAAGGAGAGCAAGACCTTTGACCTCCTGGCCAGAGTAGCTGCTCTCCCCTCGCGCAGCTCTGCCGTTAAGGCACTGCCCTTAGCGCCTTCTTGTGTCCCAGGTAGTTGTTCGAGGCCCTCCTCCACCTGCAGGCTCCTGCCTGCACCTCATCCCTAGTGGTCTAGTGGAAGAGCCTGCTCTTCTGCTAGTCCGCTCTGTGGGTGTAAGCCTTTTCTGTCTTTTCCGTTTTGCCTTTCTCTTCTGCCTTTTTTTATTCTTTGCCTTTTTCTCTCTTTGCCTCTTTGTCCTGTTTTTTCCCGCCGCTGCTGCCCCAGTGGCCCCTCCCCCCAGCGTGTTCCCGCGCCCGCCTCCCAGCTGCTCCCCCTCCCCGACCCCTACTTAATGGTAGCTGCTGTGCAGCCGCGCCAAAGGCAAGCTCGTCTGCGCCCGTCCACGACCAGCGCCAGGGACCCTAGTCCCCTGACCCCCTGCCACTACGACCCCAGCACTCTCCACACACTCAACCCTGGACGCAACAACAACTGCCAGCTCTCAACGCCGAGCAACACCCACGGCCTTATCTCCTGCCGACACTGCCGCCGCACCTTCACCCACCTCCAGACCCAGACAGCCACCCCAACCCACTGAACGCCACTGCACACAAGCCTCTGAGCTGCATCCTCCTCAACGTACGCTTCTTGCACAGACACACCGTAGAAATTTGGGACATCCTCAACACTCACTCGCCCGACGTCGCCTTCTTCACAGAGACCTGGACCAATGCCAGCTCGGCTCCAGACATCGTAACTGCCATCCGAGATGGATACAAGATCCTGAGGAAAGACCGCCCAAATCGCCCAGGAGGAGGCCCCGCCATCATCCACAAAAGCTCCCTCCAACTAACAACCACAAATTCGGACGACGCCTCGCCCCTTATGGAACACATGCACTTTCAGATCCGGCCTTACCCCAGAACGACGCTCCGTGGAACACTCGCCTACAGACCTCCTGGAACCCGCTCCCCTTTCACCAACGGCATCGCAGACTACATCGCTCCACACGCCCTCACCTCCATGGACTACACACTGCTCGGAGACCTGAACTTCCACCTAGACAACCTGAGCGATTCCAACACCACCGCCCTCCTGGAGAACCTCACCAACATAGGACTGAAGCAACTTATCTCCACCCCCACACACAGGGCAGGACACACACTCGACCCCATCTTCGCCGGAGGAAACAACATTCACTTCAGCCACACCACAGAACCGCTTTGGACAGACCACCACCGCATCCATTTCTCCTTCTCGAAACCCACCGCACACAAGCGCACGCAACGCCTCCCACGCAGAAACTGGAACAAAGTCTTCGAAGAACACCTCACCTCCGCCCTCAGCTGCACTCCTCCCCCTACTACGACAGACGTCAACACAGCAGCAAGCAACCTTCACCATTGGATCGCCACCTGCACCAACACTCTCTCCCCCTCTCCAGAACACCACCAGACGACACAACACGAAAGCCACCTGGTTCACCACGGATCTCCGAGAATCCAAGTGCTCTTGCCGATGACTGGAGAAAACGTGGAGAAACAGCAAAACCCTGGAAGCACGCTCCGCCTACAAGGCAGTCATCACGACACACCACCAACTCATCAAATCAACAAAGAGAAACTTCATCCAAGACAGAATCCTCTCCAACTCCCACAACTCCAAGGAACTCTTCGCCATCATACAAGAATTCACCAGACCCAACAGCGAAACTACCGATGTCCCTCCCTCCTAAGACCTGTGCAACAAACTCAGCTCTTTCTCCCACCGCAGGATCAAGGCGCTCTACGACAACTTCGACGACCAAGACCACGGCACCGCCCCAACACCCCCTCCCCCAGCGACGCCATCCAACAGACCCTCCTCACCTGGACCCCTCTCATCACAAAAGACACCGCAAAGACAATGAAAAGCATCTACTCCGGAGCACCTACTGACCCCTGCCCGCCACACATTTTCCACAGGGCCACCACCACCATCGCTCCCGAAGTACGCCGAACTATCAGCTGCTCCATCGAGACTGCCACATTCCCCGACAACTGAAAATGTGCCAAAGTCAAACCCCTCCTCAAAAAGCCCTCCGCAGACCCGACGAATCTCAAGAACTTCAGGCACATCTCACTACTCCCTTTTGCTGCCAAAGTCATTGAGAAAGTCATCAACACCCAGCTAGCACACTTCGTACTAACCAACAATATCCTAGACACCTCTCAATCCGGATTCCGCAGCAACCACAGCACAGACCACCCACCGACGACATCCACGCCCTCCTCGACCAAGGCCACACAGCAGCCCTCATCCTCCTGGACCTTTCAGCATCCTTCGACACAGTCTCCCACCGCACACTACCCGCCAGACTCCACAACGCCAGCATCCAGGGAACAGCCTTAGACTGGATTCGATCTTTCCTCTCAGGCAGAACACAAAGAATAAAGCTCCCGCCCTTCCTCTCCGAACCTACAGAGATCAGATGTGGAGTACTCCAAGGATCCTCCCTCAGCCCCACGCTCTTCAACGTCTACATGACCCCCCTCGCAACCATCATCAGAAAACACGGACTCAACATAGTCTCATACGCCGACACCCAGCTCATCCTCTCCCTCACCAAGGAACCCGACATCACCAGACGCAGTTTCCACGAAGGGATGAAAGATGTCGCAACCTGGATGAGCAGCAGCTGCCTGAAGCTCAACTCGGAGAAAACATAAGTCCTCATCCTCGGCTCCACCTCCTCCGCATGAGACAACACCTGGTGGCCCCTGACCTCGGAAACCCACCCACCCACCCACCCCAACAGACCACCCTCGCAACCTCGGCATCATATTCGAATCTTCACTCACCATAAACCGCCAGATCAACGCCGTGTCCTCCACTTGCTTCAACACCCTCCGCATACTTCACAAGACCTTCAAATGGATACCCCCTCCCCCGCCCCCCCCCCCCAACGCCAGGAAGACCGTCATCCACGCACTCATCACCAGCAGACTGGACTACGGAAAGGCCCTCTATGCCGGAATCAACAAAAAACTCCTCCGCAAACTCCAGACCATCCAGAACGCCGCAGCCAGATTTATCCTCGACATCCCGCGACATGACCACATGATCAAACACCTCCGTGACCTCCACTGGCTCCCCGTCAAAAGAAGAATAACCTTCAGACTGCTCACACACGCCTACAAAGCCCTCCATAACACCGGACCCCAATACCTCAACGAACAAATCTCGTTCCACGCCCCCAAGAGAAGCCTCACCTTTGCCGACCTAGCCCTAGCCATGGTCCCACGCATTCACAGGGCCAGAGCGGGTGGCAGATCCTTCTTCTACCTCGCGGCCAGGACCTGGAACGAACTCCCCCACCGTATCAGACGAAGCCCGACACTGCACCAATTCGGAAAGGACCTCAAGACCTGGCTCTTTGAATGACCTACGGAGCTGCTTGCACCCCCACCCTCCCTGCGCCTTGAGACCCTCACGGGTGAGTAGCGCGCTTTAAAAAACCCTGATTGATTGATATCCATTCGCTAGGGGCCCAAAGAAATCAACAGTCACTCTTTCCCACGCACGTGCAGGAAGATCAGACATGGTTAGTGGATGCTGTCTCACTTTAGGAGAAAGGCAATTACATAAGTGGCACTCCTTTAGTTCCCTCTCAACTCACTCCTCCAAGCGCAGGAACCACACTTGATCTCTCAGGGCTCTTTGGGTGGCGGCAATGCCACGATGTCCGTGAGTGAGTTCAATGACTTGCTGTAGGAAAGTGCCCCTTTTTGACATGGTCACCTCCACGTTTTACCTGGTAATTGATGCAATTTTAACAGAAGTGCACTGGGTTCCTGCTAACCAGGTCCCCATGCCAGATCTCTTTCCCTAAACTGTACTATTGTTTCCCCAATTGCCAATACCTTTAGCACCCCCTATAAGTCCCTAGTAAGTGATACCTCTGGTGTCTAGGGCAAGGAGGCGAAAGAAGGTCCCTAAGGGCTGCAGCATGTATTGTGCCACCCTAGGGACCCTTCACCTAACTCTTACAGACTGCATGCCTGGGTGCTGACCAAAATGAAAATATGACATGGCACACAGCCCTGAATGCTATGCCTGTAGATACTGCATGTAGTATAGGTAAGACACCCCTAAAGCAGGCCTTACAGCCCTAAGGCAGGGTGCATTATACTACATGTGTGGACATAATTGCATGAACAGATATGCCCCTGTGCGGGACGGTTAAATTACTGCCAGCACGTGACCATGGAAGCCATTTTGAGTACTGCGCTGGGCACTGGTCAAAATCGAGTTCCCCAGCTACATGATGGATTCACTGAAATGAAAGATGTTTGATATCAAACATCTTGTATTAATAAACCCACATTGATTCCAGTGATGGATTTATTAATACATGCACCCAGAGGGCACCTTAGAGGTGCCCCCTGAAAACCTACAAACTACTAGTGTGCTGGCTGACTGGTTCTGACCAGCCTGACAACACAGACTAGTTTCTGACCCCCTGGGGTGAGAGCCCACAATCTCAGGAGATCAGGAACAAAGCCTGCTCTGGCAGAGGGTGTTTTACACCCCCTCCAGCAGGATAACCCGTATATTAGCATTCCAAGGCAGGGAGCTTCAAAGAGCACACCACCTCTGGTATGCGAATCGGGCTTGCCTCAAAGGTGAGGGAATGCCGAACCCCCTGACCAGGGTCCATTTGGCAACTGGACTGGGGGGGAAATTAGGTCATCAGACAGGCTAGTTCCACCACTAAGGTGGGCTACCTGATGTGGACACGAAAATTAAAAGTCTGCCATCTTGGTGATGGCAGAATTAGGAACTCTGGGACAGGGTTATGCCCACTTCCCACATGAAGTGGTCATATAGGAGGCATAGTGACCCCAGGAGTAAGTGGCCCATTGGCTACTACCCTACACTCCCCTAACACCACTAAATCTAGTATTTAGGGGAGCGACTGGCACCAGGAAATCAAATCCTGCTGACCTGAAAGAAGAAGACGGACACTGAGGAGCCACAAAAGCAAGAACAGAGGAGGAGCAACTAACTTAGCACCAACCCTGCAGGTCTGCCTGCTGTCCTCGACAATTGTGCCATAGACGACTCGTCCCACAGCTGCTGTGCCTCCAAAAGCCTGGGAGGACTACTAGCTCTTCACCCAAGATCCAGGAACTTCCTTGGAGTAGCAGAGCTGCCCCCTGCAGGCACCCCAAGAGAACGGTGAGGACTCCGAACCGCCGAAAACCCAACACCGGAAAGCACCACTGCACCCGTGCCTCCTAGCCCAAGTCGAAGTGGGCCAATGGTGCCAGTGTGTTCCCCAGACCCTCCAGAGCTGAAGCCCACCTTGGGTTTGCCAACAGTGGACTTTACGACACCGCCTGCAGCCTCTTTGTGCTGGCCCCCTCTACCGCAAGTGTCTCCGGTGGTGAAAACCCGATGTCTCAGGACTCCTCTGCACCTGGCCGCCCTGGCCCGAGGAGAAGAGAACCAAGGTGTCCCCACATCCCTGAACATCGTGAGACCTGAGCCCCCTTGTTTGTTTAGCTGGACTGGCCTCCCAGTCCCAGCATCTTTGTGACCAGACCGATCCCCATAGACTTACACCGGGCACCAGCTGCTGAAAAGCACCTCTGCACCCAGGTGCCCCTGTGCTGTCCGAGGTGACCTGTTTGTGCTGCCTTGGACCTTGCCCCATACTCACCTTGAGTCCAGAAGATTGGTCCCGTAAGTCGCAGTGAAGTGCCTGTGTGCGGTATGTCTTTCCTCCATAGGCTAACTTTACCGCTCCTGTAAAAATTCATAACCCAACACATACCCGATTTTGATGATCTTGGTGCCTAAAGTTATATAAAGATAAGTGTTATTTTCCTGAAAGTGATACACAACCAAACCACTATATTCTTCAACTCTCTGGCGTTGTGTGGGACTGGCTGGAGCAACATTATCCCAATGCCCTTCCCCCAAGCACGATCTCAAAAGAAGTTGCAGGAACCTCCTCGATGCCACACATGCAAATTATCCCAAAAGGGCTATCTTGGCGAAGATGTCCTCTATGGGGGTCACAGTACCGCCAGCCATCCTCTAGTTCCTCACCTGGTGCTGCCTTTGATTCAGACTCATAAGCAAGCATGGCTCTTTTCCCATCAGTAACACCACAGACTGCAGACATAGTGAACTGATCCCCATTAGGATTTGAATGGCGCTGGTGCCCAAGCTACCATGCTGGGCAGCTGGTCCTGATAATTCTTTATTCTATGTCTCCTCCCTTGCTGCTGACTGATATCCCTCCCCTCTAAATCCCTCTCCCATAATCCCCTCTCTACCCTATTTCCCCTTCCTTTCTGTCCCTTTTTAACCTCAGGGGGTACGTTTGCGTCCTGCTATGATGGTAAGATACAGTGTTTACATTTCATCAATGTGTTTTTAGTGGTGTGAATTGCATTATTTGTGTGCTCTTATTTCATCAGGAGGCAATCTCAGCACCATACATATTGTAAGAATGCCGAGTATGAGGGTTTACTCATCCCTACTTATCCTTTGGTGGGTTCGCATACTGGTATTTTGTATAACTGTCTTAGTGGCGCCCATGCGGGAGATTGTACCCATTGTAACGACTATTCAACAATTTCCCCAGATACAGGAGTTGGCCCCCTCTGTAAGCAGTTGCACTATGCATCACTGTCCTTTTGTTAACTGTTTGTTAGTGTTCTCTTGGTCGAATGTTTGGTTTTCGTTGGACCCAGTATCTGGAATATGTTCTGGTGTTTGCTATAGTATTTCCTCTGCCTGCCATGCTCGTATGAATGGTGGGAGGGTCCCCGCGAAATGGGATAAATACGAAAAGCTATCATGTCAACCACACATAAGCATTATGAGATAATGACCTGGAATTTCAGGGGTATGGGGTCAGTCCACAAACGCCATAGAATCCTGGCATAACTCCATTGCCTCAAGGCGAGTATAGCCTATTTACAAGAGACCCACCTCTCGGCTACTGAAGCCATTAAACTGCACAACAAGTGGAGGGGTCAGCTATTCGCCACTTTGTACTCAGGGTTAGCTTGCGGGATGGGCATTTGGTTGACAGCTGGAATCCCTTTCGAGGTGCAGGACATGAAGATTGACGTTAATGGGCGTTATGTATTTGTCAGAGGATCTTTAGACTGAGAAATATTGGTCAGGGTACTATATATGCACCAAACACTAAACAAGACATATTCCACCAAAGTATATCCTCAATTCTAGCCGAGTGATCCCAACTCCCATGGCTGATTGGGGGGGGGGAGGATTTTAATGCAGTAATGGATGTTAATCTAGACCGATCACATTCCCACTTACCAAGTACAGTGGCCACCAAGCAGGCTAAGGCCCTTTCTGGATGGATATCAGATTGATCTCTGGTGGACGTTTGGAGGGAATATAATACAGGCATGCGTGAATATTCCTTCTTTTCCCCTCAACATAATCTGCATGCACACTTAGATTATGTACCTTGCACATCCCACATGATTCAAAAGTTCACCAATGCCACTTTCCTGGGGAAAACCCTTTCAGATCACAATCCACTGGAGACCGTTTTGACCTGGGGCAGGGTCTCGACACCTATTCCTACGTGGCGTATGCGCCCAACACTACTAGAGGACGCAGTCTTCTGTGACACCCTTGACACTACAATAGATTCTTATTTCACGGATAATGAAGATACGGCCTCCACGCCACTTATAGACTGAAAGGTGTTCAAGGTTGTAATATGGGGAGTATCCATAGCTACTGTGACAGGTGCCAGAAACACTATCTTCCGTGATCTACACCAGACATAAAAGCAGGTGGGACCTCTGGAACGGGAGACCATACATGACCCTTCACGACAAGAGGACCTCCAAAATACTAGATGTCATGCGGAGTTATTCGAAAGTCTGAGACTAATTGACCATAGAATATATACACAAAAAATCCAAGCTGAGGGTGACAGGGCCGGAACATAGCTTGCCCATATGACACGACCACCACTGCCACCAACCCAGATTCTGTCCATCATAACACCGCCCAGAATAAACTGCACTACTCAAGTAGAGATCAATGAAGCCTTCCGCTCGTATTACACCACTTTATAGAGCAAGTCCTATACTTCCTCCCCTCAGCAGAGAATTTTCTCCTTACCTCAGGCTCCTGCAAATTACACCGGCTACCCGGATATCGAGACAGGCCCCCTTATCACCAGACGAATTGAGCCAGGCATAGGAGATGGCACGCAATAAAACACCCGTAATAGACAGCTTGCTCATGGAATTCTATTCAAAGTTCGTCTCCATGTTTGGAGAAGTAACACAAAGCATACCTTGAAGAAGGTACTTTACCTCTGACCACCAAACAAGCCCTAATCACCTCCCTGCTTAAACCGGCCAGGGCCCCGGAAGATCTTTATTTATATAGAATGCGCTCCCTTTTAACTTCCGAATACAAGATCCTTAGAAGGTATTAGCGCTAAGGCTACTTCTACTGCTCCCTGAGCTGGTCAATATTGACCAATGTGGCTTCGTCCCACATC
The DNA here is from genome assembly GCA_963921515.1 of Calotriton arnoldi. Lineage (NCBI taxonomy): Eukaryota > Metazoa > Chordata > Amphibia > Caudata > Salamandridae > Calotriton > Calotriton arnoldi. Next base: position 847,229 of record CAWUFW010004200.1, read on the forward strand.
GAAGCACTTCTCTGAACATTAGACGTTAGGTGATGGAAATAGTGCAGGACCTATTTCCTAATGCAGGTTGCCTCTCATTGGATCTCTAACAGGCTTTCGATTCCTTAGAATAAGATTAAATGTTTTCAGCACTACACACATTTAATATACCCCCGCCTTCATCAACTGGATTAAACTATTTTATGCCACTCCCACAGCAAGAGCTAAACCGGCACACACATCTCAGAGCAATATCTAAATTCCAGGGGTACATGTCAAGAGTGTCCATTGTCAACCCTACTATTTGTATTAGTAATGCACAAAAACTTTAACAGGAGGCAACAAACTGGTCTGTCTCAAGAGGACCCCAAACTCATGAGGTATCATTACACGCGGATGATATGCTCGTATGTACACGTGACCTCAACATGGACCTTACACCAATTGCTACCATACTACATTTGTGGGACCCTGTTCGGCCTCCAGGTCAATCACTCTAAGTCATATGCCTTTTCGTTACTCAACAACACACCCCATGACACTATTATCATGAGAACACAGACCGTACTGGTTGCGCATCACACATTCCGATACCTGGGCGTCCAAGTTTATAGAAAACCCAAAGACTTAATAGATGGGAACTTCATGCTCAGGTGAAATTCTGGGTTACTCTGCCCCTCTCTGTAGCGGGCTGTCTGGCCCTTTCCATGATGGTCATGTTACCTAAATTATTAGATTACTTTGTCAATTTACCGGTAATTATTCCACATTCAGTTTTCAAATCACAGGACTCCCTTCTCCTTGATCTCATCTGGGGCCCTGGCAGACGTCGAGTCAGTCTCTACAAATTACAATTACCAACAATGGTGGACTAGACCCCGACTTCCAGTCTTACTGCTTCGCCGCCCAATTACAATGGTTCTCTCACTGGTTGGCAGGGATACATTTGAGGGAAATCAGTTATACGCACCCTAAGCTACGTACAGGACGCTTACACATACTCCTATAGCCAGGAGTTGCAAGTCCCCCTATACTTCCTGTACTCCTCCATAATGCCATAGCATATTGGAAACAAGCACATAAAACATTACCCTATTCTCCGAACATCTCCCTGCGTGGCCTGCCAACCCCTTTGGGCATGCTCACATCCACAAGAAGAGAAAGGGATTACTATGATTGGCGACCTCTTTGGGGATGGCCTACTACAGTCTCACCAGGACTTCACGCAAGCCCATGAACTCTCCGGAGCTCATTTCCTGATGCATGCTAATATATTAAGTTATGTCCGGACTCAGTGGGCACCAACGGGCTCAGAGCCTACCACACATGCACTATTGCAGGCGATCCACGAAATGGGAACCGGCAGACACTAGGTCAAGTGGCTCTACAAGGGCCTGCGTTCACATTTACATACTTCACTCACCCCGCTGAGGGCCCAGTGGGAGACAGACATCGGCTGTGTATTACACAAGGAATGGTGCTTCATGCTGGAATATCCCAGCATAATACCTTGCAACACACGTTTCAAGTTCATTCAGTTTATGCTCCTGCATAGGGCATATTTAATGCCTTCTAAACTACATAAGATTTTCCCTACGATCCTAACCTCATGTCCGCAATGCCGCACCGAAAATGTAAATTTATTACACATGCTATGGTCATGTCCTGTGCTACTTACGTACTGGGCTGAGGTCTGGGAATCACTTAGGTCTCTTAAGGGAGGTGCATACTGGGACACAATGGAACACAGTCTTTTGTGTCTCTACCCGCAACCCAAATCCTCGAAAGCAGTAACACGATTTGTAAATCTAGCGCTCCTCCTGGCTAAGAGGCAAATAAGAAGACACTGGAAGGCCCCCGCTGCGCTCCTAGCAGTGGGCTGGCACGAAGTATGGCATTGGGGCTCCGCTGAGAGCTCAGCACTCCGAAGGGAGGAACACCGCGGACTACGTAAGCAACCCAATGCCATGACGTGGGATGCCATGCTTGAACACTTTTGGGATATCATGCTCGAACACTTTAAAACACAAGAGGAGGAACCAGACTGATTCCAGAACTCACAATCACGGCAGGCTGGTATGGGTCCATCGCCCCTGATGTTCGACTCTTTACCCGATGCTGGCATGTCACATGACCTCCTATTATAGTTCAAATATGGGGACCGCTCCCATTTTACTCACAGTAACTAGACGACAATTTTATACGACATGACTAGGCAGGTGGGTTGGGGAGGGGATGGGGTGGGTATTTAATCTCTTTCATTATTGAGGTTTATATCTTTCTTACATTGTATTACTTGTTTTATTGACATGCCACCAAGTCTCTGAGTACGATGCATGGCCTTCTATCATATCCAACAGCTAGTTGCAACATGATTATATACGCAGTATACGTATATATGTAGTAGCTATTAGTTGTCATTTGACAAATGCATGATTTTGCTATTTGATGTAATTTCTGTACTCACATTTTTATAAATGCAATAAAATGTTTTTAAAAAAAAGATAATTGTTATTTTTATAAATTGACTTGTATCACTTACTGTGTGTATGCAGCAGATGTCTAATACTCCTCTCTGATCAGTCTTAAGCTGCTCGACCACGCTACCCCCTAAGAGAGCACATTGGGATTGCTAGAGCAAGCTCCTGTCTACTTATAAGGGATACCTGGGTACCTCTTTTTGGTACACTATATAGAGAGCTAGCTTCCTACACTTGTTGTCAGAGACTCTCAGGTATGACGATCCGGGAGCCTCTCACCACAATGCCATCTTTAGTGACAGACCATTCATCCTGGACATTCTTGAACTTTTGAAATTCAACATCATCACTTAGAGGTCAAACACTTTGTCTCCATGACTGCGCTGAGATGATGTCTTTAAGGGCAAGCAGGTCTTTTTCAGCATTTGTAGCAACAACGATCTGTTCAATGGATAAGTTTGCTGGCGTGCTGGACCTTACAATGAAGTTGATGTACTCTTCAACTGTTTTCAATGTTGAGCTGTGCAGATGTAAGGGTACTTGTGAGAAGTAATCTGCAGGGTTTTGGTTCTTGCCTGGCATGTGCACAATTGTATAGTCATACTCCTGTAAATTCAATTCCCACCTCTCAATGCGTGGAGGCATCTTAGATTTTGGTTTTCCAAATATGGTGAGCAGTGCTTGATGGTCTGTAACAATCATGAAGTGCTTTCTGAGAAGAAACACGTGTTCGCTGGCCCACACTACAGCCAGACTCTACTTCTCTGGCTACGAATAGGCACCTCTGTGCCAGACAGACTTTGGCTAGCATATGCCACAATGTGTCTCTGAACATGTGGATGTCCATTATGCTGAGCAAGGATTGCTCCCAGCCCCACCGGGCTCGCATCAACAGTAATCTCGGTATGTAATTTAGGATCAAAGTTAGCCATCTCAGTGCCATTTTCAATGGCATGTTGCATCCTTTTGAAGCTATGGTCTCATTCAGAGAACCATCAGAACTGGGCATTTCGTTTAGTCAGGTCTCTCAATCGGGCACTCACTGTGGCAAAGTCATGAATGTACCTTGAACAATAGCAGGCTATGCCCAAGAAGGATCGTAGCATAATGACATCTTGTGGGGGTTGGGTGGCTGACAGTGTTTGTACTTTATATGGGTCAGGAGTCATTCCCTCCATCAGAAAATGTGCCCAAAGAAGTTGAGTTTGGTTTTGTGAAATTCACACTTTTCTGCATTTAGAATGTGACTTGCATTTGCAAGTAACTGGCACACTGGTTTGAGAGCCTTATCATACTCCTTCCGTGTTGTATCAAATATCAGTATGTCATCAATGTAATTGAAAGCATGTGTAACAGGTTGAATTATTCTATGTGACATCTTGGAATATTTCTGCAGCAGATGACACTCCAAAACTCAACCTTTTGTATCTGAACAAACCAACGTGAGTCAAAAAAGCGGTAATGTACCTACAGTTTTCTTCCAATTCGAGTCGATGGGACTCCTTGTTCAGGTCAAGACGGGAGAAGACTTTAGCTCCATTCAGCTGCATGATCATGTCTGCGCTCTGGGGAACCAGATGTCTTTCTCTCTCGATTGCTTTGTTGGCCTAGGGCATATCCACGCAAATGCATTCTGCACCTCAATTGTCCTTTTTTGGCAGTACCACTATGGGCGAAACCCCTGGTGTGGGACCAGTAAAGCGCTCGATGATGTTGTACTTCAACAGCGTTTCTAGTTTCTTTTCGTATGCTTCTTGCAGGATAAATACTATTCTATGGTGTCGTTGTGCAACAGGCCAGATGTCTTCGTTGATGTGAAGTTGCAACTACATCGTCTTGAGCTTTCCTATGCCATAAAATAACAACGGGAACTGACTCACAATTTCAGATTTCATATGATTGTTAAAATAGTTAGATATTAGTCCCATGTAAGCAGCAGTTGCAAAACTGAGTAGACATGCACTGGACGAAGTACCTTGAAGAATGTGAATTGGGGCTTGCACAGACGTCTTTTTATGTCGTGAGGTCACCGTGAATGATCCTCGACTCTGCAATGGTTTCGAAGCAGCCCTTCGCATGTGATGCATTGAGTTGTAGTGCAGGTGACAAATTGTTAAACAGTTTGACTGACATGATGTTGATCGATGCACCACTGTCAATTACAAAGGTTATGGGGAAACTGTTGACCTTTAGTGTGAGCGTGGAGCAGTGTCCATATGAATTGTTTTGTTTAGTTGACTCACTTGTTTTTGTCGTTCGTTCGTCTTCATTGCAAGCAGCAAGACCCACGTGTGCAGGTCGCTTTTTGGCGGATATGATCATCGCACATTCACCCTCTTCACTGTCACTCGATTGTGACTTCGAAGCTTTTGTTAGATGAACTTGATGACGATCAACTTTGTTTAGTTTCCACCTGTCGCAATTGAGGTTGCCTTCTGTTTGTATGCATGGTGAGAATTCTTCTGGAACTTTCTGGCATCCATTTTCTCTTCTCGCCTTGACGTACTAGGTTTCTTTTGCCTTGCAAACCTTTATGACGTGGTTTTCCTTTCAGCAACCTTTGCACATCTGTCCGATGGTTGGACATTTGCTTTAATGTGGAAATGAAAATCCACATCGGAAACACAACTTTCCTTTCTTTGAGGATGTCGACTTACATGTATCTACTTTGTGCTTGTGTTTGCTCTTCATGATTAGTGCTGATTCACTCTTTCCTGTTCCAGCTTCTATGTCAGCAGCTTGCTGTAGGAAGCTGGGTTTCTGTTGCAATAACCCCTCCCACTTTTTGCCAGATTTCTGATGCACTTTGACTTGATGTGCTCTGGGTCCCTGCCAATAAGGTTCCCAGGGCCTCTGTTCTTTCCCAAAACTGTACCTTTGTACTCCGAATTGGCACCTCTCTGGCCACATGTAAGTCCCATGTAAAAGGGTCCATGGGTACCAAGGGCAATGTGACCATGGAAGGCCTCTAGGGCTACAGCCCTTAGAGGTTCTGTACCTTAACACACACACACACACACACACACACACACACACACACACACACACTGCCATTGCAGGCTGCGTGTTTTGGTGCAGGAAAAAGTGAAGAGTCGACATGCCACACATACCTGTGTGCCATGCCTGCAACCCACTGTCTATGGCATGGGTAAGACACCCCTCTAGCTGGGTGCACTATACCACTGGTGAGGGTACAGTTGCATGAGCACTGTACCCCTACAGTGTCTAAGTCCATTCTTAGACATTGTAAGTGCAGTAAAGCCATAAAAGAGTATATGGTCTGGGAGTTTGTCATTAGGAACTCCAGAGCACCATAATGGCTTTACTGAATTCTGGGAAGTTTGGTATCAAACTTCTCAGCATAATAAACCCACACTGATGCCCGTGTGGGATTTATTATACAATGCACTCAGAGGGCACCTTACAGAAGCCCCCTGAAAAACGACCAGCCTCTGGTGGGTTCCCTGACTGGTAAACACCAGCCTGCCACCACAAGACATGTTTCTGGACCCCTGGGGTGGGAGCCTTCGCTCGCTGAGCCTAGAATCAAAGCCTTTCCTGGGCGGTGGTGTTCACACCTCCCCCAGGTCAGGAAGAGCCATCTGTGGCAGGGGAGCTTTAAAGGTCTTGCTGCCTTTGTAACACGACCCCCAGCCTCTCCTGCTATCAGGAACAGGCCCCCTTCCTGTCTCCCCTCCTTTTCGGTGGGAAGACAGGTGGGGAAAATTAGAACAGCCCAGAAGGTGTACCCTCCTCTGCCAACCCGACCCCTCAGGTGAGGGAGGTGAGGTGAAGCCCACTCTTCAGGGCTTGCCATCTTGCAGATGGCAGGCACTCTCCAATCAGGATTAGGGATTGTGCCCACTGCCCCACGTGGGGTGAGCACACCAAGGGTGTAGTCACCCTAAGGTCAGTAGCCCATTGGCTACTGACCCCGAGACCCCTAAAATGCCCCCTAAATACAGTATTTAGGGGCAGCCCTTGACCAAGAAGACAGATTCCCGCAACCTACGAAGGACGAAAGAAGATGCCCAGCAGAGGAGACTGCGGAGAACAAGTGATTTGGCCCCAGCCCTGCTGGCCCGTCTGCAGTTTCCAGAGATTCTACGCCAAAAGTTGCCTTGTCCTGCAGCCAGCGACCTCCAGAACCCTGGGAGGACTTCAACAAAGACCGGATCTCCTGTGAACAGCAGCTCTGTTCAAAAGAAACTCCCAAGACAGACCGTGAGCCTGCTGAGGACAAAGAAACCCGACGCCTGGAACCACCACTGCACCCGACGCCTACAGCCCGAATGGCCCACCGGTCCCAGCGAGTCCACCATGGGTTGACCCCTCCTGGACTCCCCGACGTCACCTGCAGCCTCTGTACGGAGACCCCCCCCCCCAACCGAGAGTGGCCCGGTAAGGTCAAATCTGACCTTAAAAGACACCCCTGCATCCAGCCGCCCTGCGCCCCGGAGAAGAGGACCTGAGGTGCACCTATATCACTGATCCGTCCAACTTACCTGCCCAGCTGTTGGTTCCTCCTGGAAAACTTCCTGGGCCGAGCCTGCAGCTAAAAACCAAAACCGGCAAACCCCATTGAAAACAACAGGGCACCCGACGCCAAAACAGCACTCTGCACCCGGCTGCCCCTGCACTGCTGTGGGTGCACCTTGTGTGCTAAATCGGATCCCTCTTTGCCCTGAGTCAAAGTCCAGGAGCTTTGCTCTCATAACCTTGTGGCCTGCTCGTGAGCAGCCACCAACCGGAGGCCCCCTATCCCCCGTTGGATAACATTGGGCCTCAGCACTCTGCACCCGGCCGCGCTAGTGCCGCTGAGAGTGCTTTGAAAGTGCATCCTTGACCCTGGAGGAACCCTGGTTCTAACCCCAAAAAACAAACTACCAAAACTAAGTATTTACCTGTAAACCGATAACTTCATTTCCTCCAATAGGATTGCATTGACTGCTTTTCTGTGAAAAATCTTCTAGGTGTGCAGTTGGTTTGAAATGAAATGAAATGAATGAAACTTGGTACTTATAGAGCGCACAGCTACTCAAATAGAGTGTCCCGGCGCTGAACGGACAAACGTTTGCACGATAACCTTAAGAAACTGCAAATGTACCAAAACTGATTTAATTACCTTTTCTCTAGGAAATGTCCCAGTGTGGTATCTTGGCATATCACACGGAGTAGAAAAAGTAACTTAAAAAGTAATTTGAAAAGTAACTTGAGAAGTAATCTGTAAAGTAACTGAAAAGTAATTTAAACTACTTTACAAACAAATGACTTACCTGTAACCAAACCAATTGCCTTCAACTGCATTCAAACTGTATTTACCTGCATTATTCTTGCAAAGTGTTATGATACTTACCTGTACCAGGCCTGGCTTGGTTCTAGAAAATAAAATATAACTAAATAATATTTTTATACAAACAAATTGGTCTGAGTTCAGTCTTTGAGTGTGCAACATCATTTCTTGCCTGAAGTTGTACAATAAATGCTTAACACTACCCTCTGATAAAGCCTTACTGCTCGTCCACACTACCACAAATGGAGAGTAAGGTATTATGTAATTTTACCTCTGCCTACCTTTGGGGTTCCACTGGAGTCTGTGCAAACTATACCTTACTTTGGTATAGTATATACAGAGCCAGCTTCCTACACTTGCCGATCTGCACTTTCTTCGGCTCTTGCAGCCATTAGCACATTTTTGAAACTGAGCATCTCTCTCAACATGCGTCTTCTGAAAGAGTGCGAGAGACAGCCATCAATAACTCTGTGGCGCATGACATCTTCATCATTAAATTCACTACATTTACAATGTTTGATAAGAACGTCAAGTCTCTCAACAAACTCATCCATCGTTTCGCCAACTTCTTGTCTCATTTGATTAAAATTTCAACAGTACTCCTCATAGTCGACGTTTGGCATTGGATTGAATTTGGTTTGGCTTCCAACACTTCCTTAATTTGACAGTATGATGCTGTATCAGCTTGCAATATTTTCTTTAGCACTTCTTTTACTCCGTCACCAGCAACATTCTTTAGGTACTTAATTATTTTCTTATGTACTTATTCTAGGGATTCTATGAAATCATCGAACTTCTCAATCAGTGCAGTCCATCTGGTGCCAATATTCAGTTTCTTTGCCGTGTCAAATGGTGGTGGTGGTTTCAGGAATGCAGCGACACCATACTTCGCGCTCTTTTCCGCAGCCTTTGAAAAATTTCACTATTCTGAAGGCGATTTCGGTGCACTGGATACCACTTGCTACTTTGCACGCATCGGCGGCTCACCTGTGCCTGGTCGTCACCCCAGATTTGAGGTCGTGTGGCACTTCCCTCGCTCAAGCCAGTAAGTATGTTTGTACTTTGGTTCCTGGTTGTCAGTGCCTTTAGAGTTCCTCATCGTACCGGGTTGTGGCTGCCTTTAGCATAGTTTTCCTTTTGTTGTACCTGGCTGTGACTTCCTTTAGCATTTTAGCTTTGTACCGATGATCGCTCTGTATTATGCTGTGGCCCAGTATCTTTTCTTTTGGACTTACCAGTGGGTTTCTGGCTGGCTTTTCGAATACAGTCTTCTGCAGGGCCTTCAACATCTTTGAGGGCTGCATATGGGCTGGAGTGGGGCTTTGATTCCACACACAACCACAAGCTGCTTCTCATCGAAGAGGCGTACATGGCACAAACAAGCAGTTTGCTGTAGCGTTGCAAACTCTCAGGGAGAGTGGTCTCGTTTCTTCAGGGCACAGATTCATCCTCATCGCCAGTTGTAGCATCCTCCCCAGCCCGGGAGCATGCAAAATGATCACGCCACACATGGACCTCGTGACTGAAGTCTTTATTAATCAGCATACAACATTCAACTGAAGTTCTCTATTTCTCCTAACCGTTAATAACCACACCTTAACACCTCCCTAAATGGTTACACAATTCTGTCATTGAGTCCGCCCTGAACCGGGGGATCCTGGCTCATAGTCTTAAGACACTACAGGCGCCAGGTTTTATTTATCTCTTCCTGACTGTGCCATGCACAGGGAATCTTTCTGACCGTCTTCAAGCTCTTCCACTTGAAGGAGACACGCTGTGACTATTCATAGCAATCAATCAATCAATCACAGAATTTGTAGAGCGCACTACCTACCCGCGAGGGTCTCAAGGCGCTGGGGAGAGGAAAGGGGGGGGTTTTGATCTCATTCCAGTGTTCCAGTGGCCGGATCGGTTTCACTAGCAGAGGAAAATCTGCATTCTTAAGTCCTAGATCTTGCTTATTTACAGTTAGTGTACAACACTGAGTTTTTTTGCTTTTCTGTACAACCCAAGTGTTTTTTAAAAAAAATCAGAAGCACTGTTGTAACCGCTAAGGTCCGTGCTGTAAGTATTCATGCTCAAATTTGTGAATGTTTGCCCGTGTCATGGGTTGTCCTTGCTGATCACCTCTCCATAGTGACTATGGATTTGATGGGGGGTTCTCTATCGACATATAAGATGATGACTGTCATCCTCCAGGATTCCTTCTTCCAGGCCTCCTCAGTTCGAACATCCAATAATTCGGAATGGATTTTGGTCAAACCATTGAGGTTGCTTCTGATAGCATATAAGCACTCTATGAGCTGTGTTTTATTGCAACATTATTCTTCTGGTCAGTTTTTCCAACGAACTCAAGTCCTGTCAACTCCAGCCAGGCATCCTAAGGACCGGTGAAGCAGCTCAGCGAGGTCTAAATCTGTTAGCGCCAGTCCAACCCAGTAACTCATGTTTGACGACTCCAGTCCAAAAGATCCCATTACAAATACTTATTCCACCCACAAGGTTTCTTATACCCTTCCTCAAAGCCTCTTGGGAAGAGGTGAAGAATGAACTATCTTCAGTCTCTGGCACACTCTTAAACACATCATGTGGTCTGCTTGTACATTGTTGTAACAAGATCCAGAATGCTGGCTGGTGTGGCACCCACAATACAGACCCATTGCAGGCTCAACTGTCGGATGTTTTTCTGTTAGTTTCTTATTTGGCCCAGCAAGGACTTTCAGAGGGCACTGTAGAAGGTTATCTGTCGGCCTTTTTGTGTTTACCGAACCAACGATCCTTGTTCAAATCACCTTTTATGATATGAATTGTCAAAGGTTTGATCCACATTTATTCTCCTAAACCCTTTGTGATGCCACAATGGAACCCCAACTTGGAAAGGCAAGGCAGTGCAGAAACAGACATAGTCCAGGTGAATATTCCTCTGCATTAAGATCTCCTATGGGGTGGCCAAGAAGCAGCCCCCAGAAGGGTTGAAGGCCCATTCCATCAGGGCCAAGGCTGCTACCACTGTGTTGGCATGCGGGGTGACTGTCATAGAACTTTGTTAAGCTGCAACTTAGGAGTCAGTGCACTTGTTCACAAAGCACTACTGCCTTAAAACCAAGACTAGAGGGAAGGGCAATTTGGCATTTGGGTCCTGCTGGATGTTTTGGTCTGAGTAACTCCATAGACCCACAACCTGGGGAGGTACTGCTTGGGTATCTATTCTGAAGGTAAAGAATCTACAGCTAGAAGCATTCATTGCAAAGTTTAGTGACACTGTTTTTGGGGGATACTGTAACCGCAGATTCCACACCACCATCCCACCTTCCTGTTCTGTGGAATCAATCAGGGGAATTGTAAGCGCACTACTCACCCGTGAGGGTCTCAAGGCGCTGCAGGGGGGGTGGGTTGCAGCTCCGTTCAGTCGAAGAGCCAAGTCTTGAGTGTCTTCTTGAAGGTGTTCATGGAGGGGGCACGTCTGATGTCGATCGGGAGCTCGTTACAGGTCTTGGCCGCAATGTAGGAGAAGGCTCTTCCGCCTGTTCTGGCTCTGCGGATACACAGGGTTTCGGCGAGGGCGGCCGATCGGAGGTTTCTTTTGGGTAGGTGGAAGGAGATTTTCGTTGAGGTATTGGGGTCCGGTGTTGTGGAGGCATTTGTAGGTATGGGTGAGTATCTTGAAAGTGACTCTTCTTGATGGGGGGGTCAGTGGAGGTTTCGCAGGTGTTGGGTGATGAGTTTGTGTCGAGGGATGCAGAGTACGAGTCTGGCTGCGGTGTTCTGTACGGTCTGGAGCTTGCGGAGCAGAGACTTTTTGATCCCGGCATAGAGGGCGTTGCCGTAGTCGAGTCTGCTGGTTATGAGTGCGTGGGTGACGGTCTTTCTTGATTCGGGGGGGATCCATTTGGAAGTCTTTCGGAGGATGCGGAGGGTGTTGAAGCAGCTGGAGGCGACGGTGTTGACCTGTCGGGTCATGGAGAGGGAGGAGTCAAGAATGATGCCGAGGTTCCGGGTGTGGTCAGTGGGGGTGGGAGGGCTGCCGAGGGCGGGGGGCCACCAGGTGTTGTCCCATGCAGAGGGGGTGGGTCCGAGGACGAGAACCTCTGTCTTCTCCGAGTTGAGCTTCAGGCAGCTGCTGCTCATCCAGGATGCGACGTCCTTCAGTCCTTCCTGGAAATTGATTCTGGTGGTGGTGGGGTCCTTGGCACAGGAGAGGATGAGCTGGGAGTCATCGGCGTAGGATACTATGTTGAGTCCGTGCTGTCCGACGATGGCAGCGAGGGGGGCCATGTAGATATTGAAGAGCGTGGGGCTGAGCGATGATCCTTGGGGTACTCCGCAGTTGATTTCCGTGGGTTCGGAGAGGAAGGGAGGTAGTCTGATTCTTTGGGTGCTTCCGGTGAGGAATGAGCGGATCCAGTCGAGGGCTGTTCCTTGTATGCCGGCATCGTGGAGTCTGGCGGCGAGTGTGCGGTGGGAGACGGTGTCAAATGCTGTTGAGAGGTCGAGTAGGATCAGGGCCACGGTGTGTCCTTGGTCAAGCAGGGTGCGGATGTCGTCTGTGGCGGCGAGGAGAGCGGTCTCGGTGCTGTGGGTGCTGCGGAATCCTGATTTGGAGGGGTCGAGGATTGAGTTCTATCTAAATAAAAAGTCCCAAATTAGAGATCTGCACACTAGCACGAACAATTGTTTTGTGGGCTTCACGTCCAAATGTGCTTCAGGGAGATCATGTAGGGTTAGCCAATCGAAAACAAGAAACCTTAGAACATCATCCCATTGTGACTCAGTAAACTAGCCCAGCAGTACAGCCAACGGGACAGAAGGCACGTGTTAAGATCAGAAGGACCCCGACTTGATATCCACAGGAAAGAGATTTATCAGTGAGGGGCAAATGACACTACATGTGTAGCATTTCTCCAGTTTGAACTGTCCAAATGACATCAAATATATCAGAACTTCACCTGTGCAGGTGTAATAAATCTATGCTGCAATAGCTCTTTAATTGCTGCACTGTCGAGTGTGCGGCCTGTACGAATGAGGTACATCGGTTTTCCACTAGTCACTCATCTTAATTGCTGCCAATACTTTGACCTTGCCTACGTCCATTTTGTTTATACTCATAATGGGGGTATATTTCAAAATAATGCTTAGGGATCGCTGTTCTGTAGTGGGTGTAGGAGTGCGTTAGGTGGATGCAATCACAAGTATCAGAGGCTGTGATGGCAAAGTCAGTTGGTCTGACTGTGTATCCTGTGGCCACTGCCATATGATCATTTCGGATATATTTACAAGATTGTGTTACCTATCTGTTGCCCCTAGAAAATTCTGTGTCCTCTGTCACCACCACTTCGGTTTATTTTTATTCCCAATGCAACTGTTGGGGTTTTCATGGGTGATTCTTGTGGTGGGCCTATATGCCCAGCAATATCACGCTGTATATTATTAGCTGTTGTGCATGATCACGTTTCTACAGTCTTTGCTGCACATTTATATAGTAACAAGGTGACTCCATCCCTCTGCATGGTAGGCTTTATTTGTGATCGACCCCACTCATCTGCTTCTCAAGGGGCTATTTTGATTGACACTGCTGGTAAAGGGGCCTTGTCACTGTCGCAGTCTACTAGTACCAATTCATCTTCTGGGCTGTAAGTCAAAGAACATGAAATCCTCAGAATATTCAGAGTTAAAGACATCAACTAGTACTGCTCAATCCCTGGACCCATTGTAGTTTTTCAACTGGTTGTATGACGGAACAACGCATTCCATTGCAACGCATGCCTTTACCACGCATGCGTTACAACAGGAATGCCTTTACCACGCATGCTTTTACAACGTATTTTGTTGTAAAGCATGTATGTTAAAGGCCTATGCGTGATAAACATATTCCTTGACCCCTGCCCTCAGTCCTCAAGCCGGTTCCCGGCGCTCCCCCACCCTTTTTAAAATTACCAGACTCCTGCCCTAATCCCTAAAAATAGACTCCAGCGCGGCCCCCACAGCCCCCGCCCTTTTTTTAAAAAAACGACCCCTGCCCTAAACCCTAAATCTAGACCAAAGCGCGACCCCCTCCTGGCCCCCAGCCCTTTAAAAAATACACAGCCCCTGCCCTAAGTCCTAAATCTAAACCCCAGCGCCACCTCCTCCTGGTCCCCAGCCCTTTAAAAAATAAACGGCAGCTGCCCTAAATCTAGACTCCAGCGCGACCCTCTCCTGGCCCTCAGCCCTTCAAAAAAAATACATGGCCCCTGCCCTGAACCCTAAATCTGTACCCAGCGCGACCTTCCCTTGGCCCCCAGTTGCTTTTAAAAAAAAGCCACCCCCAGTCTAAAGCCCACAATCCATCTTAAAAACAATCCCCTTACCATAACAAGACAACAAGGCAACTCTTGTGAGGCGTGGCACAGGTCGTCAAGAGGAAGCGGAAGGATCTCTTCGCTCCTCTAACGAAGCCGATAGCCTTGACCCTGTAGGTGTCTTTACCACAGTTACCAGCATATGCCCTCACCACATACGTTGTTAAAAAATGCGTGGTGAAGGCTATGCGTGGTAACACTGCATGCAATTTAACCCATGCGAGGTAAAGGCTCCGCGTGGAAACAGCAGCATTGTAGTGGCTGTTTCCCTAACAATCATATCAGCCATTACATAAAGTGATTGACTTGGACCCCTTTGTTAAAAAATGCAATATACTGCGCCCGGTCACCTGCAAGTATATAACAGGCAAGACAACGGGCAAGGAAGGAGCAGAGGCAGGGGAAATGGAAACGTGCCTAAAAGAAAGATGATGGGGTAACCCTAGGGACGTTTTTGGATGAAGAAAAGAACTCTTTCATGGTCAGAACTGCAGAGAGCGTCATTAGGCCATGGTATATTAACAAGTACCAGGCATCAAAGGCTGCAGAGGAATCCTTAGGCAGAGTTGAAAAGGAAAAAAACAGCCATTACAATGCTGCTGTTTCCACGCAGACCCTTTACTACGTATGCGTTAAATGGCATGCACTGTTACCACGCATAGCCTTCACCACGCATTTTTTAACAATGTATGTGGTGAGGGCATGTGCTGGTAACTGTGGTAAAGACACCTACAGGGTCAAGGCTATCGGCTTCATTAGAGGAGCGAAGAGAGCCTTCCTCTTTCTCTTGATGACCTGTGGCACGCCTTACAAGAGTTGCCTTGTCGTCATAAGGTAAGGGGATTGTTTTTAGGATGGATTGTGGGCCTTAGACTGGGGTTGGGTTTCTTTTAAAAGCAACTGGGGCCAGGGGGAGGTCGCGCCGGGGTACAGATTTAGGGTTCAGGGTAAGGGCCATGTATTTTTTAAAGGGCTGGGAGCCAGGAGGGGATCGCGCTGGGGTCTAGATTTAGGGCTTAGCGCAGGTGGTCGGGTATTTTTTTAAAAGGGCGGGGGCGGTCATGCAAATTTTTAGGGATTAGGGCAGGGGTCGGGTAAATTTAAAAAGGGGGAGCTCCGGGAACAGGCTTGAGGACTGAGGGCAGGGGTCAAGGAAAACGTTTATCACGCATAGGCTTTTAACATACATGCTTTACAACAAAATATGTTGCAAAAGCATGCGTAGTAAAGGTTATACGTGGTAAAGGCTTTCTCGTAACGCATGCGTGGTAAATGCATGCGTTGCAACGGAATGCGTTGTTCTGTCATACAACCCGATTGATATGTTTGTTCCCCAGAACACATCTGATCTCAGCAGAAATATTTCAGATTTAGCTGATTTTTTCACTATGATCCAACTGCTGCAACAATTTTTAAGTTTTGTGCAGTTTTTCCCATATTGTAAGTCTGCCATTTTGTTTTTCTTCCGTTTCACCCCCGCACACCCAGGTCAGGCAGACCTCTACCAATAACTTTAAAAACAAGATGGTAATATCGCCTATGTAACACGTTTTTCTTGGAAAGTTTTATACATATTGCCTGTTTAGAGACTCATTGTGAATACGCCACATAGGATGTGGTGATCTAGGTTTGTTTGCAGTGCCTGGAACTTTACATCAGTAACTTGAAGTTTAGTTAATCCTGGCATATACCGATTGTACGGATTTATGTTCATTAATAATGCTGCCTCATCTCTGTTAAAGTTCTGTTCATCTAATATGTTGTATGTGTTGTGCAGCATGATGGTGAGTTCATTATATGTGCCTTTCTTTTGGTTTGGCAGAAGTTGGTAAACCTTTACCTTATTCATTTTTCCTTTGTATGTGCTTAAAGCATTGTGGTTTTGCACTGGGTGTGCATGTGTATTGCCCTCCAGGAATGTGGAAGGACTGCGGCTGGTCCGATTAGCCTTAGAACTGGTGGCACAGATGTGGTCTCGTGAAATGATACATATTAACAGGGTCAAAAACGGTAGAGGGACTCATCAACTTTTTTACCACTTTGAAAAAGATGTAAGTCGAAACGCGTCAGTGGCGTTTGATGGAAGGTTCTTCAATAAAAGACAAAATTGCCAATTCCTGGTAGTGCGGTGATTGTTTGAACATTTAATCGCTGGGGAATGGTCTGCCCTTAGCACCAGCACCAGCAGCCAGTGCGCGCTGCCTTGAGACCACTGTTTGAATACTGAAATCTGGCAGCAGCGCCCGACATCGTAAGCGGCATCGTGACATTTGGGGTGCGAAACTAATCAACGCATGGTGTACAAACACTGAGACACGAAAACAGCCTGGAGGGCAACGACTCTCATAATGCCACCCGAGAGACTCGCGAATCGAAGGTATCTCCAAGAGACAAGGAGGTACATCGTTTGAACTGCTAATGTGGTGTTAATGTGGCCTGTGACTACACACCATATGTGGTTACAGGCCCAGGAATATCAGTAAATGAAAGGCAATTCAATTCTCCTACACAGAAGGTAATTCATGAACATCCTGCACCACAGGGGAAAGATCGAAAATTCAGGTACAGTAGCTGAATCTGTGGAAAGGACTCAAATATCCAGAATGCCTTGCGAATTCAATCTGTACAAAAACAGTAAAGAGGGACTCATCAACTTTTTTACCACTTTGAAAAAGACGTAAGTCGAAACGCGTCAGTGGCGTTTGATGGAAGGTTCTTCAATAAAAGACAAAATTGCCAATTCCTGGGAGTGCGGTGATTGTTTGAACATTAACAGGGTCTTCTATGTGTATTTCAGACATGCTTGGTGGATTGTTTAAAGGAGTAAGGAAGAAAGGGCCTAGTCTGATGGCATTTGGAGCATAAAGATTTAAATAGAAACTGGATCTTTCAACCCAAACTCTTGTCAGATAACTTCACCTCAGCAATGGTTGATGGTGTGTCCATAGTTTCTCTCTTTTTGGATCCCTGGGTCCAAGACTTTTGTTAATGTTAATTTCCTACTAGACATGGGGTGTTGCTCAGCCTTTTTCTGATGGATACTTCTACCCGCAGATTCCTCCCCTCTGGAACATCCCCAGGTGTCAGACCGGATCTGAAGAATTCTTTAAACAAGGACTCTCTGCTTGGGCCCCCAACAGAGGAAAGTACTTCATTTGCAGTGGTAGTTCGGAAGGTTGTTGAGACACTAGACTTGCAGGTGCTCATTTTTTTATAGAGACATGCAATATTCCGTTTAGCTGCTGCCAATCCCAGTGTCATCCAGATGTGCTCCATGCGGGTCAGATTAGTTACGTCTCAGACATTGAAGAGACACCATTTTGCAGAGGCACCCATGTTACTCTCACAGAGCAGGTGCTCATTTTTGAGCCCAAAATGAATATGTTATCAGAGATTCTTCTACAGGGACCAGCTTAATCTGAGTCATTATTACTGTTTAACAAAGCCCTTTCTGGTGTCCTTCTGACTGCATAATCCAAGCCATTATCATGGCTGCCAATCAGTAGACGTTTGGCTAGGGGACCTAGACCGACTCCCAGTGACCCCCAACTTCTTAACCAAGCATCCTACTCTGGATAGTCTGACCGTTCAAGCTTCAACAGGTAAGGTCAATGCACCTTCCTGACCAACCCTCCAGAAAGGGAATCAAAGATTTGACGCTATCAACAGGATAATGTTTTCTTCAGCTAGTCTAGACCTTAGATCTATCGCACAAGTTACTAACTTGTGTAACGATATATCTGTAAGAGACAGTAGTTAGTGATAGATTCCTTACCTTAGAATATCCCCAGGCGTCAGGCTGGATCCGGAAAGTTTTGCGTAGCAGTACCCTTGCGCGTCGGTAGGCGGCGTCGTGCGGCTCCGCGTCCGTCGTCGGCGTCGTGATCGCCGGGATGACGTCGCGGGCAGTACTTAGGCGCCGCCCCTGCGCGCTGACGTCAGTTCTGTACACGACTTTCCGCGCCAGGAACGCAGAGCCATGCAAGAAGCTGACACAGGTGTCTGAAAAATACTAGGGCCCTGAAAGGGATGTCCTTAACCCTAGAAATCAGTTCGCAGAACGGGGAGGATGGGTGGGCGGTAAGGAATCTATCACTAACTACTGTCTCTTACAGATATATCCTTACACAAGTTAGTAACTTGTGCATCTGAAAGAGACACGTTAGTGATAGATTCCTTACCTTAGAATAGATACCCCAGCAATACCAACCCCGGTGGTGGGTCTGCGAACAAAGATCAGACAAGGAAGTCCTGGAGGACAGAACGGCCAAAGAAGCCGTCCCTCCGGACCTGACTGTCAAGGCAGTAATGCTTAGTAAACGTGTGCAGCGAGGCCCACGTAGCTGCCTGACAGATAACCAGCAGCGGAACACCGCGGCCCAAGGCCGTGGTAGCAGCCGTTGCCCTGGTGGAATGGGCACGCAGCCCAACAGGAGGCTCCTTCTTGGCCAAAGAATAGCAGGTCTTGATGCACAAGGTAACCCAGCGGGAGACGGTCCTCTTGTGCACCGCCCGACCTTTTTGGCGCCCACGTAGCCAACAAAGAGCTGGTCATCCACCCGGAAGTGTTTTGTGCGGTCGATATAGAAGGAGAGCGCACGTTTTGGGTCCAGACGGTGGAGCCTCTCTTCCTCTCTGGAAGGATGCGGAGGCGGAAAGAAGGTGGGCAAGGTGATGGTCTGCCCAATGTGGAAAGCAGTAACCACCTTCGGCAAGAAGGACGGACGCGTCCGAAGAACAACCTTGTCTGGATGAACAGACAGAAAGGGAGGTTTGCAAGATAGAGCCTGGAGCTCACTCACCCGCCGAGCGGAGGTGATGGCCACCAGAAAGGCAGTCTTCAGAGTCAGAAGACGAAGAGGACAGTTATGCAGAGGCTCAAAGGGAGCGCACATTAAAAAGGTAAGAACCAAGTTCAAGTCCCATTGAGGCATTACAAACGGAACAGGAGGGAAGAGGTGAGTAATGCCTTTTAAGAACCTGTTAACAACAGGGGACTTGAAAAGGGAGGGCTGATCAGGGAGCCTGAGGAAGGCCGAGATAGCACAAAGATAACCCTTGATGGTACCCAGGGCAGAACCCTGTTGGGCCAGAGAGAGAAGGAACAGAAGGACCTCAGAAAGAGGGGCAGAAAGGGGATTCACAGCCTTTGCTGTGCACCATGCCACAAATTTGTTCCACCTGCAGGCGTATACCACCTTAGTGGAGGGACGCCTGGCTGCCAGAATCACATCACAAACTTCGGGAGGCAAGTCGAAAGGAATCAACTGCCGCCGCTCAATCTCCACGCAAGCAGGTGTAGACTGGACAGGTTCGGGTGGAGGACCGTCCCCTGCTGCTGCGACAGAAGATCCTCCCGAAGAGGCAGACGGATCGGGGGATCTATGCTCATACTGAGTAGCTCGGGATACCAAACTCTTCGAGCCCAGTCCGGAGCCACAAGAATGACTTGGGCCCGGTCGTACCGAATCTTCTTCAACACTCTGGGTAGAAGTGGTATAGGCGGAAAGGCGTACAACAGACCGCAACTCCACTCGCGACGAAAAGCGTCGCCGAGCGAGTGCCGCCTTGGAAATTCCAACGCGCAGAACTGATGACATTGCGCGTTCTCTTCGGTGGCGAATAGATCTAACCAAGGCTCTCCCCACTGCAGAAAGAGACCTTGCGCCACTTCCGAGTGAAGACGCCATTCGTGATCCATCATGCACCTGCGGCTGAGGTTCGTCCGCCCTGGCGTTCAGAGAACCTGCCAGGTGTTGAACCATCAGGAACATGCCCTGATGTTCCAGCCATGTCCAGAGGCGCAGAGCCTCCTGACAAAGGGTCCAAGACCCCACCCCGCCCTGTTTGTTGCAGTACCACATGGCGGTGGTGTTGTCTGTGAACACCTGCACTACCTTCCCTTTGACAGAGGGAAGGAATGCCTTGAGTGCAAGCCGGATCGCCCGGAGCTCCAGAAGGTTGATATGGAGCCGGGACTCCGCCGGAGACCAGAGGCCTCTGATCTCCGCCTCTCCCATGTGACCGCCCCATCCCAGAAGGGACGCGTCCGTCACAACTGTATGCTCTGGCTGGGGAAGGGAGAGGGATCTGCCCATGACCCATTGCCGGTTCGAGAGCCACCACTGCAACTGTTTTGCAGTCCCCTCCGAGATCTGGACGTGATCGGACAGGTTGCCCTGGTGCTGCGCCCACTGGAACTTCAGGTCCCACTGCAGAGCCCGCATATGCCATCTGGCATGATTGACCAGCAGGATGCAGGAGGCCATGAGGCCCAGCAGCCTCAGGGTCATCCGTACCGAAACCCAGGATAAAGGC
This sequence comes from Calotriton arnoldi, assembly GCA_963921515.1. Lineage (NCBI taxonomy): Eukaryota > Metazoa > Chordata > Amphibia > Caudata > Salamandridae > Calotriton > Calotriton arnoldi. Next base: position 867,637 of record CAWUFW010004200.1, read on the forward strand.
CGAAAGATCGGAATCATAGCCTGAATATCCCGGACTCGCCGTTCGGGAGGATAGGCCCGAAACTGCGTCGTGTCCAGAACTGCTCCGATGAAAAGGAGCTGTGGAGAAGGAATCAGATGCGACTTCGGCACATTGATGGAGAACCCCAGCGAGTGCAGGAGTTCGGCCGTAGTCTGGAGGTGGGAGACGACTGCCTGGGACGAGCCCGCCTTCAGCAGCCAGTCGTCGAGGTAGGGGAAGACTGAAACCCCTGCCCGGCGCAGATGAGCTGCGACCACCGCCATCACTTTCGTGAACACCCGAGGGGCACTTGTAAGGCCAAAGGGGAGCACGGTGAACTGAAAATGCTCGGGGCCTACCGTGAACCGAAGGTAACGCCGGTGGGCCGGCAGGACGGGGATGTGGAAATACGCGTCCTGCAAGTCCAACGCTACCAACCAGTCTCCAGGGTCGAGGGCAGTCAAGACCTGAGCTAGGGTGAGCATCTTGAACTTCTCCTTCCGGAGGAAGCGATTGACGTTCCGGAGGTCCAAGATAGGACGCATGTCCTCCTTGTCCTTTTGGGCACCAGAAAGCAGTGGGAGTAGCAACCACGCCCTACTTCTGGGGTCGGAACATGCTCGATGGCCCTCTTGGTCAAGAGGGCCGTGACTTCCTTCTGTAGAAGCACCAAGTGATCCCCTGACATGCGGTGGAATTGAGGTGGCATGGCTGGGGGTGGTCTCGAAGGGGAGGGAGTAGCCCCTTCGGACAATGTCCAAGACCCACCTGTCCGAGGTGATGGTGCGCCAGTGGGGAAGGTGATGGCGGACCCTGCCCTCTACTGGCGTGCCGTGCACCTGAAAGGAGGGACTAGGAGGGCTTGGAGGCCGCGGACGGGTTGGAGGTGGTGGCCTGACCCGCACGCTGGTTGCCCGATCCGCCACGGCGGAATCCACGTCCTCGGCCACGCGAAGACGCCTGCTGCGCGGGCCGGTGGCTGGGCTGCTGACGTGAAGGGGCGCCCCTACCGTGGCCACGATAGGGGCGAAAAGCAGAAGGCAGCGGAGGGCGTGTAGCAGAAAGGCCCAGGGACTTGGCAGTAGCCCGTGAGTCCTTAAAGCGCTCCAACGCATGGTCTGCTTTGGACCCAAAAAGACCGACTCCATCAAAGGGCATGTCCATGAGAGTATTCTGGACATCCCCTGAAAAACCAGTGGTTCTCAGCCAGGCGTGGCGTCGGGGCGCCACCGTCGTTGCAATCGACCTGCCCAGTGAGTCGGCGGTGTCAAGGCCACAACGGATAGTGTATTTGGCCGCATCCCTTCCTTCCGCAATGGCGCGGGAAAGCAGTGCCTGGACCTCCTCAGGGCACTGGGGCAAAACATCCGCCACCGAATCCCACAGGGAGTGGGTATATCGGCCCAAAAGACAAGCGGTGTTAACGGACCGCAAGCCAGCACTGGAGGAAGAAAAACCTTTCTTCCCAAACTGATCCAGGCGTTTGGATTCCCTATCCGGAGGAGCGGTAGGGAAGGCGGTTTGGGAAGCGGAGGCTTGGACAACCAAGCTCTCAGGAGTGGGGTGGACAGAAAGAAACAGGGGTCGCCCGGAGCGGGGCGATGGCGTCGTGACACGTTCCGATCCACAGGAGCCCCTGTGTTGGGCTTGGACCAGGCGCCCAAAAGAACGTCAGTGAGGGCGTCGTTAAACGGCAGCACAGTCTCCGCAGAGGAGGCTGCCGGCTGAAGCACCTCTGTCAAGATGTTAGGCTTGACCGTCAAAGTAGGGAGCTGGAGACGTAAGGCCCCAGCAGCCCTACGCAACACCGTACCAAAGTTGGCCCCCTCCTCCGTAGCCACGGGAGGAGACAGCATGCCAGTGTCAGGGGAAGTATCCAGACCACTGGCCTCCCCTAGACTCTCTGTCCAGTCCTCATCATACTGACAGTTGCGCGTCAGAGGGTCATCAGACCCCTCCCAGTCCTCCTGGTCCTCCTCTGGTTCAAAATAAGGAGGAGGAGGGACATTTGGGACCCAAGGTCCCATTGGCGCCGGAGCCGGCGTCGAGCGACGTCGCTCCGGGTCCATGTCCGGAGCCGGAAGGAACTGGGGACGCCGCCGCCCGGAGCCCAGGGCGGCGTCGAGAACGGCACCGGAGACATCGGCGCCGGCGGAGGTGTCGTGAGGTCGACCGGCGTCGATGGGGGTTGTGGAGCCGGGATCGAGGCCGGGGCCGAAGCCGGAGCCGGGATCGAGGCTGGAGGCACGGGTGACGCCGGGGCCGGAGCCGCCGGCGACGCCGGAGCAACCCCATCAGGGCCCGCGGGGCCCGAAGGCGCACCGGAGGGGCCTGAAGGCCCGAAGAGGCGGGCCATGGCCGACAGGAACTCCTGTACCTTGGCCGGATCCGCCCCCGAACCCGGGAAGGGCGGGTATGTCGGGGGCGACTCCACAGGCAAGTCCGGGGCCGCAGGGGCGGGGACGGTGCCGGGAGGGGCCTCAGCCGAGTCGCGAGACCGGCGAGGCGAAGTCCGAGAGCGACGATGCTTCTTGGACTTCTTGTGCTTAGACTTACCGGACGAAGAAGACTTCGACGCCGACGACCGGTGTGCACTCCGCGAGCGACCCCTGGACCTCTCACGCGACCGGGGCCTCCGTGGAGCCGAATGCCGGGCCTCGAGGAGCTTTCGAGACCGCTCTCGCAAAGCTTTCGGGTTGAGGGCCTGGCATTCGGGACAAGACTCGGTGTCGTGGCCTCGGCCGAGGCAGAAGAGACACTCCCAATGCGGGTCGGTGACGGACATCATCCGCGCACAGGCGCCGCATCGCTTGAAGCCGGGCATCCCTACGACACCTTAAAGTCGGAAAAAACAGTGAAAAAATCACCAAAAAGTATGGTCAAAAATTGACCAGGGCACTGCTCTTCCCGGATCTGCGCTTGCTGGCGCGGAAAAAGAAGAACTGACGTCAGCGCGCAGGGGCGGCGCCTAAGTACTGCCCGCGACGTCATCCCGGCGATCACGACGCCGACGACGGACGCGGAGCCGCACGACGCCGCCTACCGACGCGCAAGGGTACTGCTACGCAAAACTTTCCGGATCCAGCCTGACGCCTGGGGATATTCTAAGGTAAGGAATCTATCACTAACGTGTCTCTTTCAGATAGTGCATTTTCTCTCTTGGGTAGGTACACCGAAGCATTATGGTATGTGGCCAGTGACATCTTGCTGGCTGTCCTGTAGAAGAGAGAAACATCCTATTTGCATAATCTCCTTGTTCCAAAAAAGGATGGAGACTTCAGGCCTATTTTGGAACTCCACCTACAAACGCCTTCAAAATATTCACCCTGGCTACGATCCTGTCCGCTCTGGATGCAAGGAACTGGATGGTGTCCTTTGACTTGCAGGATGCATATATCCATCCTGCAGTCCCACCGGCGCTACCTGCGGTTTGAGATCGTCTGGGAACAGTTTCAATGTGCTGTGCTCTCCTTTGGCCATGTCCCTCGGGTATTCACTAAAGTGTTGGCAGAGAGAGCTGCCAAACTTCAGAGTGCAGGAGTATGCATATTACTGTACCTTGACAAATAGTTGCTGAAGGCGGGTTTGCCGCAGTATGTCTTAGACCACCCCAGACAAACATCTGAAATTGCTATGGTTTACTATCAACAAGTAGAAGTGCCACCTGAGCCCCACGCAGAGGATTCCATTCATTAGGGCACAGTGGACACAGTGGCGTTCAAAGCCTTATCTGCCACAGCGAGAGAGATATTCAGGATAAGATTTCTGATGTTTCAGGGTCAACCCTGGGTTTGGGGGAGGATGGCTCCGAGGCTTCATGGCTTCCTGTATCCTACCTATCCCAAATGCCAGGTAGCACATGTGGGCTCTCCTTTACCCACAGTTCACGGTGGTAACAGACATGTCACTGATGGGTTAGGAGCCATCATGGATTGGAGGAGATCAGAGACCTCTGGTGGAGAGGCAGCTCCATATCAGTCTTCTGGAGTTTCGGGTGATCTGTCTTTCCCTAAAAGCCTTCCTGCCATCCATCGAAGGGAGGTGGGTGCAGGAACTCATGGACAACATGACCGCCATGTGGAACTGGACAGAGCGGGTTCTGGATCCTGTGCCAGGAGGTGCTACACCCCTGGAGGTGGCTGGACCAACAGAATATTTTCCTGGTTGCCAACCACTTGGCATGGTCCCTGAATTACGGAGTAGAAAACTTGAGCAAGTGGTGCCCAACAAACCACAAGTAGCATCTCGATTGGCACATAGCATCTTCCATCAATGTGACACGCCATGGCTAGATCTATTCACCACTGTCCAGAACATGCAGTGTCAACAATTATGTGCACTGGAGATTCCACCAAAGCACTTGAGACACATTTTGGCTGGAATGGAAACCTGTATGCCCTTCCATCACTACCTCTCCCTGCCTCTGGTTCTCAGGGAGATCAGGACAGACTGGATTCAAGTCATTCTCATTGGTCTGGGGGGAGAGGTACTCAGATCTCCAGAATATTTGTCCTTTGTTCAGGGTTTCACTTCTCAAGGACCTCTGGTCTCAATAGCAGGTCAGGGTTCTACATCTGAATCTCCACAACCTACACCTCCAAATGTGGAGATTGGGAGGTGGCACCTGAATGTGTTTTAATGCTGGCTGAGTTGGTTGAGGCTATCCTTGCAGCAAATACCCTTTTAAAAATTCAGTCTACACTGGTAAGAATTTGTGGCTTGGTGCTCAAAGCATTGACCCCTTACAAGCCAAACTTTATGATGTTCTTTTGTTTGTTCCTTTGATAGCCCCGCAAGACCTTGCAGTGGGCATGGTGAAAAGCGGTCTGTCCTTTCGGCCTTTCTGTGTTTCCCTGAACAGCTATCTTTAAGTCATTGGGTTGTGTTTCATAAAAGGTTCAACACGCATATTCCCCCCACAAAATGTTATGCTTCAATGCAACCTGAACGTTGTCTTCACATTTCTCTTGGGGACGCCCTTCAAGCCTAGGCATAGCTGTTCTTTAAGGCCCTCAACACTAAAAACCATCTTCCTCATTGCAAGTACATCAGCATGACATGTAAGTGAACAGCAGGCCATTTTGTTCCAACCGCCTTACATCACCTTCTTTCCAGACAAATTGGTACTGAGGTCTCAGGTGGCCTCCCTACTAAAGGTTGTGACTCCCTTCCAGTGTAGCCAATTGATCACTCTGCAAGCGTTTTTTGCCCTACCTCATTACTTCAAAGGGGAAGAGAGGCGCCATCCCCTTGACCCCAAGAGGGCGCTAAGCTTTTACACTGCCTGCACAAAGGTCTAGGGCATGGATGGTCAGCTCTTTGTGGGATTTTCTGGTGTCTGAAGTAAGAGAAAGTGGTGAAGAGGAATCTGTCAATGTGGATAGTCGTCTGCATCAAAATCTTCTATGCCCTGGTCAAAAAGCTGCCCCCTGAAGGTCTGCAGGCCCATTCCGCCACGGCTACTACATTGGTTTTTGCTCCTAGGGGACCTGTTCTAGACATCTGCCAGGCTGCAACGTGGGCGTTGGTTCACACATATACAAAGCCCTACTGCCTTGACAGCCAGGTCTGGTAGGGTTGCTTTGCCCACTCCATTCTGAAGTGCTTTTTGGGTCCACTCCCCAGATGTCCACCTTTGGGAGGTACTGCTATCATACATATTCTAAAGGTAAGGATTCTGCAGTTATAAGTATCCATCAGAAGAACAAGTTATTGACCTTTGGTAACTCCCATTCTGGTGGATACTTTAACCACAGATTATACTGCCCTCCCTCCTCTCCATTCTGTGGAGTGACTGTTTTACCATCTAAAAAAGTTGCTAATATGTCGCTCTGCTATTTCACTTCTGGGGCGGTATGGAGTCACCACAAATCTATACAGTGCCTCCTACTGGAGCATTGCTGGAAGAATTCTCCAGATCCAGTCTTGCACCTGGGGATATTCTAAAGGTGAGGAATCTGCGATTAGATGGAGTATTCACCAGAAAGAGTGTTAGACAAGGTAAGTAACGTGTTCTTCTAATCCTAGTATTGGGTCTCCTTTCTAGAGTGTCCATGAACCTATCTGGGACAAAAAGCTAGATATGGAAATCCTTAACCCCAAGGTGTGCTCCCCCTCATGGCATTCTGATAGTCTGAAAATAAGGCTACACTGCAACTCCACGTTCAAAACCACTGCTTCCACTGCTCAACATCAGTAGTCAAATCTGTGCCCCGGAGTGTATGATCTATTCCAGCTACTTTGTGTGCTTTGGGATCAAGAAACAGTATTGTTTATACAGTCTTACAGCCTTTGCACACCTGCTGTATAGTCTTGTGGTCCCTGATGGTGCCGGACCCAGCTTACCAGCGGCACCAGAGACCTTCCTCTCAACAACACAGGACCTCTTCAGTTTCTCTGCAGCAGCACTGTATCATTCTGGATCTGCTTTTGGCAGCTAAGTATCTTCTTAAAATGGTACCAGTACTTGCTGGTCTACTCAGGATGTCCCCACTGTGTGGTTTCTGCAGGAAGTGTGGTCTTTAAGATTATCTCTGTGTCTGAGTCTCTCATACCTGGTCTCTAAAACATTTTACTTTCCTTCACCTTCAGAATAAGATTCTAACATAAAGGCACTTCTCTAGTAGCCTCACACTTTCTGCTCTTCTGCACTTGAGCCTCTCTGTCCTTTGAGTGGGTGCAGCAGTTGGCACCTGATACTTGCTTTGCACACTTTTTGATCCTTTGGTTCTCTGTGGCGCAAACAACAGCCTTCCACCAACTCATAGTTTCTCAGTAAAAATTTGGCATCTGCTTATAGTTACTGCAAATTCCTGGAATAATTCTGGCGCTTTCACTAAGCCTACTCAATCTGGAGAGCATCAGTCTTGACTCCTCTGACCTCCGAATGATTGGGGCACTAAATGGGTAACAGCTGACAGGATGCCTCAACTATAAATCTCATTCAGTGCATCCAGGAATGCAATAAAAATAAAGTAGCAAAGGGTTTTGGGGAAGGCTGTAACTTCTTGCACTCCCCTATTGAAAGGGGCAAAGATCCCTACCTTAGTGAGAGAGGCCTTCACGCTCTTGGGGATTTTGTAGGATATGTTCCCGCACAATGGCAATATCCCTGACATGGGCCACTAATATTAACATTTAACTAACAAAAATAAGTGTCTATACTTTGCTGTGTATAAACTGCAGTGAGCTAGCATGATAATTTGATCTTGTATATTAAGAAACAACTTTAACCTAGACCTTTCATACTATAACAAAACAAAGAGGCCAACCATAGCAAATACAAATATCTTCTATCCTCATTGCAGGACGATGTTCTAAAATCTTGCTTGGGGATGAAGAATATCTATTGCTCTAACCTAGGGGCAGGTGACAGAATCTTTTCTGCTACTCAAGAAATGTATGAAAATAGAAAGGGCATCATCTAGGAGTTTCACAAAGGAGGAGGACTCCAAGCCTGTCTTCGATGGTCATCACACTCTCAAGCTTGCGAGTCGCTCTAAAGGGAGTGTCCACCTTCTGCAATCAACTACTGAGACCTGGAATAAAAATCGTGAGTACTACAGTACTAGCAATCCAACATTTAGTAAAGGAAAGGCAGAAAGCTGCACTTCCACTTACAAAGGACAGCTCCCCTCCTCACACAGGGATGTAAAGATCCCTTCACATTCTGAAGACAAACTGCAATCTGCCTCATACACTCAATGGCAACCGACCAGCATTCCTCAGAAGTAACGTTTCTAAAAGCCTCCTTTCTAAGAGGTGCTGGATTAAGCATACACTCACAAGTGGCCCAATGGAGGAAGAACCACAACCAGAGACAGTATGATTAATTAAAATATTTAATAATGGTCATAAAGGATCAACAATACAAAACAGTTTCCATTCTAGTTAAGTAATAGGTTCTTCATGTAAGCTTTTCTCACCAAGGTCAGTGATCTGGTTTCCTCAAGAGGTGCAAGTAATTTTCTTGCCAAGCTTTGACGACATGTATGTGAAGATCAATAAAGGGCACAATAAACCCACTCCAAGATTCCTCATCCTTCTCAGGGCTCTGCAGTGGAAACAATCCAGTTAAGAAAACATACATTTTTTCCTTGTTCCTCCATTAAATCATGCAACCTAATTTTATATTATTGCAGAGCTTTTCCCTTTCTCTAATTTTCATGCTTTTTACCTCTGCTTGCACCATTTAAAATCTTTCCCACCCTTTTTGATGGGCCCTTCTTTTCCACATATGTTTTGGGACAGGAGTGCATCTACAATGTAATCGAACCCAAACTTCTTGCTATTGCTCTGTTTCTTATTGGTGCTCACGGTCTCTCTGCCATCATTAGCCTTGTTATCATCATGTCCCCCATGTTTTCATCAGGGGACGATCCTTGGGACCTGCTTCATCAGGGGATGATCCTTGGGAACTGCTGAGCTGATCATGTAAGGACAGCACTTTAACAGTCTGTGCTGATCGAGTACTGCAGTAGCCTGCGATCATTCAAGGGGGTCTCACTGAGCTCACCAGTGGGTCATCAATAACCACATCACAGATTGGTTGCAGAAGAAGTAGTTTTCTACCAGTGTGTACCTTTGTGTCCGTCAATGGAAGCAAAGAAGGAAAGAGATGGTAGAAATGCTAAGAGGAGGCTCTAACAAACAATTTACTTACCTTCTGTAACACCTTTTCTAGTAGAGACTCTAACTGTAGATTCTTCATCATGTGAATTTCCCCAGGGTCTGGAAACTTTTGTTGGCAATTCCCTCACGTATTGGTAGCTGGCATTGTGCATCAGATCAATCCCACCCTTGATGTGACATCTGGGTCCGACATATGTACCACCTCCGTGCAATGGAGTCAGTTTCCTTCTGGTCTGTGTCCGAGCTGTTGGATACAGAGCCCTTGAAATCAGAAAATAGCAGTGCACAGACTTTCAGGTTTGATATCTTATCAATGGAATGAATGAGAACATTCCACAGAACGGGGAAGATGGGAGGATCAGTGAGGAATCTGGTAAGTAACTTGTTCTGATAGAGACTTCTAACTACAGATTCCTCATCTTGTGAATAGCTACCAAAATAGTAACTCCCCAGGTAGGGGGTCTGTGGAATGGCTAAGACCAGGAAATCCTGCAGGACAGACAATAGTGTTTCTTGAACGTGTGGAAGGACGTAAATGTAGTTGCCTGACAAATGTCCAGAACTGGTACACCCCGAGCTTGCGCAGTCATAGCAGCCTTTTTCTGGTGGAATGAGCACGCAAGCCTTCTAGATGTTGCTTTTTAGCAAGCCAATAAACGTGATGCATAACACAATCCATCAGATGATGAGTCTCCCTCTCTCTTGCACTGCTCTGCCCTTCTCTCCAAGGAAACTGATGAATAGCTGATCATCTCGTTGTATTCTCTGGTTCGGTCAATGTGGAAACTAAGGGCCCCTTTAAGGTGCAGATGGTGGAGCCGTTCTTCCTTGGAGGAATGGGGCAGTGCATAAAAAGTTGGCAAGGTGATGAATTGCCCTATATGGAAAGGCGTGACTACCTTTGGCAGGAATGCCGCTCTTGTCCAGAAGACCAGCTTGCTTGGGAAGAATGAAGTGTATTGCTGTGCCACAGACGTCTGAAGTTCGCTGACTCACCTTGCCAATGTAATGTGATAAGGAATGATGTCTTGATGGTTAGGCGACAGAGGGGGCAGCAGTGCTTTGGGTCCAAGAGTGCACATCAGAAAAGTGAGGACCAAATTAAGGTAGAAATACAAAGAGCATGCAGTTCCTAACTAAAAAAAGGGGTGGGGGGAACCGGCTTATGTGGTCATGAAGTACAGGGGGAACGGGGCTCCTCCTGTTGGAATTTAGGGCCCTCACACACCCGGCTGGGTGTCATGCTTCAACATAGGGCGTGCTCCTCGTCAGGTCGGCGCTGCAATACCTGACGGGCTCCCTGCCGGCAGCAGTGGGTAGGTCCGCGGGCGTGTTGCTTATTCAGCATACGACACAGGGAAGTTCCATGTGTCTTACCTGCCGGGTATTGATGTTGTAGATTACAGACCCGATTAGGGCTGGTCATGTCTTACCAGGTACTACACTGAGAGTATTGTTTAGGTTGGTTTATCAAGGCAACATCACCAGACAACCACCCTTGTGTAGATAGATCTGATTAGGTCCTGACGAATCGCCGCTAGATCAATTGACTACTAGGCGAGAAACATGTTGACCACATAACATAGCGCTAAACCCGAGACATTACCTCAGGAGGGCGCCTTTCTTCTTTTTAACCAGGTTGGAAGGCCTATTGATTAAAATTGTCTTCTTTGGTACTTCCATATCCTATTTTAACTTTCCTTCGGGTCACTTACCTTCACTCACTCCATTTACACTATTTAGGCCCCTCACCCCCACAGCACCAAACGGCAATTTGGAATAAAAAATCTCCGCCAAAGAGCCCCTCATAGGGAGTCCGGCAGGTATTGCAGCGACGACCTGACGAGGAGCACGCCCTATGATGAAGCATGACACCCAGCCGAGTGTAAAGGGGCCTAAATTCCAACAGGAGGAACCCCCGTTTCCCCTGTACTTCATGACCACAAAAGCCGGGTAATCCCGGAGTGTGCAGCTACTTCCAGAGACATAGAGCCTCCTGGCACAGTACCCACAACCCCACTCCACCCCGTTTGTTGCAGTACCACATGGCGCCCGATTTGTCTGTGAGAACCTGTACCCGTTCCATCCCTGATGGTTATGAGGAATGCCTTCAGTGCCAATAGAATCACCAACAGGTTGATTTGGTGCTGCACTTCTTCTAGAGACCAGAGTTCTCGGATCTCCACCTCTCCCACCCAGCAAAGATGCAATTGTCACAACTGTTACTTCTGGGTGGGGTGATAGGTCTGCCGCTGGTCCAATTGTGGTTGGACAGCCACCACTGCAGGCCTTTTGCAGTCTCCTCTGCCACCTGGATGGACTCTGATAGTTCCTGTGGTGTTGAGCCCACCGAGACCTCATATCCTACTGCAGAGCATGCATGTGCTATCAAGCATGGCCCACGAGCAGGATGTAGGAGGCCAAGAGGCCCAGAAGCTTCAGAACCACTCTCACTGAAGCCTAGGTCAAGGGCTGAAACATCGGGATCATAGCCTGAACTGCGTTCACCAACACCATCGCCGACCTCATCGCGCCCCACGCCATCGCCTCCATGGACTACATACTCATCGGAGACCTCAACTTCCACCTCGACAACCTCAGCGACCCCAACTCCACCACCCTCCTGGACAAATTCGCCGACCTCGGACTCAAACAACTCCTCACCACCCCCACCCACAAAGCAGTACACACCCCTCAACCCCATCTTCGCAGGAGGCAACAGCACCCACTTCAGCCACACCACGCAACCCCCCCTGGACGGACCACCACTGCGTACACTTCCATGTCGACAAACCCACCGCACCCAAACCCGCCCTCCACGAAGGAACTGGAGCAAGGTCACAGAGGAGCAGCTCTACTCCACCCTCAACCGCATCGCCCCCTCCACCTTGACTGACACCAACCTCGCAGCCAAAGAACTCCACAGACAGATCACCAACTGCGCAGACGAACTCCCACCCCTACGTAACCTCGACAGACAACGCCCCAGAAAGGCCACCTGGTTCACCACCGACCTCCAAGAATCCAGACGCACCTGCAGATGTCTCGAAAAGAACTGGAGAAACAGCAAATCATCGGAAAACCGGACCACCTACAAGAACGCCATGACAGAATACCACCAATGCATCAGATCCACCAAAAGGACCTTCATCAAGAACAAGATCCTCGCCAACTCCAGCAACTCTAAAGAACTCTTCAACATCATCCAGGAATTCACCAAACCCCCCAGCAAAACCACGAACATCACCCCCTCCCAGCACCTCTGCAACAAGCTCGGCTCCTACTTCCATATGAAAATCAAGGGCCTCTACGACAACTTCAACGACCAGACACCGGACCCCGAAACCACTCCCTCCTCCAGCAACGCCAACCAGCCCACCATCTCCTCCTGGACCCCAGTCACCATCAAAGACACTGCATCGACCATGAAAGGCATCCACTCAGGAGCCCCCATGGACCCCTGCCCCCAGCACATCTTTCACAGAGCTGCCGCCATCGCACCGGAACTACTACGCACCATCAATGCCACCTTCGAAACCGGCATCTTCCCCGATGACTGGAAATGCGCAGAAGTCAGACCCCTACTCAAGAAGCCCTCAGCAGATCCCACGGACCTCAAGAACTACTGACCCATTTCTCTTCTCCCCTTCGCGGCCAAGGTCACAGAGAAGACCGTCAACGTCCAACTAACGAAATTCATCGAAGAAAACTCCATCCTTGACCCCTCCCAACCCAGATTCCCAGCAACCACAGCACTGAGACCGCCCTACGCGGCGCCTCAGATGACATCCGCACCCTCCTCGACCAAGAACACACCGCAGCCCTGATCCTTATCGACCTCTCTGCAGCCTTTGACACCATCTCCCACCGCACGCTCACCGCCAGACTCCACGACGCCGGCATACAGGGAACCGCCCTAGACTGGCTCCGGTCCTTCCTCACCGGCAGAACCCAAAGAATCAGACTTCCACCCTTCCACTCCGAACCCACAGAGATCAACTGCTGAGTACCCCAAGGATCATCACTCAGCCCCACGCTCTTCTACATGGCCCCCCTCGCCGCCATCATCAGACAGCACGGACTCAGCATAGTATCCTACGCCGACGACACCCAGCTCATCCTCTCCCTCACCAAGGTCCCCCTCACCACCAGACAACTTCCAGGAAGGAATGAAAGATGTCACATCCTGGATGGGCAGCAGCTGCCTGAAGCTCAACTCGGAGAAGAGAGAGGTCCTCGAACCCTCCCTCTCAGCATGGGACAACACCTGGTGGCCCACAGCCCTTGGCAGCCCCCCACCCCGACGGACCACTCCCGAAACCTTGGCATCGTACTAGACTCCTCCCTCTTCATGACCCGACAGGTCAACACCGTCGCCTCCGTCTGCTTCAACACCCTCTGCATCCTTCGAAAGATCTTAAAATGGATCCCCCCCAAATCAAGGAAGACCGTCACCCACGCACTCATAACCAGCAGACTGGACTACGGAAGCACCCTCCAGACCATACAGAACACCGCAGCCAGACTCGTCCTCGGCATCCCGCGACACGAACACATCTCCCAACACCTGCGTAACCTCCACTGGCTCCCCGTCGAGAAGAGAATAACTTACAAGATACTCACCCACGCCTACAAATGCCTCCAATATCTCAACAATAGAATCTCCTTCCACGTACCCAAGAGGAACCTCCTATCTGCCGACCTCACCCTCGCGCATCCGCAGAGCAAGAACGGGTGGAAGAACCTTCACCTACATCGCGGCCAAGACCTGGAACGAGCTCCCGATCAACATCAGACACGCCCCCACCTTGCACATCTTCAGGAATACCCTCAAGACCTGGCTCTTTGACTGACCGGAGCTGCCCCCGCGCCTTGAGACCCTCACGGGTGAGTAGCGCGCTTAAAATTCCCCGATTTAATGTCCTGGACTCGGTGAGATGGAGGAAAGGCTCTGAAACGCACCGTGTCCTGGATGGCTCCAATGAAGGGAAGCCGCTTTGAAGGAGTCAGGAGTCACTTCTGCAGTTTGATAGAAAAACCCAGTGATGTCAACAGGTTGCCGTCGTCTGGAGGTAACTTACGACTGCTTGAGGCAAGTCCACCTTCAGCAGCCAGTTGTCGAGGTACAGGAAGACTGGTATTCCCAACCTCCGCAGATGGGCTGAAAGCACCACCATATCCATTGTGAACACCCAAACATGTACTGGTAAGACCAAAAGGGAGTACAGTGAACGGACAGTGTTCTTGGTCTACTTGAAACCATGGGTAACTTCGGTGGAACTGCAGGACAAGGATGTGGAAATAAGAGGGAGAAGATCTAAGATGGGGAGCAGGCCTTTATCCTTCTTAGGCAACAGGAAATAATGGGAGTAAAAGCCAGTCCGAATCTCTGATGCACACACCCTCTCTATAGCTCTCTTCGCAAAGAGAGCCTGAATTTCCTCATGGAGTAAGGACAAGTGGTCCTCCAGCAGGCTTTGTGGTGTGGGAGGTGTTGGAAACGGGGGTACCGAGTCCGTTACGGTAGCATGGCGCAAAGCGGGGAAGGCACGCGAAGGCAATGTGTAAGGCAGTTGTGCAGCACACTCTTACTTTGACTCAGAAATGCGAAGCAATAACAGGACACCACACCAGGCTTGCATAATTAAAATCAAGTTCGTTTATGTAAATCACGGTTGCATCAAATGAGACTTTACATTGCGTTATTCAACTGTGGTACATTCTTCTTAAAAAGACCTTCAACAGTGTAGGCCACTAAAAGGCCGCAGGAATCATCCTCTAAACACAGCACCCATAACGATCACCGGGTGCAGTAATAAAATATGGCCTAGAACATGTAATTCACTTCATGAATATTAAATTATGAGTACATAGGCACTTTACGTTACATTTTAACCAGGGCCTGCATTTGTCTAGGCACCCCCATAGGCAGTACAAAGGGCGTCGCCAATCCGGTACACCTGCAACCTGAAAACACTTCAACTCTTGGCAGGGTACACTGGAGTTCACTTCAATGAATTACCTTCCCTTCAGGCAAGGACATTTCCTCATAGGCATATTCAGCAGGCCCAGACAATCAGTAAAGCAGGCGCAACAATAAGCTGAGGGAAATACTAGAGGGAACCCCTCAACATGTCCGTAATACTGGGGCTTCCCTATAATTGAGGATTCCTATGTCTACAAGGGGAGGTAAGGGTTAAATTAGGCTTGGCCCTCTCCTCACCGGGGCCTCGCCTTGCAAAACGTTAATGAGGGCTTCTCCTCTTTAGCTCCCCAGGGAATGCTGGCCCCCGGCCCCCAGTGGCGTGTTCTGGAGCCCTAGGGGCCTCCCGGGCTCACCTGCTGTTGTGGCGGTGGTCGCTCTTCCACGCGACTGGGCCCGTTAGGGTTCGGCCCACGCGTTGGTTCTTTGAGCCCAGACTGGGCTAAGGGGCCTTGCACTGGCGTCGTGGGTCGTTGGGGGCCGGTATTGCTCTCCTCCGGCCCCCGGGGATGGTTCTCGATGCGAGGCAGGGAGCGGGAGCCGGCAGTCCTTTCCGGACGGCTTCCCGCCTCCCTCTGTGGACTCGGTGCTGGTCTTCGGCGTCGGAGCTCTCCCCCGGCCTCCGTACGCGCTGGGGGCGGGCCGAGGACGGGCGCCCTATCACTGCGCGGCCTTCCGGGGGCGCGGCCGATGACGCGGTCGGCGTCCCTGGTCCCTCAGCAACGGCGTCCGCGGGCCTGGAGGCCGCGGTAGGCCTCAGTTCTCTTCACGCGGCCCTCCTGGGCTGCGGCGGCGTCCTTTTCGGCCGTGACTTCAGCGGTAGGGCTCTCGGGCCCGGCGGTGATCTCAGGGGCGATTTGGGAGGCTTCGGTGAGGGCGCGGACGGCGCACCTCACCACCCCAAACTCGGCGGTACCTCGGCTGTCCTCACAGCGCTCCTCACGCGGCGACGGCCGCAGCAGCAGCAGAGAGTAGCCACGAGGTGAGTGGCTTGGGGCAACTTCCTTTCAGGAGAGATACAGCGCGGAGCGCGCTGGCAGCCTATGAGCAGGGCTGCGTGGGAAGGGTTCGTGGGGACAGTCCAGCTGCAGGCAGGAGTGGATAGGGGGTGAAGGTCTAGCGCTTAGGGCACGGCGCTTTACCTCGTGATCCCCAGTTGAAGATTCAGCCTGGGTTGACTGGCTGTCAGGTTATGGGTTCCAGTTACACTTGGTTTCAGAATCTTGTCATGAGCTTCTTGTCAGAAGTGGCTTATTATAATGTCTGTGACAACCGTTTCTTGTCAGAAAGTTCTTCTTCTGAGGGGGGTTGTGAGTTGGTGGTTCGGGGGTTGCTTGATGTTCCTCCCAGCACGCTGAAGGTGGTTCCATGGGTCCCCTCACACTGGGCAAGGTCAGTGGGTGGTGGGCGTTCCTCAACTATCTTACTTCAGCAGGGCCTCAGCCCTGTCAGCAGCAGTAGTGTAGGTCTCCCCCCTAGGCCCTAAAGCCTATACTCCAGCGCAGGTTCTCCCAGGTTCAGTGGTGCTCCAACCTAACTGACTAAAAGGTTTTCCCTCCAAGCCTCTTATACCCCTAGGTCAGGTGACCCTCCTAAAGGCGGCAAAACATAACTCCTCCCACAGCCCGGAAGGTTCTGGAACCTTCCGCCTATCTAGCTATGTGGCCCAGAGGCGGGAACGGGATGGATACTGTATCCCTATGTCCCAGCCTGACCCTGGCTACTAGCGTGTATGTGTGTAAGGCCCTTCTGCAGTAGCAGGAGCCTGTGGCAGCCATCTTTAGTGAGAGAGCACCTGCACCTCAGCACTGGCCAGCAGTGGCAAGGCGCCCGGAGACCTAGGTCCAGTAAAAATATGGTGGCAAAAATGAGGCGCAAAAGGGAAAAAAACAGGGCAAGACCACCCTAGGGCTGACAGGTCTAACACGCGTCCCCCCAGCCGAAAGAGGGAGAGCTTCCCAACCTCTAGGGAGTTCTCTTCGCTAAGGCGGAAAAACCGGGAGAGACCGTCAGCGTTGGCGTGGTCTACACCGGGTCGATGTTCCACCCGAAAATCCATCCCCTGGAGGGAAATGGACCACCTCAACAATTTGGGGTTTTCGCCTCTCATTTGCATGAGCCAGCGAAGGGGTCTGTGGTCGGTCTGGATCAAGAAGTGACAACCAAAAAGATATGGCCTCAACTTCTTTACAGCCCAAACCACAGCAAAGGCTTCCCGTTCGATGGTACTCCACCGCTGTTCCCGGGGAGTAGTCTTCGGGAGATGAAGGCCACTGGCTGGTCTTGGCCATCGTCATTCAGCTGCGAGAGCACAGCTCCTATGCCATGCTCAGAAGCGTCTGTCTGCACGATAAACTCCCGTCCAAAATCTGGAGTCCTGAGCACCGGTGCGGTGCACATGGCACGTTTAAGGGTCTCAAAGGCATCCTGGCAGGCAGCCGTCCAGATGACTCTGCGTGGCTGCTTCTTTGAAGTCAATTCCGTCAATGGGCCCACGATGGTTCCATATCCCTTGACGAACCGGCGGTAGTATCCCGTGAGGCCGAGAAAAGCTCGGACCTCTGTTTGGGTCTTGGGGGCTCCCAGGCCATGATGGTCTCAATCTTGGCTTGGAGGGGTGGCACCTTACCTCCGCCCACCAGATGTCCCAGGTACACGACAGATCCCTGTCCAATCTGGCACTTGCTGGCCTTGATGGTTAGACCAGCCCGTTGCAAAGCCTGTAGCACCTCCTGGAGATGCTGCAGATGGTCCTCCCAGCTGCTACTGAAGACAGCTATGTCATCCAGGTAGGCAGCAGAGAAGGCCTCTAGGCCAGACAGCACCTGGTTCACCAACCTCTGAAAAGTGGCTGGAGCATTTTTCAACCCGAAGGGCATCACACGAAATTGAAAGTGGCCCTCGGGGGTGGAGAACGCAGTCTTCTCCCTTGCTCCTTCCGCCATGGCGATCTGCCAATAGCCTGACGTTAAATCAATAGTACTCAGATACCGGGCTGCTCCCAGCCGGTCAATGAGCTCATCCGCCCGAGGGATCGGGTGAGCGTCGGTCTTGGTGACTGAGTTGAGTCCACGATAATCCACACAGAACCGAAGTTCTGGTGTGGTGCCCGGGGGGCCGCTTTCGGCACCAACACCACCGGACTAGCCCAAGGGCTACTGGAAGGCTCAATCAACCCCAGTTCTAGCATCTTGGTAACCTCACCCTGGATACTAGCCTTGACCTTATCGGACAGCCGGAAAGACTTGTTTTTCACTGGCGGACTGTCCCCTGTGTCCACATCATGGGTACACAGGTGCGTGATTCCAGGCGTGAGGGAGAACAACGAGGCATACTGCCCCAAGACCTGGCGGCAGTCCCTCTGTTGCTCTGGGGTCAAGGATGGGGCGAGGACCACTCCCTCTACCGACCCATCCTTCTCATGGGCCGCCAGAAGGTCTGGCAGAGGCTCACTCTCCTCCTCCTCACTTCCATCTGTTATCATCAGGAGAGTGAGCTCGGAACGCTCCTGGTGTGGCTTCAGGCGGTTGACGTGGAACACCCTGTGGGGTTGACGGGGGTCTTCACATCGACGACATACGTGGTCTGGCCTTTCCTTTCCAGGATCTCAAACGGTCCAGTCCACCTGTCCTGGAGGGCGCTAAGCTCTCCTGGCTCCATGACCCACACCTTCTGTCCAGCGTCTAACTCTACCGTCCGCGCGTTCCGGTCATACCATTGCTTCATGACGGCCTGACTTGCCTCTAGGTTGTCCGAGGCCTCCTTCCACAGCTTGGCCACTTGGCTGCGGAACGCCAGCATATAGCTGACCACATCACGGGGAAGCTTCGAGGAAGACTTCTCCCAACCCTCCTTGACAAGACTGAGGGCCCCCGAACGGGGTGGCCATAGAGCAGCTCAAAGGGGCTGAAACCGACCCCCTTCTGCGGCACCTCTCGGTAGGAGAAGAGCAGACAGGGTAAGAGGACGTCCCACTTCCTTCTTAAGTCCTCGGGTAGGCTCCTGATCATCCCCTTCAAGGTTTTGTTAAAGCGCTCCACGAGCCCGTTCGTCTGGGGGTGGTAAGGAGTGGAGAACCGGTAGGTCACTCCACACTCCTTCCACATGGCCTGCATGTAGGCCGACATGAAATTCGTGCCCCTATCTGACACCACGACCTTGGGGAATCCCACTCGGGTAAAAATCCCCATGAGGGCCCGCACCACCACCGGTGCAGTGATGGTCCTCAGAGGTATTGCCTCTGGGTACCGGGTGGCGTGGTCTACTAGCACCAAAATGAACCTATGTCCAGCAGAAGTCGGCGGATCCAACGGCCCGACAATGTCAATCCCTACTCGCTCAAAAGGGGTATTGACAACTGGGAGAGGTTCTAGAGGGACCTTCACCTTAGTCCCTGTCTTGCCGCTCGCTTGGCAAGTGGTGCAGGTCTTGCAAAAAGTGTCAGAAGTGACGCGCATCCTGGGCCAGTAAAAATGTGGGACCAAACGCGCAAACGTCTTGTCCTGGCCCAGGTGTCCTGCCAGTGGTATCTCATGTGCCAACTCTAGCAGAAAGGCCCGGTAGCATTGGGGGACCACCACGGCCCTTGAGGACCCATGCACCGGAGCCTTAGGCTCACTGTAGAGGAGACCATCCTCCCAGTAGACATGGTAGTTACCAGTCTCTGTTCCAGCTGCTTGGGCTTCGGCCTGTTGCCGTATGCCTTCAAGCGTAGGGCACTCCCTCTGCGCCCGGCAAAATTCCTCCCGGGTAGGCCCTCCTTCCACCTGCCACTCTGCAGGGGTCGGCAGGTCCCCCACGGGAAAACCAACCACCTCAGCGGACTCCGGGGTCACCTCCGCGGGCTCCCCATCCATCTCACCGGGTGTCTCCTCCCGGACATCTCCTCGTCCAGCAGTGGGCTGGGCCATTATTTCAGGCTCCAACCCGGGCTGAGTTCCTTGTCGGGCAGCCATGGACCGCGTGATAACGCAAGTCCATCCTGGTAACCCCAACATCTCAGCATGGGCATTGAACTCTACCTCCCTCCAGGCAGTATGTTCCAAGTCGTTGCCCAGCAGACAGTCAACTGGCATGGCAGGGCTCACCGCAACCTTCATCAGACCTGATACTCCTCCCCACTCAAAGGGAACTTGGGCCACGGGGTAATGACCCAGGCTATTGTCAGCCATCACAGGCATATCCAGGGGTTGAGAGAGAAAAAAGAGGGAGTAGCCCTGTCACACGATCTGGACAGCCATTGGTCAGAAACTGATTCTATGTCAGCACCCGGAGGCTCAGATTATGCTTTTTCTTCCATTTATTTTTTCTCAGCAGCATTATGAAAAACAAACATATTTTGTCCAAAGACTACAATTTCCAAGAGTCTTTGCGATAGTTCAACAATGTAACCATAGTGTCTGTCCTATATATCCAACATCAAGGAAAAGCACTTCCTCAGCAGCCAGATAAGTGCATTTCCTTCTTATTGGATGTGATTGCCTAATTACCGCATGGGGTTTAATTATCACTGCTGTTTTTTAAGCCGGGTGTGTAAGCGTGGGTTTTTCCCGGTGGGACGCTCCCGCCGATGCGGTGTGTGCGTTAGCCCCTAAGGGGTGGGTAACTTCACAGTGCAGTGGGTCCTGGGCACCTTCCACCGCAGGGCACGATGCAGCAGCAAGGTACGGGGCTGTCCGTGTATGTCTGTCTCACTGCAACGAGACGCACGGCTCATGAAAGGACAGGTGCGGCGTCACGCGACCCCCAAAAGCCGCAGCTCTGATCGGGCATTTCTGTGACGCGCGGTGACTGCCCAGCCCTAGTTGTCAAGCACTGTCCGGGACACAGTCAGAGAGTTGGGCAAAGACTGGCGACTGGGTAGAAAATTAAGCAGAAAAAGGAGTACAGTGCTGCCTAGGATCATACAGGAAGCCAGAGCAGAAAAGGGATCCAAAGGGGAAGCCTGCACGAAGGAACAAGATGGGTAAGACTCAGAAAGGACAGGCACTCATGAGGTGATTTAGCACCCAGGATGAATGTGCAAGACATATATATGAAACAACATTAACAATAAAGGGGAGTGTGGGGTAAAGCCCTCAGGAGCTCCACACGGTAAGACTGAAGCTCAGTAAGTTCCTCACCCACAATTGCTGTTACAGATACTGATCGCAAATACCCACATATAGGATATGCATGCATGGGCAGGGTCTGTGGAGCTGATACCTATGGTGATGTTATAAATGTAACTCGAAGACAATACTCACAGTGAACAAGAAACACCACCTAGGTTGTCAGCTGTGCCCACTGATCCTGGCGATCAAACAGGAACACGCAAGGCAGTAACAACAAGGGGGTAGAACTAAATACAAGCACAATAGACAAGGAGCTAGCAAGGAGGAGTGCTTAACAGGAAAGGAAGGAAATCACAGGGCACACTTGGCAGAAAGCAAGTAACAAACATACAAGGTTACAGAAGCAAGACAGCAGAATAGAAAGACAGCAAACTAGGAACTGGAACCAAGGAAATGGGAAGAAAGGCAGGGACTGGAAAAGGATATATAGAAGGGGAAGCTACAAGGGTATACAAGAATAGTGCTGGTTCAGGAATCAGGACAACAAAGTTGCATTGAAGGCAGTGCTGGGGCAGGAGCTAGAATTGAGCAAAAAATCAGGAGTCAAGGTAGCGCTGCAGGCAGTGCTAGTTCAGGAACAAGGGAAACTGCTGCAGGTCAGGAACAAGGAATGCTAAGGGTCAGGAGTCAAGGTAGCACTGCAGGCAGTGCTAGTTCAGGAACAAGAGAAACTGCTGCAGTTCAGGAACAAGGAATAACTAAAGCTCAGGAAACACTGAAAACAAGGATAGCAAAAGCTCAGGGAGCACTGGAAACAAGGGTCGGTCTCACCGGTACACAGCTACAATGACCAACACTGGACTGAAGGGAGCTGGGGCTTAAAAGAGCTCACACTACATGCGCATCAGTGTAAGCAGGCTAGCAGCAACCAGCCACAGGTGAGCTGAATTCCTCCACCTATCCTTGGCCTGCAGGGGTGGAGACAAAGCAGTGAGCAGGGGATTATAGGTAATGGAGTTTCTAGCATGAGCAGACTGGCTTCCACAAAACCCGGCATGGATTGGGAATGGATGTCAATTCCTAAATGGTGTCCAAATGCCTGCAAGTCAGGATATGCATATAGGGGAGTGTCTGGAAGCATATTAGAACACTGGAAAGCCCCACAATTCGGCCCCCTGGTGGTGGGCACGAGAGCATAGGGAGTGAATCGTGACACCAGTAGGGGGAGTGGAGGGTGCCCGTCTCTGCAAGGAGGTGTCCCTCCCTCCTAGCATTCCGCACATTCCTTTGTCGGCATCTTCTGGATGGTGATGCGATTCCTCCCCTTCATGCGCGCGAACAAGTGCATAGTCTTAAGCGCTCTTCGCTCACAACATATTTTAGGCTCCTGTCAAGCGGTTTCTCCCGCAGAGCTTTCCCCTCAGGGCTCGTAGTAACAAGAGGGCCATGTTAATCCTTTCCTACACACAGCTCATCAAGCATTGGTAAATTCACGTCTGCCTGGGCCGGTTAGGAAGTGTTGGGATTCATATTTGAGGTATATTCCTGCATAGTACCTCTAATTCTCATCTGATCTCTATGGCAGGTGGGTTCGACGAATTCTGGGAGTCCGTTGAGAAGGAGCAAGCGCGTCTCCCTATCCACGAGGAGCTAGTGGACACCAAAGCGGTCTGCTTAGCCTTGGAATCACTGAGTCAAGGAATTATTGAGTTGACCGTGAGACACATTCACTTACCCCCGACAGGGGGAAGACCTGAGGCGTGAGCCTCCTACGGATAACAGGGGGCCCCTAAGGGTAAAAACAAGGCTAGGCCTAATGTCACAGTTACACAGGCTGCTATCTCGTTGGATCCCTTTAATAGGCTTAGTCAAGCGTTCCTGAAAAAGGTGCATGGACACCGAGGACCCTCAGGAAGAATCCCAGCCTGGTTATACCCCTAAAGACTATTCCTGCTCCCACCAGGGAACAGATGATAATACCGGGGAAGAGTCGGATAACCTTGACGGGGACTCAGACGACAAACTAGCTCCGAGCAGACCCTGGAGACCGGAGGGTGGCGCCAAGAAACCCAGGTTGGAGGAGAAGGGTGAAAAGGACTCTGCGGGGTTGTCGGGTTTCCTGAATCCGGAGGATATTTATCACCCCTGCTCAGTGGACTGGGTTCCAACATCCAAGGTGGCGCACTATGTGGCCAGCCGCATTTGGATACCTATGGACCAGGAGGTCTGAGGACGTCTGAGGGCAGAGTGCCCCAGACCTTCCTTAGCAAATAAAGTAGCTCATACCCCGGACATCAATGCCAGGATGGCAACATTTATTATGAAATTCATTAAAGACCCTAAGAAGGGCCTGGACTGTTTCTGGCGATCCTCCCAGGACATGGTCTTGGATGTTCTGGGACCTCTGACCAAGATTGAAATGGCTGAAGATGCCAAGGAGTCGGGTCATATGATCGACTACACTATTTTGTCAGGTTGGGCTCAACGGACCCTATGTTTTTCTGACAATGCTAACTGTGCCTTATCAACGGAGCGCAGATGCTCCTTTGTTAATTAAGATTAAGCCCAGATTGGGTGAATTAACCACCATAGAAGCAGGCCCGGTAGCAAATGGAGGTCTCTTGAGAGTACCCTTCATCAAGGAACTCTCACGCTTCGTTAACACCTTTTCGTCACTAGACAAAGCCCAGCAATCCATCAAAAAGGTGTTTAACCAACAAATTTTTGGAGGGGCAGGAAGAGGTAGGGGAGCTACTCCGGCCGGGCCTCCTCCTCCTACACCCAGAAATTTCAGACGCAATGCTCCATCCAGTGGCAAAACCACAAGAAATTTGGAGGGTTTTACCCCTCAAGATGTCGTGGTAGAGGACGTGGTGTTAAAGGATCCGAGGAGCCAGCAACGCACCAGGTGGCACCAACGGTAAGCGATATCCCTTCTTCCCTACAAGGGGTGGGGGCAAGGTTACAGTAGTTCAGTCGGAATTGGGCATCGATAACAGGGGACACGTGGGTACTTCAGACTGTGAAGGGCTTTCACAGTTTTTCTGCACACCCGACAACACTCTCGTCATCACCACCTTTTTTCACAAGAAGGAACATGGGTGGTAAACCAAGAGATGTCAGAGCTCCTAACAAAAGGGGCGATTACCCAGACGAATCTTCATCCCAGTAGTTTCTTGAGCAATATTTTCCTGGTCGAAAAGAAAGACAAAGGATTCAGAGCAGTCATAAAACTGAAAGATTTCAATCGATGGGTGGTGTATCGCCACTTCAAGATGGATGGTATTCAACTTCTATGGGATATTCTGTTGCCCAAAGATTGGTCGGTAAGGCTCGACTTAAAGGACGCCTACCTCGCCATTCCCATTTTTCCTCCCCAGACGTTTCCTGTAGTTCAAGTGGGACGACCAAATTTTCGAGTTTACATGCCTGCCGTTCGGTCTGTCATCTGCCCCTTGGTGCTTCACCAAACTACGACAACCGGCCATGGAATGGCTTTGTGCACGGGGAGTTCGACTAATAGTGTACCTGGACAACATTCTCCTTTTTTTAATTTTTATTTTTACTTTTTTTTATTTTATACATATGCACATACAAAACAGAGAGTGAGATAATACAGTACAGCATCTCACTCCCACCCCCAAGCTAGAGCAATAAACTTTTACCGCAGCGTGGCGACCAAATTACATTTGAACAGTAATCACCGTTTTAAATCCGCATTTGCATAAAAAATACATTTTTCAAACATACTAGTTGTGTTTTTGTTTTTTTTTAAACCACCAACTGCTTAAAATGCCTGCGCATATATTTTGGGACCACAAGGCATAATAGTGCCGTAGCAAAAAAATCCATTAGTGATAAAGTGAACAGTACCTCTGTGCAAACATCGCAAACATACATCAGCATACAGAGTTAATGTTATGGCAATTGTCCATAAAGGTAGAACTACTAACGATTTATAGTGCAAACATACAATAAGTTGATCAAAAGGAAAAGCTAGGATTTTGTCTGATTGAGCCACCTAGATAAAGGTTCCCAAATGACTAACCCCTTCTTTTTGGCCCGAATACCTTTTTTTGCGTAGATAGCTTTCTCAAGGTTGCATGTCGCTAATAATCGGGCCAACCATTGGGAAAATAAAGGGGGATTTGGATCCATCCAAACAGAAGTTATACAGAGCCTGAGAATAGTCATAGCCACAAAAATTAGCGCCCCACCGCTCTTCCTATCGATCGTGTCTTGTATACCCAGCAAGATGGTCGTAGGGGTTAGCTGGATATCACGTGATAGGACTACTCTTAGAAAGTTCTGGATCTTATTAAGCAGTGGCCCAAGTTCTATACAGGTGGCAAACATGTGGACAGAATCTGCACTAAATTCCGCACACCTAGGACAGAACGTGCCTTTACCTGTCCCCCATTTTTCAATTCTACTGGGTGTGATGTACAGAAAGAAACCGGTTTTGTAAAACTGTGCCTGCAATTTGGCGGATAACAGGTCGCTCTGGGCGGATCGCAGGGCAAGATGAAAAATATTGTTGGGAATATCCAATTTTTGTTGCCATTTACTTGCAATTTTGGCCACGTCATCAGGCATTTGGCTATTCAATCTAGAATAGATATATCCAATGCGGGGCGGGTTAGGATCATTTAGCTTATCAATAAGATCATTTTGCACAAACCCCGTGGGCCCGCCGGCCTTACGTACCAAAAAGTCCCTAATGGCTAGATATTTAAAAGCCTCATTGTGCCTCAGGTTGAATTGGGTTTTAAGGTCATTAAAAGGCCGGATTCCTTCGGCAGAATACAAAGCTCCCAGTTTTAGTATGCCCGCGTTATGCCAGTTTTGGAGATATGATCTCCCAAAAATGGCAGGGAGGTTAGCATTATTATTAATAGGGGTATAGTAGTTCAATCTACCTAAACCTAAAAGCTTACGTAGGTTGGAGAACACCCTAAAAACACACAACAGTGTCTTAAATCGGACCCGCTTGTAGTACCCAAATTCGACTTGTCGCCACATGCAACCCCAGGTCTCATCCCCAAGTAGTAGTTCAAAGGGAGACGGGAGCCCTGATGTTGAAATAGGCAGTTGTTCATGCAGCAATATAGTACAGTTCTGCAGGACCGTGGCCCAATAGTAAAGCCTTAAATTTGGGAGCGCCCAACCCCCTCTTTCCCGAGGAAGGGATAAAAACTTAAAAGATCTCCTTGGCTGAGAGTATGCCCAGACAAATTGAGAATAAAGCTGTTCAAATTTCTGGAGCATTACCGTAGTAAATTCAAGGGGGATAGCTCTAAAAAAATAAACATGTTTGGAGAAGAAAATCATCTTAAGAACGTTACACCGACCCACTATGGTCAAATGTAAGTTCTTGATCCGATTAAGTGCTCTCTTAGTTTCAACCGCCAACGGGATCAGATTTTCACTAACAATTAAGTCAGTGTAGGCCACGATGTTTACCCTTAAATATTTAGCCTTATGGACAACTTTGCTTTCTGTCCATTTGATTTCCTTATTTAGGATAATCTGTGTCTTTCCTTTGTTAAGTGCGTATCCAGAAATCTTCCCAAATCCTTGAGCCTCTTGTTCTATAGCTAAAATAGCTGTCTCAGGGTCCGGAGTCACCAAGGCAAGATCATCGGCGTAGGCCATGATTTTAGTGTCTATACCAAATCGACTTACAGCCAGGATTTCATGATTATTTTTTGATGAAAGGGTCTATATATATGGCAAAGAGCAGCGGAGAACAGGGACACCCCTGCCGAGTTCCACGTGAGATTTCAATCTGATCGGTTAATTTCCCGTTTATTGAAATCCTGGCTGTGGGATTAAGATATAAGGCTTGAACAGCTTGAATCGCCTTAGGCCCAAAATACATCTTCCTCATGACGCACCAGAGAAATTGCCAGGAGACCCGATCAAATGCTTTTTCAGCATCAAGTAAAATTAGCGCAATCGGGTCCCCTGTAACCTGTGCAGCGTCGAACAAGGTGATAGTCCGCCGAATATGGTCTGTAGTGCCTTTTTTAGGAATGAACCCATGCTGCCACTTAGATACAAGATACTCAATTTTGGAGGATAATCTGGATGCGAAGATTTTTGAGTAAACTTTAGAATCATAGTTGATAAGCGTGATTGGACTATAGGAACCCATTTCTAGTGGCGACTTATCTCTCTTTGGAAAGATTATAATCTTGGCTGATGACCATGAAGCGGGGGGGGGGGGCACCATTAAAGATAGAAACTACCAAAGTTGTAAAAAGGTCTTTTAGCTGAGAAGATTTTTTTTAATAAAATTCCACCGGGATGCAGTCGGAACCAGCTGCTTTACCATCTGGTAGATTTGCTAGAGCCATGGTAATTTCTTCCCATGAAGGAGGGTCTTCAAGTTGATCATGGTCTTCTACGCTAAGTTGAGTTAGCGAGACTGCGTCTAGATAATTAGTAATCTCTGCCCCTCTAGAATCCGGTAAGCCGGTGTCCTCTTCTGTATACAAGTCCTTGTAAAACTCTCAAAATGCCCCTTGAATTTTAATCGGGTCACTAGTGATCTCCCCTGTAGGAACCTGTATCGAGAGTATTTCATTAGAGGTAATCTGCTGCCTAGTTCTAATGGCCAACTGATGGCCAATAAGCTCGCTACATCATGTTTTTTCATGAGCAGAGGCCCATTTTGCGCAACTTTCTCTTCTAGTATCGACCCAATTTCAGCTTTAATGGCTGCAACTTCGAGTTGTGCCGCTTCGATTTCAGGCCCCAACTGGACTGCCCCGGTTAGTTTCTCTTCTGCTTTTGTCATTTTGTCCTGGAGCTTCAAGATCTGCATCTTTTCTGGTTTGTTTTTCCTTAAGGAATACCGTAAGGTTTCCCCACGGATACACGCTTTCAGTGCGTCCCATACCACCGTGACTGGGGCAGACCCAATGTTTATTTCAATGAACTTCTGAATCCAGCTTTTTATATAAGTCTGGTATCCGATATCATACAAAAGAGCTCTTTCGAAGCTCCAGGACGAACTTTCCCCACAAGAGCCCAACCCTTTTATATTTAAAATAAGTGGATTGTGGTCCGACAAAAATCGCGGGCGGTGTCAATAGCACAATCCCGGATCAGAGATGATGAAGCCAAGAAATAATCTAACCTCGATAGGGAAAGATGCGGGGCTGAGTAGTATGTAAAACCTGGTTGGTTCGGTTTTAAGTTAGCCCACACATCAATAAGCCCATGGGTGTGCATTAAGTTTATTAAGGCTTGGTATACTTTTGGCTTCCGGCCTATATAATTCCACTGGTTGTTCACGCTCCAGTTACTGGGTAGGTTAATATTAAGGTCCCCACAAATGATAACTGGAAGGGGCCAGTGGGCTAGTTCTCCTGAGATTCAGTTAATCACCCCAGGGTCATCGGTATTGCTCCCATATATGGAACATAAAGTAAAAGACCCATCTTCCAAGAGAGTCAGACTTCACACGAACAGATTTAAGTGAATGATTCCGTTGGACCATAATCCCAACGCCTCTCACACGCACACCCTGAGATGTCAGCCCGATTACTCTATACCCCGAAGAGTTTAAAAGATGTATCTGCGATCCCTCGATATGCGTTTCCTGGAGGCAAACGGCGTCAGCCCCCAGCAAGCGCAACCCTTGTGCCACCTTCTGTCTCTTTTGAGCATCGTTCAATCCATATATATTTGCTGATACAATTCTAAGATTGGTTATCTTATTCATATTTGAACATATGGTTCCAGAAAATAAACATCATAAGGGTTACAAAAGGAATACAACCAGAACAAATCTGAGATCTAACCAAAGCTAACGCATCCTTCCAAATCCCAAAAATATCATTATCCCGAATACAATGACACAAAGAATTCTTTTTCCTTCTCAAGCATTTTTGCCCTTTGCACATTAACCCCTCCCCCCCACCGAGTTCAACCTCAAAATAACTAAGAAAAACATAATAGTAAACACCCAGTGTCCCCCCACCACTATTCTACTTGTCCACCCCCCCACCCCCTCCCCCAAAATTAGAGCAATCAGGATAAACCTGAGTGATGGTCGTCTAATGTAAGTCCCCGCCGCCCATCCACGCCGTATTTATCGGCCAGAGATTTTAAGGTATTGTAGGCAAGTAAAGGAGGTAACCCCCGGTAGAAGCCTGTCAGAGCCCCCAGACTAATCCCTCAAAAAGACAGATGAGAGAAAAGAAAGAGGAAAAGAAAAGACAAAGGGGGCGGCAAAAAATTTGAGTGCTACTCTTTGTCAGATAGAATACTGATTAACTATGCTCCTTTCTTGACTTGATTTCCCCAAGGTATTCTTCTGCTTTACTTTCTGACCAAAAGGTACGAGTAGACCCATTCAAAATAACCTTTAGTCTGGCCGGGTTCATTAGGAACACCTGGGCGCCCTGCTGCTGGAAAGGGGCAATTAACTGGCGGTGGCGCCACCTCCGCTCCACTGTAGCGTGGCAAAAATCAGGCTTAGCGGAGAACACCACCCCATCAGAACCCTTCTGGGAGTAGGGACGGGCCTGATCGTAGACCAGCTATCTAAGCAAAAAGTTCCCAAAAAACACCAGAAAGGCCCTGGGTTTTCCCCCGCTGTAACTACTGCCATCATGCCCCATCATGAAGGGTGACATACCCTGGAACCGGTCCCAGGATGCTTGTTTCCGGTCCAGGGAGGACCTGGCCTGACAGTTCGGGCTGGACTGTTCCCATTGGGCGCAGGGTCAAGACTGATTTGCATATGGATGGGTCCAAACTGGAATGGCATGGTGAGCAAAAAAACGATGGATTTAGGCCCAGATCTCTGTACTGGGGTGAATGTATGACATTGTTCTGCATTCTGTCAATCAATTGTTCATTTTGCATTTGTCACCCTGAGTGGGACGGGTATGCCGAGACGTGGGTGCCGTGCTCTCCATGCCACTGGAGTCAAGCTATCCTGGCTGATGAGGGCTGAAACCCCGAAACCGGTCCTAGGATGCTTGTTTCCAGTCCAGGGAGGACCTGGCCTGGCAGTTCGGTCTGGACTGTTCCCATTGGGCGCAGGGTCAAGACTGATTTGCATATGGCTGGGTCCAAACTGGAATGGCATGGTGAGCAAAAAAACGATGGATTTAGGCCCAGATCTCTGTACTGGGGTGAATGCATGACATTGTTCTGCATTCTGTCCATCAATTGTTCATTTTGCATAAGTCAACAGGGTTGGGGCACACGCTATGGCGAGGAGTCTAGCGGCAAATAAGGTTTCTTGTGCCATACTTCTGAAGATGGACAACATCTTGGCAGTGAGATTAAAGCGCTTAGGGGGGGAGGGGGCACCAAGTCCAAGGTCCTGGCAGATTTAGCCTGGGACTTCTGGAACTATTGTCTAGAGCACAAGTTGTCAGTAACGACAGAGTATCTACCTGGGAGACTCAACCAGTCTGCGGATTGGCAATTCAGACATCTGAAGGATTACAGTGCTTGGAAACTGGATCCCTCTCTGTTCGGTGAATTATGGATCGGTGGGGTCCTTGCCAGGTGGATCTTTTTGCCTTGAGGCTCAACCATCATCTTACCCGCTTTTTCAGTTGGCGTCCAGATCCTCTGGCGGAGGTAACAGATGCTTTTCTCCAAGATTGGAGTCAGTTTCGCGGGTATGTCTTTCCTTCATTCTCAATGATCTACCTTATGTATGTTTACTCCGGAAGGAGTGTCATTTACTATTTTGCGTCGTAAGAAGTCTAATACTAGGGTAGTTCATTACCCTGCTTTTCCTGGTCATCCAAAGTTGTGTGTGGTCTGCTGCCTGAGGGCCTATGAAGCCATGACCGAGGAGTATAGGCTGCCAGGGGTGGCACAACTCTTCATTTCCCTCAAGAAGCCTTTCAAACCAGTCTATATACAACGACTATCGCCCGTTGGGTCTTGCAGGAAGCAAGTACTGATACGACCTCCTTAGGGGCCCACTTTACTAGGGATGCTATGGCTTCTAAAGCATTCGCCTTAGAGGGCCGCCTGGAGGATATTCTCAGAAAGGCTGATTGGTCTTCAGATTCTTTCAAGACCTTTTACTTCAAACCAAACACTGGCATGGATTCACTGGTTGTTAACCAGCTTTAAACTAGCATAATCTGAGTCTCCAGGTCCTGACATTTCCTAGCTAACATGAAGTAAAGTTTCAATTCTATTAAGGATACAAAGGCGAGGATCATGCCTCCCAATTGGATAAATCTACTACCCTCCTGGTATTTGGAGGAGTCTTTGGTTGGATAAGTATGATTGATTATGGTCATTATAAGAATCTTCACAATGACCTCACACATTACTTTGATTTAAAATGTATTTGGTGCTTTATCTGCTATACGTTTTACTGGTTACGAATATCTGACTCTGTAGCAATATGTTTGAGATGCTACTCTGTCTTTATACCCAATTGTTGTTTAGAACCTTACCGGGGGTATTTTGTGTTTTTCCATTGGATCAGACCAGAAACAAGAATTCTGAGGGGAAAACTGAGTTCATGATGCCTCGCTGGAAGAAAGAGGAAGTGCTTTTTCTTGATGTTGGATATATAGGACTGACTCTTTGGTTATGTTGTTGAACTATTGCAAAGACTCTTGGGATTTGTAGTCTTTGAATGAAATGTTTGTTTTTCATAAGGCAGCTGAGCAAAAATAATTTGAAGAGAAAGCATAATCCTCGCCTCCGTGTCCTCAATGGAATTGAAACTTTCTTCCACATTAGCTAGGAAATTTTATATTCTCCTCCATTCGTGGAGGTGAAAGGTGATGTGACCTTCGTGTGCTGTTGAGGGCACATTAAAGTAGTTTTGTGGCGGCTGCAGGAGGCGGGTTTGGGTAGCATGTGCCCAGGGGGGCAAGACACAGTCTATCTGTTCCCGGTCTCTTCCCCAAAAGGACTGAGGCCTATTGCTGCTGAGGTACGTATTGCTTTTGCCTCTGCTTGAATTCCCTGCTGAAGCCTCTAGGGCGGAGTTGCTGGAAAAACTTCCAAGAAGGCTGGGCTTGGCCTGGATTGCGAGCAGTAGCCTTGCTCTTTTTAAACCTTTCTAAGGGTTTCTCCAAACAGCTTAGAGTAGTCAAAGGGCTTGCCCATAAAGGACAGTTGAATGTCTGAGGAAATGTCTGTGGAAAAATCTAGGCATGCCACCAAAGCACCAAGCTGGTTGCAACTGCCCTACCCAGTCAGTGATATCCAGGCCTGAGCCAATATAGTACTTCGCTGCATCCTGACCATCCAAAATCAAATGTTTGAAAGTTGGTCGGATTTCCTCTAGGACACCTGGCAAGATGTCCGCCACTTTGCCCGACAACGCGCGCTAGTATCTGCCAGGGAGGCGGAAGGTATTTACAAAACTGAGGGTGAGGCTGGCCGAGGATAACATTTGTTTGGTAAACATCTGTTGGGCGACTGGCAGACACTTGTACCACTAAGTTCTATGGAGTAGGATGCTGAAGGAGAAAATCTGGAACTCCCGGAGTGGGCTGGTGCCACCTCACTACTTGCCTATTCACTGGAGGACAAGATCCTGGTTTTACCCAGGTGCCCAACAGAATATCCATAAGGGCTCCATTAAATGGTAATTGGGGGTTTTGGTTGGTTTGCTCAGGGTTGAGGACCTCAGTAAGCACGTTTGTTTTCACCTCAGTGTCGGGTAGAGTGAGGTCTAAAACCTTTTCCGCCCTTCTGAGCACTGTGCGAAGCAGGTAGATTCTTCCGTTGCCATGCCTTGGGTCAGAGAGGAGAGGCCAATATCCGGGATTCTGAAGGTCACCAAATATATGGCCTTTGTCATATTGGTCATCATCATAGTGGGGAACATACGTGTAATGTACTGATTGGGCACAATGTCAAGGTCTGGGCAGAAGGGGATGGGTCTCTGAATCTGATAAAACAATCAGTGCTGTTTCCGAAATTGGTACAGGTGGCGATACCTAAACCTGTGGCATTGGTTGTGGTACTGAGAGCGGCGTTGGTCATTGTTCCGTGGTTGGCATCAGCTGTAGTTCCAGGCCCGTAGTCAGTAGAACTGAGCTCAAGGAAGGGGCTGTCCTCGAATTGAGGATGAGGGGCAGTCAGTGTAGGGGATGGATCCGCTGGTGGTAACCCAATTGGAAGCCCCCTCAGATCCTTAGGGCCTGAAGAGAAACCATAGGGACCCTGTGGGGCACTGAAAATGGTGTCTAAGGCCTATTTCGGTTCTTGGGCACGGCACCACCAATGGCCTGAGGAATTCGGGGTGCATCGGGTCCAGCACTGGAATTGGTTCAAACGCACAAGACAGAATCCAAAGGCTAGAGGTGCCTGGGGCGTCACGCTTTTCCAAGTAGTGTCAGGGGTGGGATGAAGGTGCCCTTGCTGGATTACTTATGGTTCTTAGCCTTCCTATACTTACCTGATCTCCGTGACCTTGATGATAATTGGCCATGAGAGCAGCCTCTAGAGTGCAAGGGTGTCCGCGTCCTCGACCCTGACTGCTGCTTTGACTTGCGATGGCAAGTTTAACTTCACAGATAGCCTTGAGGTTCATTTTGGTGCAGCAATCGCAGGAGGCCAAGTCGTGTTTGGAGTTGATGCACCAGTGAGACACGTCATGGGTGTCAGTCACCGGCATCTAGAATCATGGTCTAAACCATATTGTTTTAGGGGGAGACATGCCGTACACTGACGAGTTTTAGAGGGAAACAAGTCTGTCTGAATGACAGAACTCAAAAGCTCGGTATCCGCATCGGAAGGCGTGGAAAGAAAGGAACTGACACCAGCTTGCAGAGGTGGCGCACATATGGGGTTCCAGACGTTGCATCCGGAGCAGGACAGATCTGAAGTAGAGCCGAGATAGGCACCTCCTTGAACAATACAGTGGAAGTTGTTTTCATTCTGGTAGAGTGACCCCTGATACTTCTGGAGGTGCCTTTTTAGCAAGAGAAGATAGCTTTTTGTTAAAAAAAACCCATAATTCACTAGGACAGAGTCCTCCTCTGAACTGATTAGCCCTTCTTGATGCCTACGCATCCAACAAAAAGCTAATCATCAAATCGAAATTACTGCCCTATGAGTATCCATCCTATGCAGCATCGCCGTCTCCTCATTTTGCAAAGGGAAAAATGCGGGAAGAGTAATGGACTTGCCCACACAAATGGGGTAACTACCTTCAGAAGGAAGGCATCTTAGTTCTGAAAACCCACTTGTCTGAGAAGAAGCATATGAATGGAGGACGGACACACAGCACCTACAATTTATCGACATGCCGAGCTGACATGATAGCCACCACGAACACAGTTTTAAATGCCAAAAGCTGCAACTGGCAGCTATGCACACACTTCAAGAAGGTGAGGACTAAGTTCAGGTCCCATTGAGGCAGAATAAATGGGAAAGAAGAAAGCAGACTTGAACAGAGAATGTTAGTCTGGTAAACATATGAACACAAAGGCTGCAACATAGCCCTTAACTTTGCCCACTACAGTACTGGGCCTTTAAAAGCGCAACATAACAGAAAGGTGCACCTTCAGAGGATCAATGCACTCCAAGAAATGAAGCGGTTCCAAACCAACTTTGTGGAAGGACGGCAAGCCGAAAAGGATGTCGACCACCTCTGGCGGCAGATGTCCCTGCTCAATCTCCAGGCATGAAGGTGCAGACTCTGGAGGTTGAGATGCAGGGCCTGCCCCTCTGACTAAGAGGAGATCTGCCATAAGCGGCAGCAGAAGGGTCACAGAGTCGCAAAAGGTCTGCATGTCTAATGTACGAGGGCCCTAAAGAACCAGTACACTATAGTCTGCCTTGTTTTAATTAATTGTTTGTTAGTAAGGTAGTAAGTGATGTGCTTTCGGGAGGAGTGGGCCCATTGCTCCAAAGTGAGGCAAATGCTTTTTTGATTACAAATGCTAAACACCCTATATCATATGTCTCAAAATTAATTTGTTCATTAAGCAGTCATTCGCAAGTATTCAATGAAACAAAGTAATCATTTATTAAGTACAGAAGCATCTAAAAACTCATCACAGTTCACATATCTGATCACCATTGTGTTGTCTGCCAAGACCTGCAAAGAACAACCACGAAGGAAGGGTAAAAAGGCCTTCCGGCCAGGCGAATCACCCGCAGTTTGAGTGAATTGATATGCAATGCTTGCTCCTCCAGAGGCCTCTTATCACCAACTCCTCCAGGTGGGCACCCCACCCTAAGGTGGAGACATCTGGCACCACTGCAGTCACTGCTGGTGGTGGACAAAAGGATTTTCCACAGGTCAGGTTCTCCTCTATTGACCACCACTGGAGATCCACTGCGGTGTCCAGGAGGAGTCTGCCGGTCAGATCGCCCCATGTTGTAAACTCTGCAGAAGGTTGGTGCATAAGTGATCAACATTATGCAGGAAGTCAGCAGCTGGAGAACTTGCAGGGCTGGTTTCTGATGATGATCATAATAATAGGCTGAAAGTCCCAAATCCTCTGGGCAAAAGAGAAGACAGATGTCATGTCCAGATGTCTGCTCCACCAGGCTTACCAGTGACGGATGAGAAGATAAGTCGTCTGGATCCCCAGGTGCCGGCATTTAAATTGGTATGGACACATCGTTCTCTATAGATCTCTGCATATGTCACTTACATGTGTAGCCCCAAGCGGTGGACACAATTTAGGTGCACGCAACACTAATCTTACAGGGCGGTTCGTGTTCACAGAGAAAACTTGGGTGCACACTGTGTCCCACCTTTTCACCCCCACCAAACCTACTCCACTAAGCTTTTTAGGGTTATAGTCTACTCTATCTTTTTTGGATTATATCTTTTTATATAAGTGTATTTTGTACACTGTTCTCCTAGGTAGTTACACTACAATAAAGGCTGGAGTTAAAGTGTTCTAAATAAAGGTTTGAAATAAAAACGTTAAGAATCCCTGAAAATCAAAATGCAAACTAGAATTACTTACAGATTTCCATGGGCTGTGCAGTGTTCTTCCAATAGATACAGCACTTACCAGTACTGCAAAAAATTCCATTAAAGTCCTATCCTGGGCGCTGGGGATTTTCAAAAATATAGAAAGTCATATTACACAATGCATGGTCATTAACAGGATATCCACCACCATTTGAGAGCAATTAAGTCCAAGAAAGAGAAATACATGCCTACAAAGAATTCCACTGCATTACATTTTAAGACATTTCCTTGCAGAGAATATTAAAATACTCAGGCCTCGTTATGAGATTTCTGACATTTGGCCTTGTTAACTCCACCCCCACCTCCAAACTCTGGAGTCAAAAGGCATTTAAGGTGGAACCCTGAGGTTTGTTATGGTAAGTGTATTTGTAAAGTGCACTATTACCCGTGAGGGTATCCTGCCGCTGAGCAGGTGTGTGTGCCTAGCCCTGTCTATTGTAGGTTTGCTGAAGAAATTATTTCCTTGAATTATCAAGGGAATCTGTAACTCCAGGTCTAATTAGCCTATTAATTCTTCATTTCACCCTAGAGCAGTGATACTCAAAGTGCTGCCCTCCTGACCTTTACATGCGCCCCCCCCAGGTCAACAGCAGCACTGGACTGCTGTTTTCTCGACTCCGCACTACATTTCAAAGATGTTAAAGAAACAGGCAAGCATGTATTTACAGGTTAACTGAAGTTAAAGAAAAAAAGCAACTAAGGTGTCCTGCACCACTTAAATTTAGGAAAACCTTCAATGTTGAAGACATCTTGCAACAAACGTGTAAAAATATGAAGTTTTTTTGAAATAAAAAGTATATTTCAATAACATGCAAAAGTGTTTCACTTTAGTACATTACATTGTCAGTTCATTGTGAAGTATTTTTCTTAAAAGTGATAGTTTACAAGCATGAATCTAGAAACATTTATGGCCCCCCCCCCCACCCTGGCAACAATGCAAATGGTGAACTAAGAGGCAAGCCAGTTGTTATGTTACCTGATTAGAGGCCTGGGTTGCTATTATACATGGACAACATTATAGTTTATTAAATCAAACACAAGAGAAGGGGAGAGGAGTTGGCCTAACGGCTAGGGCGGCTGACCTCGAATCTGGGGAACTGGGTTCGAGTCTCGGCAATGACGCTGAACATCCTGTGATTCTGGGCAAATCACTTAATCTCCCCGTGCCTAACCAAAATGAATGTGTGTCCTCATGTAACATAACTGGTGCTATGTAAAGCGCTCAGATACCCGATTCGGGTCAAGTTCGCGCTATATAAAACTCTGCAGAAAAAAAAAAAAAAGGTTTTGTACAGTTCACATCCTGAAATCATGTATTTCGAGGTTGTCTGAAATGTTATGTCACATTGATTTGTAAAGCAGGACTAATCATTTGAGGGATATCCAGGCGCTGGAGCAGGTGTGAAGGTCTTCTACAGGGTCATTTGTTGAAGAGCCAGGTCTTCAGCTTGTTATGGAATTCCATAAGTGATGAAGCGGCCTGTAGGTGTAGAGGAAGGGCTTCCATGTTTTGGGCGCAAGGTATGAGAAGGCTAGCTCTCCTCTTCTACTTCTGCAGATGCAAGATGTGTGCGCGAGAGAGAGGGAGGCAGAGTGCATGTGTCTAGTGGGCTGGTGGAAGTGGAGGCGGGAGTTGAGGTATGCCGGTCCAATGTTGTGCAGTGCCTTGTATGTATGAGTGAGTGTGAATTGCCGGGTTTGTGTATCAGCAGCTAGTGGCGATCTGAGAGGGAAGTGTGATGTGGGTGCGCCGGGGGAGGTCCAGGAAAAGTCTGGCGGCAGTGTTCTGGATGGTCTGAAGACAGTGGAGTAGGTGGCTGGGGATTCCGGCATAGTGTGTTGCAGTAGCCATGTCTGCTCGTGATTAGGGATTGAGTGACAGAGCGTCTGGTGCTCTTAGGAATCCATCTGAAGATTTTTTTAAGGATGCATAGCATGTGGAAAAAGGAGGAGCTAACTGCGTTCACCTGAACGGCCATGTTGAGTCTCATCAAGTATGATTCCTACGTTGCATGCGTGGTTGAAGGGTGATGAGGTTGACCGAGCTCAGATGGCCACCATAAGGAGTTCCATGGGGAGTTTTTGTTCACAAAGATCAACACTTCTGACTTACCTGTGTTGAGTTTCAGGCAGTTGGTTTTCATCCATTCTGCTACGTGGATCATGCATTTGGTGAAGTTGAATCTGGTTGTGGGGGATTTGTCTGATACGGAGAGCATGAGCTGGGTGTCATCGGTGTGGGAGATAACTGAGATGCCATGGGATCTGATGACATCCACAAGAGGTGTCATGTAAACGTTGAACAGGGTGGGGATGAGGGATGATCCTTCGGGGACTCCACAGATCAGGTCCTTGGGCTCCGATGTGTGGCGGCATAATAATGAAGAAAAAGGAGGCAAAATGAAACAAAACAACTGCCTAGGATCACACAATTCAATTTGGTCAAGTGGGGGAAGCCGGGTTTGATCCCAGGTTTTCTGTTTCACAATGTGCAATTCAGTATTTAGATATACATGCTTCCCTTCCCCTATGCCCACTTAACATCCCCCTCCACCCCGACCCCAGACTGCCATCCAGCTGGCATCAATGCGTCCCTCTTCACATAACAGACCAAACTTTTTGACCCCTGGGAAAACATTTGCGAGTGCCCATGCTCTACAGTTTCACCTGGCGATATTGGTTGCTTTCAGAAGCCACAATCTCCAGGTGAACCTAAACAAAACTACAATGTTCCCGTAGACTCATAATTCCAATGGCACTGGTAATTGCTATTAGCTGCCCCATCACAATTAAGAGGCCACTCAATTTATGTCCAACTTGGTGAACACACTGTGGAGGCCATACAAAATCCATATCTATACTGAATTAAGTTTCACAGTGTAGTGAACCTCTACCTGAAAGAAGACTGACCTTGTGCTAAGAACATTAGAGGAAAGTAATAGTTTGAGACACCAGCACCGTCCTATAATTTTACACTCTTATTTTTGGGGACAGTGGCTCTATAACTTTTTTTGAGATAGTGCTTAATACCACTGTTTTTAACACTTCTCAGTGCTGCAAATAACAGGTATTGCTATTGTCTAATCCAATGCCATAAACAAGAATGTATTAACATTGGACAAGGATGGCAAGCTCCTGGCCCTGGAGGAGGACGGGCTGTCCAGCAGGTGAGGCCGCCGCTGCTCCTGCTGACCAGGGATGGTGAGTGTGTGACCATTAAGGGCACACTACAACAACCTCTGCACCAAGGAGCATCCTGTGGTCAGCTAACTTAAGACCATGCTGAGACTGCCTTGCACTGAAAAGATAAGACTTGCATGTTAGAAGAAGTACATGCTAACACAAGCCAAATAGGGAGCCCGCACCTCATATCTGTGTAGAAACACTTAGCAGGACACTTGCTCGCACTTACTGGAGCCAAAAGCATTAAATGCCTGTTGAGGCGATGCAAATAATTTATTTGCTGCAACCTGTTAAATTTATGAATGTGTCCCAAAGGAAGATGAAATATTTGAATGACTTAGCTAACAATTGCTGCTGGTTCTGTTAAACAATTTGAAAGGTATAAGAATTAACCTTGTTTACCTTTTGTGCTTGTAAGGGTTAGTGAAAACTCATTCTTTGAATTTGTAAGATGCTCACATATTGTAATACGAAGGAATTTACCCAATGGTGTTTGCTATCAGAAAACACAAGTGAATGTATTGCACATGGTCAGAAGAACTAGCATTGAAGCCAAAGAAAAAAGTGGATAATAGCTCTTCACCTCCAACACCTGATATGATCACAATGAATCGTGGAACAGGAATCGGGGACTCTTGTTCTGCATGTATAAATGGGTAATCATTTGTGAAGGTTGGGTGAGATCTGACACCGGGATCGTGGGGGTTAGGGGCACAAAGACCACTATTCCAACTAGGCAAAACAAGCGGTGTTATGTTTTATATAGATGCCCTAATATAGGCATGGTTTGAGATGCCCTAATATATGCAATCTTTCACCTACATTAGTTCCCTATTCTCCACAATAACGGGCGCTGAGGGCTGAACCAAATCTAGACTGTGGTTTGGGTACAGAAGGAGGGTTTTTCCCAAACAATGGCCTCCTATACCATCTTCGATGTGCTCATCCAGTATGATTAAATATTCATAAGAGTTCTAGGAAACCAGGCAGGGGCTAGGATCCACCTCCATAAACATCTACGTAACCAGTTCATCCCATACGTCATCTTCAAACCCAACAATGGCTAACACAAGAGACAAAGGGACTCTATACTTTTCTGTATGAATACAGCACCTCTTGCTATCAGTTGTTAGAGGGAACCGAGACTTCCAGGCCGACACACTGACCAGAGACGCTGAGGCTCCTGCATGCAGTCGCACCAGCTGACAGTGGTCTAATCATCCCTTGCGGGGTGTCCAACTCGAGACCAGGACGAGGTCCCACACTCTCATTATTCAGGTAATGGGGTTTGACTAAATCCTAGCAGGATTCTTGGCTTCTTTCGCACCTACTCACATGGTAGGTACACTTAGGTACATCTAGACAGGCATCGTAGGAGTATGCGCTTTATTTTATAAATGCATTTTATATTCATGTATATGTACATGACTGTTGCAAAATGGTAGAACTGTACTATCCTTTTTTATTCACTGTACTGCTGATCATATATCTCTGCTACTGTTTAACAGTTGTCGCAGCACATGTATTTTATACTAGAAGAACAACTGCAATAAATTCTTATTGTAAACATGCTCGACTGTTTCTTCTGTGTAACTCTTTGAGACCAAATGAGCAAGCACGAGTGACTGAGCGAAAAGTAGTACATTGTTTCCACGAGTCTGAGGAATCAGGGTTGTCGTGTTCTGAGGTTGCCAAAAACTAATCTCTGATAAAAAGGAGATTCTAGTGGCACTGTGAGCTGGCTAATGCAAAACAGGCTAACATACGCTGTGGGGGTGCTCAGAATCAGTCTGCCACCAGGCCCACAGTGTACGTTATCCAAAAGTGCAGGTCCTGCAGGGGTGCTATAGGAACTACACTACATGGCGCCACCAACGGTGGTTTGGTACTTATTTAACAGTAGAATCTGACTAGTTCAGTCGTGCTTATTCTCAGAGACCCCTACTCACAACAAACAGAGACGTCTGGAGTGGGTGGGCACAAACTCCGCCACAGCTGAGTAGGCGAGATATCCTATTTATTGGCTGTTGGTTAATCAAGCTTGAGGGAGATTTAGTTCCCAAAATTGTGCAAAACACCTTATCTTAAATTTCCTTGGACAGTTATTCCGTGTTCTTAACACAATGACTACCGAAAACAGAGAATTAGACCCACTGGCACAAATAGGTCAGTCAGATGAGGATGATGCCAATGCAATACATATTGCACCCAATGTAAGACACACACTCACAGTTAAACTCCTCAAAAATGGTGTACCAGCCAGAGGAGGTGTAGTAATATTCGTGATAGAGGCACACGAAGATTTCCAAACAGAGGTGTTCTATTCATGGGTTACATTCCCAGCAGCAAATGCTATAACACAAACTTATCATTATTATACACATGAAGAAGTCCCAGGAGTCTACACTCCGTTTGAGGAGACTGAGATTCCGCTTACCTACCAGGAACATCATTTCTGGTTTAATGGCGCGCTACCCCACTCAAGAAGAAGAGCAAGACTCGGTCCATTAGGAAGATCAGGAGCAACATGGCCGATATTAGCGACCTATGCACCACATCCTGACATTGACACAATGCCAAATGATGAATCGCTTTTCCGACAAAGAGTTGATAAAACTTTACAGAAACATGACAATTCGTCATGAGGACACTTGCGGTCCAACCAACAGTAATTACACCAAATACAGCTCCTACACAGCACAGCTACTAAAATTACTCCACAAACATTACACGCGGTAATGGGTAAAATGCCCACAAAACGTGAACAAATTCCTTTCTGGGTAGCTCAGAAAATAACCCAGTTAGAAGCAGTATTCCCAAATACCACACCATTTGAAAAACACAGAATGTTAACAATCTGCTTGCCCATGGGGATTATGTAGGAAAGTGGCTCTGTATATACTGTACCCAAGTAAGGTTCAGGGTGTACAGAGTCCACAGTCCCCAGAGGGTTGACAGAGGCTAAAGTTAGATATAACCTTACTCTCCAAAGTGGTAGCTTGGTCGAGCAGTAAGGCAGTATCAGAGGACAGTGTAAAGCATTTGTTGTACACACTCAGTCAGCAAATGAAGCCACACACTCAAGAACTGAACTCTAGGCCAATGGTTTGTATATAAAAAAATATATGCTTGTTTTATTTTAGAACCAACAATAGGATCAAAATATACTTTCTCAGTATGAGATGCTTTGGTTATTCACCTTACAGATAGGCAGTAGACTTTTTTGATAGTGGTTATCACAGTTGGTGCAAGAGGCAACACAGGGTCAAATTCAATGCAACATTGAGCTCAATGGAAAATTATACTTAATTACAATTGATTACTTTGCAGAACACTTTTCTAACCACAGGACTGGATCCTGGATTCAGTCCTGGGACACTTCCTGTAAACAGGTAAGAAAAAGCGTTTTGGTTATTGTAGTGATTTTTGAAGAATATTACTATATTTCAAAAGCTGACACTTAGAAACTTTTCTGGGTAAAATTACCAATGTTATCCTATGAAAGGAAATACAGTGTGCAAGCAAAGTATGTTTACGTTACTTTTGTAATCCAGTGCTGGACTCCTAGGTTCAGCACTGGGACATTTACTTAAAACAGGTAAGTAATTACGTTTTTGTAGTTTGTTCGATTTTTAAAGAATATTTGTAAAATACAGAAATCGACACTTAGAAGAAATTTCACAGAAAACCAGTCAATGGATCCCTATGAAAGAAAAGTGAGTTAACGGTAAGTAACGTTGCGATTACTTTTTAGGGCCAGTGTTGGGCACTCGGGTCCAGCACTGAGGCCCCTCCTAATACTAGGTGAGTATTTTCGTTTTCGTGACTCGGTTGATTTTTGGTGAATATTCTAAAGTTTCAGAACTCCCCACTTAGGAGAAATTTCGCAGAAAACCAGTCAATGGAACCCTATGGAAGAAAAGTGAGTTATCGGATTTCGGGTAAGTACTTGACTGGCAGGGTTAAGGTTCTGGGTAAGACTCAGGGGTCCCCCAGGATCAGGTAAGTACAGTTTTTACACCCTCAGCGGCACACGGGCGGCCGGGTGCAGAGTGAGAAGGCCCAATGTTATCCTATGGCAGGCGGGGGCCCCGGGTTGGTGGCTGCTGGCAAGCAGGCCACGCGACTGTGGGAGCTGGGCTCCTGGTCACTTGCTCAGGGCAAGTAGGGAAGTAGGTTAGGATAGAGGTTGCACTTCCAGGGGCACTCGGGCGGCTGGGTGCAGGGTGCTTTTGAGCCGTCGGGCGCTCAATGTTAAACAATAGAGGTCGTGAAAGGTGAAGAAAGGCTGCAGGCTCGGGGACGGTGATTCTTCAGGGACGACCAACACTTCAGGAGGTAAGTTGGGGTCTTGGAGGATAGGTAGACACCGGGTGCAGGGGTGTCTTTTGAGGTCGGGAAATCTTACCCCCTGCTGGTCGCGGTTGGAGGGGTCCCTTGTCCTGAGGCTGCAGGCGTCGTCTGGGTCGTCGAGGAGGGTCCTTGGCCACTGGATTCCAGGTCAGAATCGCCGGGGGACGTCCTCGAGGTCTTTGGTCACTCAGGCACAGGCTGGACTCGGCGGGTGCAGAGTGTGCAGGTTTCGCGGCTCCGTGCCAGGGCCGGGTCTTTGGTAGGTTTTCTTTTGAGCAGTACCACTGCTCGTGGGAGTCCCTGGGTCGAAGGCTGTAGCACAGAAGTCAGGTCCTCCGGGGTTTGTGAGGTTGCTGAGGCCGGGATTCCGCAGGAGCAGGTTCAGAGGTCGACAGGCCGGTAGGGCTGGGGCCAAGTCAGTTGTTGTCGCCTCCTTTTTAGCAGCTGCACGGCTGGTCTTCTTGCTTCGTCTTCTCTTCTTGTTTTCGGATTTGGGAACTCCCGAAGGAAGGTTCAGGGAGCCCCTAAATACTAAATTTAGGGGTGGTTACAGGTAGGTAAGGGCAGGGACCAATGGGTCCCTTCCCTGGGGTGGGTACACCCCTATTCTGTTCCTCTCCAGTGGGAGGGGGCAGGAGCCTGTCCCTGGTTGGCCAGGTCCCCCATCCTCAAGATGGCGGGGACTCGAGTTTGTGCTTCACCTCGCCTCCCCCACCTTAGGGGTGGAGTTGGCAGAGGTGGGCACAACCCATTTCCTGCTTCTGGTTTTCCCGCCGGTTCTCCCGCCAGGAGTGGGGGTAGAACCAGTGGGGACCAGTTTGCTGGAAGCAGCAAATGGTCTGGGGAAACTCCAAAGGCGGCAGGCCTTTGAAGCTCCCCCTG
This sequence comes from Calotriton arnoldi, assembly GCA_963921515.1. Classification (NCBI taxonomy): domain Eukaryota; kingdom Metazoa; phylum Chordata; class Amphibia; order Caudata; family Salamandridae; genus Calotriton; species Calotriton arnoldi. The sequence continues at coordinate 911,672 of CAWUFW010004200.1, forward strand.
CCCATCCTGGGGGAGGAGGCTTTGGCACCTCGTCCCGGGATGTGCATTGTTTCAGGTCCCTGAGAGCAGAGGCTCTCGACCCAGGGGTCCAGAAACATGTCTGGTGGTGGCAGCCTGGGCAGCCACTCAGTCCGGACACTGGAGGTCGGGTTGGTTTCAGGGGGCATCTCTAAGATGCCCTCTGGAGTGCGTTTTACATTAAATCCCACACTGGCATCAGTGGGGGTTTAATGTGCTGAGAAGTTTGATACCAAACTTCTTAGTCTTCAGTGGGGCCATTATGGTGCGGTGGAGTTCGTAATGACAGACTCCCAGCACCATATACTCTTAATGGCAGCACTGCACTTACAATGCCCAAGAATGGACTTGGGCACTGTAGAGGCACAGGGCTCATGCCTCTATGCCCTCACCACTGGCATAGTGCACCCAGCTAGAGGGGTGGCTGACCTAGGCCAGGGCAGTGGGTTGTAGGCATGGCACACAGGGATGTGTGCCATGTCGACTCTTCACTTTTGTCCTGCACCAAGACACGCAGCCTGCAAAGGCAGTGTGTGTGTGTAAAGGTGCAGGGTCCCTAAGGGTGGCACAACAAGTGCTGCAGCCCTTAGGGGCCTTCCCTGGTCACAGTGCCCTGGGTACCCATGGTACCATTTACCAGGGGCTGACCTGTGGCCAGGGATGTAAATTGGGTGTAGGTATCAATGCAATTTTAGGGAAGGAACACAGGCCCTGGGTACCTGGTTGGCAGGAGCCCAGGGCACACTCAGTCAAAGTACATCAGCCATTCAGCAAAAAGTGGGGGCATACCATGTAAGAAAGATGGCACTTTCTCACAGATTACACCACAGTTCGAGGATTGTACCTCTTGGGGTACAGTCTTTGCTGCCATATATACCAGAAGTCATGGTATTCCTTCATTAACAGTGATACCAGATGTATTAAGACAAATACAAAATGAGTACGGAGCAGAGCCTGCTCTGAACTTGGGGATGAAGTTAATAACTTTGACCAGGTATCAGCCATAATACTAGCTAACATTAAAGGGGAAGCAGCATCAGTGGCAATCCGCCAACGCCTACGGGAGTTCTCTCCATTAGAACAGGAGAATGAACTACCCAAAATAATTGAAACTGCGTATGCAGAGTTAGGCAGGGATAGTTTGGGGGGAAAAGCTGTAAAACCTCAACTAATGGGCAGTCCCGAAAAAGACACTTCTAAGCAGACACCGACTTCTTCTAAAAAGAAGTGGCTAATAAAAAACAACAAAAGTTTAAAGACAACAGATCTCAGTCCCGAGGTAGGTCTCCTCCACAGGAGCACTCTGAAAAGAGGTACAACCTTAGGAATAGGGATAATATTAGGAAACCTGACAGGTATCAGGATACTGATACACGTTCCTCTCGTTCCTTTCAGGGCTCGATGAAAAACTCGGAGAGAGAAGGACGGTCAGCACAGTCCAGAGACAAGCAGCGCACTCAAGACTTTACTTCCAAAAAAGAAGGTAAGCCAAAATCAAAACATCAATTTAAGAAAAAGAAAGTTGCTGATCTGAAAATCAGACATGCCCAGAATTCTGAGGACACAACTTCTGAACGGGGAATGGGCTCCGACGATGCTAGACAGTGCGGCAGAAGTAACAATAGCTCGCCAGAATCTGAAGGAATTTCTGGTGACAGCGGACTTGAATGATTACATCACGGTGGAAACACCAGACAGAAGGGTGAGCGTCCCACATAAGTTACATGAAATAACACTACGGATGGAGGGGGACAAGCCCAGGAAAGTAAAAGGTCTCATTTGGAAGAACTTATCATCTGGATAAGACATCCTGTTAGCCGAACAAGATTGGCCGCCAGCATTCGTAATGGAGTGCCCCAGGGGAAAAAGTATAATTTTTCCTGCATTTTCCGACCATGTTCCCGTTCACCTTAAACATACATATGCACAGGAGTGGGCAGTAACCCAAGCTCCAGCATTGTACAAAAATCACGCTGGGTGGGATGAGGATTCAACTTACCACGTGATCCCGTTAAAAGTTTCACCTAATGCTCAGAGGCAATACCCAATAAAGCAAGAAGCTAAAAAACAGGTCAGGGAGATCTTAGATCAACTTGAATACCAGGGGGTCATTGAAAAATGTACCTCTCCAATGAACAATCCTTTGTTCCCAGTCTCTAAACCCGACAATACATATCGTCTAGTTTTAGATTACAGACATTTAAACTCATGCACAAAGACATTTGCTGTCCAAAATGCACATAGTGCCGCATTAATGAATAACATTGTGCGGAAAAAATCCAAAACTCTTGATATCCCAAATGGATTTTTTTGCCAAAATATAGCGCCTGAGAGCAGGTATCTGAATGCATTCTCAGCGTTAGGGTCCCAGCGACAATTTTGTCGACTCCCCCAAGGGTATTTTCAGGAAGGGTAACAGAGTTACTTCAAAAATTTGATGAAGAAGCGTTGTCCTATGTAGATGATATTTATCTAACGGACGACGACTTAGAGAGGCACTTGACCACGGCAAGCACCATTATTATGGGATTTGCCACTGAGGGCTACAAACTTAACTTTAAAAAATTCAAAAATAGCCCACCTCAATGTCCTATTTTTGGGATATGAGCTGTCAAGTGAAGGGAAAAGTCTCGCAGCAAACTTTTTAGAAAAATGTGCGCTGCTTCAGCCTCCAAAATCATTAAAAAATGTACAATCAATACTGGGATTCCTAAATTTCGGCAGAACATACATTTTAGATTACGCACAAAGGGTAAAACCTTTCTACGGCCTAATAAAACCTGACTTTTCAGCCAGAAATTGGACACAAGAACAAACTAATATTCTTCACTCACTCCAGGAAGACATGATAGCTTCCAAACACTTGCAAACACGCGTAAACGTACGCCACTTGGTGATCCGTATAATTGCGGGTCAATGCGGGTACACTTACTTAACCTTCAATGAAGGAGAAACAGCACCAATCGCATACAAATCACACATGTACACAGATGCAGAAATGCGTTTCACTTCAACAGAAAAAATACTTGACAGCTGTTCAGACCGCTGTAGCAAGAGAAAGAGCACTAGCACAAGGGAAACACATTATTGTCGTAACCCCGGTACCGGCTTTAGAAGCTGTTACAAAGGCTAGCATTCCAAATGCGAAAGCCTTACATCCAAGATGGATACAATGGGCTAATTCTCTTACTGCAACGGACGTTGAATACAGATTTGATCCAAGTTTAAAAACACAGGCATTCCTGCATTATGAACACGAATATCCTCTACCAAATGAAATCTTGCCTCTCGATCAGTATGAATATATTATTTATACTGACGGATCTGCTCAACCGGCCATAGGAAGTAAGCAGCAATACAGCGCAGCGTGTGCTATCGTTAAAGGTCGCATGCAGGATGGAAAGTTCTATCCGAGTTACACAAAAACGCAATCGCTAGGAGACTGCACGGCACAGTTGGCAGAGTTAAAAGCACTGATACTGGCACTTGTAAATACAGATCACGAATTCCCCACACTAATCGTGTGTGATTAATTTTACTGTGTTCAGTCATATAATGAATACCTATACCACGTGTCTAAAGATGCGAAAGGTGGCACAATTAAGCATAAAATGCTATGGGAACAGGTAGCAGAGTTGAAAAACGAGCTACCAAGGACTCACGTGATCCATACACTGAGTCATCAACGTGATGGCGTTCACGTTGAAGGGAATTCATTGGCTGATGAAGCCGCAAAGGGGGCTGTTCGCACGGCTTCCGTAGCTGCACTCACTCGTTCCAAAACGAGAATAGATGGTGAGATTATGGTAGCTGTCATTGCTTCACGCAAAGGCAGCACAGCAGTGCCTAAAACATTTACACTCAAATACTCCTACAAGTTAGATGCAAGGTTTAATACTCGCAGCACACGAGGGTTTGGACTCTGCACACACAGGCGTTACAGCGACTATTTCTTTATCAAAACAGCGCTATTGGTGGCCAGGGTTAACTAAGCAAACTAAAGACTATGTCTTGAATTGCGACATCTGCCAGCAGATGAAAGGCTCCATGGTAGCAAAACCCGCGCAGACGCCATTATTAAAATCAGACAAACCTCTCGCATGTGTGTACTTGGACCACTGCGGCCCCTTACAAACGGATGGGGCTTACAAATATATCATGGTTGCAGTGGATTCCTGCTCGAGATTCCTATGGGTATGGCCTCAGCGCTCGGCTGACGCTCGAACTGTTATCAAAGATTTGCGAGTCTTTATCGGCACATACGCAGTTAGCACGTTCCATTCTGACTGCGGCCCTGCGTTTAGCTCTCTGGCTTACAAAGAGGCCATGGAAGGAATGGGCGTAGCATTGCGGTACTTCTCTACGTAGCATCCCGAGGGAAATTCGGTTGTGGAGAGGAAAAACCGGGACTTAAAGGAATCTTTAACAGCTAGGGTATTAGGCAAGGGCGGTAGTTGGGTCAAACACCTTTATGGGGTACAGCGGGCGTTAAACAACCAGCCAAGAAACTCTCTAGGGGGTGTCACTCCATATGAAGTCCTCTTTGGGACACGAATGTGGGTACCAGATTTTGATTGTGAAGGCGCAGTGGCGGATGAAAAACCATTTGATATCCATGATCGTTTGGCAGTTTTACAGGATCTAAATGAATCCAGGACAAAACAAAGCAATGTCCGACTAAAGCAGACCGCCACTGGGGAAGTCAAGGCAGACACGGCAAGACCTATCTGGATCCCAAAAGTCGGGGACCTGGTCAGAGAAAATTGCGGAGAAAAAGGAATTTGGACCTTCATACAGAACGCCTGTACCAGTCCTTGCAGTATAAGGAACAAGAACTGTACTTTTGCCGCCTCTTGCCGGAAAAAAAGAGAAAAGATTTGTCTCAATCGACTTAATCAAACCCACTATGTGGCCGATAATAAGCAGTAGGCCTCGTGGTCTCCACAGTAGCAGACGCCCTCCTCTAGCTACAATCCAAGAAGTTCAAACAGAAAGACTCATCACGTTTAAAGAGCCACCTGTAAGGAATGAAGGACTAAGCAACAATGCTATGGAACTTGTTCCACTTGAACCAGACATTCAAATTCAAAATGAACATCAGATTAATTCACAAGTTGCAATTCGACCTAATCCAGAAGTCTACGTCAACATGCCTCGTCAAGAGCAAAATAACATTTCAACTAATCCTGATGCAATTCCTACAATTGATCGAACTGCTTCTGGCTATTTCATGAACTTTGATACGTTTTCTCTGGATCCAAGCGAGCCGGAAACGACGCCAGCCAAAACACCATTAAAGCAGCAAATAAAGAGCTGTCTAAAAAAGACATACCTAGTATCGCCTTGGATTGAACTCTGGGTAATTTCTGGGATATTGTTTTTTCTTTTCTAGCTTGGCTTAGTACTAACTTTTAGTATGCTTATTAATGGACGCTATCCTCAACAAAGCTCCACAGCCCAAAAGGTCAACATACTACTGAAGCCACATCCATCATCACATCGTGAGCAAAGAGACTTGTCATCAGTGAACATTACAGCAGTTCCTATACCGGATGGTATAGTATGGGACAAGGTTGATTTTAACATTCAATCCGACCGAGCTTTTAAAAATTAATCATATATTTAAAATTTCATTAAGTGATATCATTACCTCAAGTACATTTTCTGATGATTGGGACTCTGAAACAGAAAATAACATGTTGTCTGATTTAGAGAAAACTGCTGCATTTTATAATAATGAAATGTTAGAGGGTTCTTCAGATTATGACACATTGTACTGTTACCAACATTATGGTCATCATTTCCTGCACAAATCCATTTCACCTAGGAATGTTTTTGAGTACCATCAGTGGGAACATTGCCCAACACCACCAAAAAGTAGTTCACAAACGTTTGCACGGAAATTTTCATACTTTTCAGGGTTTAACACCACAGATCCAGCCTCATATTACTACAAGGTTGCACCAACATCAAGCACTGAAAATTATGTTGACAAACACTAAACAGATTTACTCTGCTTCCTTTTTGGCCCAATTGTCTGAACAGGGTTTTGACTTATGGAAAGACGAAATTGACTTAAAATCAGTTTGGGGTTCAAGGGACTGGCAAGTCCAGGGTACAGAGGCACTATTTAGAGCATGCCTCATTCCACAGCAGATTATCTTTTTAAATGATACTGTGCAACAGACATCCTGTCTTGGACTAGCCAAGAGCAAGAACCTGAACACCCCTAGGTTTCCAACACCGACATATGGGGGGTGGCAGAATTCAACTACAAAAGAAGGGGCAACAGTGGATGACATCTTAAAGTACAAAAGAACAGACCCAAATTGGAAACAGTGGGTGGTTTGGCCCTTAGACACGAATAGCTGTCATAAGCGATTCCTGAAAATCACCGAGGGACTCAGTATCCATAGGCCAGACCCACGTTATGTACAGAGAGAACATCCAGGGGTAGTGACATCCTATAGTGTTGGGAAGTTGTGCCTCGGTTGGCTAGAAACCTCAACACTTGCAGAAGCGAAACAACACTTATCTTTTCTCTCACTTGACATGGATCTTAGGGACTTTTTTACTAGGACCCAGGAAAACACGTCAAAAACGTTTCATATATGCAGGCATTTATGCTGCCTATAATGAAAACTGGAAGATTTCCCAACAAGAGGACGCAGAGAGAATATGGGAAATAGACCGTATAAACTTAGAAAAAGCTTTAGCTGTGGTAGACAATGGGTTAACAACTTTGACCTCCAGGATATATTCATTGGGCAACATTGCATCTTCTGCTAGCGACATACTGGAACAGGATTTAGCCATATTACAACACGGCCAATCTCCTCAGTTACGTTCTATTATGTTATTAAGCTGGACGCTGCAATCTTTGCGCGCAGGCTTTGTGCCTTGGCGTTCTATAAACAGTACGTCTCTGTTTTCTGAATACAATCTAACAGATGCACAGATAGAAATGGCACAAAGGGGAGCTAAATATACAATGCTGCGTATTGAAAAACTGGACAGGCTACCATTCACAGTGGCGGAATCACCATCAACAGAATGGCTAATCCACGGCCATATCACTCTCCCGGTCACGACCTTTCAGTTTCAGTATTGCCTTGAGCAAAGGCAGGCAGGCAGATATGAAATATTGAGTAAAGAATACATTAAGGAATCCTGGGAATTACCATATGGTGTAACGAATATTGCTTATTATTGATTACAATTTACGGAGGCAGCTCAGTGGGTAGCGTAATTCATTCATTGCTGCGGTGTTTCAGACAGGCGCAGTTGCAGTTGGAGCTACGGAGCTGTGAGCAGGGTGGCGGTTGTGGAGGCGAGCTGCGGACGAGCTGCGGCGGACCGGGAGTTGAGTTGAGACCCGGCCGAGAATTGGAGCCGAGAGCCGCTGACATGCAGAGAAGCGGCGAATCCGAGACGTCCAGGGGATAGCGGTAACGGTGAAGCAGTGAGTAGGAGCCAGCAAGCCCGGGAGTGTTGGGCGAGGGCGTGTTGGGCTGAACTTGCAGTCCCCCCCTTAGCCCCTCCCCACCCCCGGCTCCACTTTATTTCTCCTGTGCCCAAAACAGAACAAACTTTTAAATCTTCAAACCCCAAATAAACTCTAATCTCAAATCTCAAACCTCAACCCGCCTAGAACCGCCGCCGTTCTTCCTTCTTCCTTCACTACTCACTTCAGTCGTCTCCCTGCCGGAAAAAATCGCCGTTGGGCAAAATACGATCGTCTACAGGGAGGCAGGGAGACAGCAGGGGACTGGGAGACAGAGGGGACCGAGGGGACCGAGCTAGTTGCTGACGGTCCGTGGCAAGCGCGGCTGCCCTTTAGCAGGCGGCCGCAGTGAGTGCGTGCCCTTGGCGTCTTGCAGAGGCGGCCTGTCTAGTACAGGTGCAGCCTGCAATTCAGCCCTGAGTGCCCCTCCAGCCTACCCCAGCTCATCCCAGCCCCTCTTCGTTGGTCACACAACCTCCACCAACCACCTGAAGAAAAAAAAAATCCACGTATCACTCACGCATCAACCCGGCTGTAGCCACAACGAAGCACAACGCCGGTCCCACAATCTTCCATCCCGTCATTGACAAACTACACAGATAAAGCACACCCCCAATTTTTCAGTTAGCAGCCAACGGCCATTAGTACTAGTACCGCGACAAATATACAGAAAGGATAAGGACAAGGAAAAAGCAGACACGGCGCGGCAGGAGTTGCCTACGCCAGGCTGTCTTTTAAGGGAGTTTACAGTTATCCTGATTGCTCAGCGGTTCTAGCAACCCGGCCATCCAAGCGTCGTCAGGCATTTGGCAGGCTTACAACTAAAAAAAGCAAAAAACAAATCAACAATCAATCGGTGAAAAACCGCAAAACAAGCAAACAATAATCACAGCAAAAGCTTAAAGACTAATGGCTCATATCAATCTAACCTACTAACCAACCTCATTTATTTTATTATTTCATCAATTAATCAACCAACCAACCTGGCCAACCGTTTAACCAATTACCAGGAACTACCAGGAAGACGCGTAGCCCCTTACCAATAAAGAAATCCCCAGGATGAGATCGGGGCGAGTAAGGAAAGCCCCAACAAGATCCATCAAAAAAGGTTCAAAGAAGATGGATCCCTGTGAACACCTGGTAAAATCCCCAACAGTGTCTACGCCGCTTCAAACACTTGCAAATTTAAGAACAGTTTCTGACCCAGGGCCTGTACACGCCCAGCTGACTGCTGAAGAGCTAAAACTTGGCTTCACAGAACCATCAAAACCTACAACAATCAAGGCTTCATTAAGGGACTATTTCAGGACTTTAGTACCGGCGATAGTACGGAAGAAAGTAATCAGCCCTTTGGACAAGCTGCAGGCACTCCCCCCTGCAGCCACAGAGTTATTGCCACACCAAATTATGGTTCAGCCCCTGATCCATGGAGCTGCTGGAGGGCCTGACAACTCGATACAAACAAGTTCTTCACCAATAACAGAATCCCTCTGCAAAGAAGCCTTAGAAGCCTTAGACAATAGCCAATCACACCAGGCTTTTTTCCAACCGCTAGTTCAGCATACAGTTCAAACGGAACAAGCCTCTCCCTATGTAATCACCCCCAAAGATGTTCATCTGTCAACTTTACAACCAGTTTCAAACCCAAGTTCGTTTTCCCCATCCGCATTAAATTCTTCAATCGCATTTAAATCTGACTATCAAATAAAGAGCCCTAAAGTTTTGCTACCACAGGTTATGACCTACTCGCAAGCCCTCTTTAGTAGCTCAGATCAGCCAGAGTCAGAAAGTTTTTTAGCAAAAGCCTATCAAGGGTACCAAGGTGATCCAATGGTCAACCTAGAAGGGCCTAACGAGAACGTAATCCACACCTCTTTAGATTTATCGTTCTTTACCACTGAACCCAATAAGTCTGTAGTACAGGACAGATCTCCATCAACTAACCCGAACGATAAATTGGTCCCAATTACTGCAAACCTTCCAAACAACGGCAGCAGCACTAACATACCACTCGGACAAGATGGACCTGCAGGTACATCTACTAAATACACTCGCGGTGTATACCGCTGGGATCGACCAAAAACTGGAGGCGCTTAATTCTCTCATTGTAAAAGCCCAATCCCAAACCCAACTGGTCCAATCAGTATGCTGCTGCTCCCCCATAATTGATTCCTTATCATCCCTGCCTCAATTTCTCTCAGCAGTTCTAACGGAAATAAAGTAGCCCCCAGTGTCGGAGTCATCAGACTCCCCACCTCAGGCTCCGAGCCTGGTACAGGGTCCAACTTACCCAAAAGTCCAAACCCGACCTCTCTCCCCGCACTCCACGGAGCCAGCGGACGGCATATTAATCCCTATCGAACCATCTAACAATCATAACACGCATCGGCTGTCGAAACGGGAAAAAAAAAGACAGCGAAAAAGCCGGAACAAACAAACAATTGAAATTAAAACCTCAATTGTGAGTAACTCAGAGCTCCCACGAAAAGTACCCTTGACATTACCGATGAAAGGAGAACAGTCGAGCCCGCAATTAACACCGTATCAACTGGTCTCACAGACAGAATTTCTACACCAGACCAGTCAACCGCCAGGGCCACCTCAAGACCTGGGGCACTCCCTGCAGCCACCAATTCAAGCAAAATCTGGCCTTAACCAATCACCAACAATGCGGTCAGCACTCGAAGTAGGGCGACAGGGACTCGTAATTTCCCAGGTGCCAGTTTTAGAAGCTAGTTCCTCCCGCTTCCCCATTGCCGAGGACAACAACTTGCACATACAGTGTATAGTCACAGAATCTGGTCGTAAGAACTCCATGAATTTATCAAGTTGTCATCAGTTGGTGGCTACAAGCAAAAGTCCTTTTGCCCCACCCCCAATCATTCACCATAGCGAATCGTCCCTTCCATCGCTCGCCATACTTACATCGAAACCGCCCAGCGAAGAAAAACCAAAGCAAATAAAGCCGGTAACGACTAATGAGGTTTGCGAGCACTCAAGCAACAGCCAAAGTACCAAACTGCTGCTTATTCCAGAATACACCTCCAAAGGCTCTCATGACATCCTCAATCGAGGGAATATACTAAGACTCTTCAAATCACTTCCAGACCTAAGTCACCTACAATCGAGAGACATAATCGCTATTGAATTTATTCCAACTACAGGATCCAAAACGGGCGAAGCAACGCAAGTAACACTGGCATCCGCGGCAACCGGGGACCTGGTTTTGACAAAAATAGATCAATTTAAATCCTGGGGTATAACAATCACAACATCAAGCGCTCCTCGCTACCCTTCAATACTGGAAAACAATCAGGTCTGTATCTCTAGCTCCTCCTCGGCCCCCTTTTCAGTACTGAGGTCCGCGAGAAGCAGCACACCAACAGTAATTCCAGAGTCTACAACTAATCAGCGAAATTTCGACGGTGTAGATTGGCTATGGCTGCCAGGGGCCCTATCCAGAAACCGGACCGATTGAACCACCGTTAATCACGGTCTAACAATATGCTCCTGGAACATTAACGGATTTGGGCAGGAAAAACAATCTGCCGCCACTCTGGACTTTTTAAAAGAATATGACATCCTTCTTTTACAGGAAACATGGGCAGTAGAAAGCATCCCAATAGTAGGCTACCTGGAGTTTATGACACCCGCTACAAGACAGTCCAAGTTTGGTAGACCGAGCGGCGGCCTCAGAATATATGCATCAACAAAATTATCCCAACGCATCAAACAGATTAAATTTGAGGAGGACTGGCTATCTGGAATTATGTTGGGAAGTTCACTTATGGATACTCAGTTGCTCCTCCTCAACGTCTATATTTCTCCCTGCACCACCAAGAAAAAATCCAAAACGGACTGTTTGATTAATATCATTTGTAACCTACTTAGCAAGTACGGCAGCACACCCAGCATAATTTCAGGAGATTTTAACACCAACCTCTACTGTAATTTTGCTGAAGATATAGGGCTCGATCCCCCAAGAGTTCCTTCACACTTTGCTTCACAGTCGACTCCTGCAGGAAATAAACCTTCGACATTGGGCGAATACGTGGTAATGCAGTTTAGCAGCTTAGGATTTACCGTATTGAATGGGCACCTCTCCACTGATATTCCGTCTGTCTGGACCCGGTCAGATGGCCGAACCCACTCGTTTTTGGACTTTACTCTAGGGCAGAGTTCTTCAATCTGTGGGGCGCGCCCCCCTAGGGGGGCGTGACATCATCTCAGGGGGGGCGCGCACTCCACCCTAAAATCTTACCTTTGTCAAGCTAAGGAGGTAATGGTCCCAGGAGGGGGTTAATTTGTAGAGCTGAAATGCTTCAGCTGCAGTGGGAGGCAGGGAGTCTCCTCTGCTAAAACCGAAAGCGAACGAACAGACAGCCCACTGTGGACTGTCTATTCCTTCGCATTGGATTTCATAGCAGAGGAGACTCCTTGCCTCCCACTGCCGCTGAAATGACTGTCTGTTCATTGCTTTCAGTTTTAGCGGAGGAGACTCCCTGCCTCCCACTGCAGCTGAAGCATTTCAGCTCTAGGATTTTAACCCTGTCCTGGGAGGGTTAGCTCATCCCAGAAAGGAGACAAAGTTTCTTTTAAAATTGCACAGGCAGGCGCCCAAAGCCCACAGGGCTAAAAGGGCTTCAAGTTGCCAAAAGAACAAGCATTGGCATAGCCAATAGGTCTCGCTTTTGGGACCTTATAAGTATTTAGTTATGCAGCACAATATCCTTGGTGCAACAACATCAACTGTTGCATGGCTAAACACTTATAAGGTCCCAAAGGCGTGACCTATTGGCTATGCCAATGCTTGTTTGTATTGGTCGTTGCAGGTGGTGGGCACTGGAAGTCATTTTTGGAGACGTGGACATATTTTTTTATCATCAGACTTTTCTCAGAACAAGTCTGAGAAAAACAAAAAAGACACCTAGAGGAAAGGAAATATTGGAAAGTGTAACACTAGGAGAAAGCAGGAATGGAAAGTAACCTGAAAGAGTGAGATAAAAGAGACCGGAAGTGCTAGGTGGTAGAAGAAAGAAGCATGAGGTGGAATCAAGACAAGGCAGCCTTACAATCAGTAGCCACATCATAAAACGGTGTTGGAAGAAGGCCTTAAAAAAATGTGGCCCCCTGCACTTATTTTTTAATTTTTTTACAAATTAAGCACTCTCGACACGTCACCAGTGCATAGCCTTTCTGAAGTGTTATCTTCTCACAACACAAACATCTGCCCTCCAAGTTCAGCAGTTGATTTTGGAAGGAACAGTCAAATACTAACAGTAACGGAATTAGACTTTGCCAAAGGTGACGTAAATTGTTTACATCCTAGAAACAGTTTAATGAAAAAGCTGAAGGCCAATGTGAGCAAGTAATCAAGTGCTGGTTAAATCCTCAAGAAAAAAGGGCTTATTTTATGTTAAGAGCAAACGAGGCATAGATCAGATGGCTCTTTGTCGCTTCTATGCAGCCAAACGCTGGTGAAGGTAGATAGGTACTCTGTCCAGAGCATTGGAACCGAGAGACAGATGCCAACAGACATAAAATATGTTCGGCAGCTGGTGAAGCGTATCCAGGCGGCTCTCGGGTTCAACCCGGTGGCAAGAATCGCTGCATGTTTATGGAAGAACCTGCCGCTGGGACCACAGAGATTTCGTATGAGGTATTTCGGTGTATCCCAATTGCAATAGAGGTTAAACCTTAGGAAATCACTAGTGTTACGCAACAGGTAGAACGTGAAGTTTGGTGGTTAAATTCAGTTTTGTGTTTCAAGAGAGAATGTTCTTTTTTCCACCGCTTGAATCTGTGAAGTATTTGTTACAGGCAATATCTTTGTGGGCACCCCTGAAAAGTGTCCTCTCTGGAAATTCCGAAGTGCAAATGCTACTCTGTTAATTCAGCTGCATCTCTTGCACTGTCCCACAGGAGACAATAATGAATTAAAATCAAAAGCTGTGAAGTAAATTTAAAATATATTGCAAGCAATGTGATTTATTAAAAGTTATTTACTAAATCTCGTAATTATTGAAAACATAGCTAGTGCCTTCGTATTTAGTCGAGTCGGCAGCATCAGAGAAAATGTAACAAAGGTCGCACGTAACTTTGGGGGATTTTCAAATTTTTTGGCATCACTTGACATTAATACCGGCTGAAGGAGAGGAAACTAAAAAAAAAAGAGAAACAGCAGCTTGTGGCAGCGCGCTACAAAGACAAACATTTTCGTGTGAAGCTGTGAAAAACTCTCAAAGCAGAGCCGCAGGCCAACATACCAATTTGCATGCCATCCGTGTTCTCGTTTCCCGGTCTTGGGCCAAGTGTACTTTTCCGAAGGCGCCTTGAGGAACGAACCCGGAGTCAATGTTCTGGTAAGTCAGCTTCCATGGAAACAGGAGCATGTCAGAGTGTATCCGATAGCAGCCACCTTTAACTGTAATCGTCTAGTAAAAAGAAAATAAGCATTGGCCGCGCGCGAGACGTGATCTGTGGTGGGGGAGGGGGAGAAGCGGGAGTTGTGTGCGCGCACGCACGCAAAAGGGAGGAACAAAGCCCGGGAGTCATGTGTGTGCGCGCACGCGCGCGCTAAAAGAAAATTTAAATAAAGCATGCGAGTGGCCGTGCGGGTAACCGCACGAAAAGGCCATGACGCACGAGCGTCTGGTCAGCTTTTTGAAGCCCCCTACATAAAGTCTTCGCCAGGGTAGCGCTTGCACGCTACTCTAGGCTCGACCTAAAAATGTCAGCCATGTGTTGTTTTAATAGCCTGCAAATTGCTTGTCTTGACACTAAATAGGGTTATAAATAAAGAAGTATGTATTCATTTGTAATGTGACTTTTATGTCTTTGTTCCCTTTTATTATCAGTCATGTATTGTTCAGGCAGCCCTACAACACAATTATAAGTGCTTTCTATTTATATTTGCTGTTCAAAGTATGCACAGATAAGTGCTGAAAATACAGCTTTAGGTGACTGTTTATTTTTGTACCACCTGGGACATCAAAATAATGACCTGGCAACCCTAATCATAAAACTGGAAGTTTGTTGCAAGATCAGCATTTATTTCCTCCACCCTCAATCCCTGGTAAATGCAATAATAGCAATAGTTTAACATATCTGAAACCTTATGCTGCCATCAATAACATGCTGAGTTACTTCAAGTGTCTGGGAATGCACCCTGCATTCAGACAACTCACTCCTCATTCTCGCCCTTCACTTTCAAGCTCACCCTGCACTCATAGTGATCACAATGCACTCACACTGATCACCATGCACTCATACAATTCACCTGCTCAACCTGTACTCAGTGATCACTCTGCACTCACAATGCACTTGCGCTGTTCACCCTGTACCTCACCCTGCAGTCACACAAGCACACTACACAACCTGCACTCATGTGACACTTCACTCACCTGTCCCCCTCACTGCTCAATCTGCAATCTCACTCAAATAAGCCCATCACTAACCATACATTAATTCGCCCCACTTTGCACTCAAATCCGCACGCAAATTTATATTGTCACTTCACTCACCCTGCAGTCACTCCTCTTACCCTACTCTCACATAGTCGCATGGCTCACCATGCACTCACATGGGCACTCCTGCCACCCACACAGCGCAAAGGTTGAACATGCCTGCTACAAAGAATGTGTACCATGCAGATAAAAAAACTGAGTGTGAGTAAACTATTAGTAGCACTATAAAAAAATAAAATGTTTGCTAGAAAGGTGCTATAGAGAGATGAGGAGCATTGTTGGTGAATGGTAGTGAGGGAATTCATGAGGAAGAAGGAAATGGGGGAGGAGGCGCCAAAAAAGACTGTTGCACAGTGTGCGACCAGTGCCAGCCCTGGCTGGGAGTGTTAGCCCCCACCCGAAGTTCGGGTCTAGTTGCGCCCCTGTACACAAGTATGGGCATGTCGTACCCCATCAAGGTTTTCATCCTAAATTACAAAAGTACACATTTACATGCACTGCAATCCATCCTTTCAGGGGCCCCTTGATAGAGACAGCTCTGTTTTTGCCCTGATGGCCTGGAATAATTCCTGAACAGATTCTTGTAAATCTATTACTATTTGCAGAGAAATGTGTTTGTTTCATGCAAAAACCATAAAAAAGTTTATTTTAGATCAAAACGAGTCCTCACATATGAGAAATTGGAGGATATCACAGATATTATTCGCTGTAAAATTAGTGGCTGCTGCTGTGTTACAAGAGTGAAAACACACATCACTATCTCTGAATATTAGAAGTAAACCCTTTTAGAATTTCAACCATAGTGCCTGTGCACTGTTAGTAGCCTGGCTAAAGAGGGTATGGCAGAACTGAAAGTGAATCATAAGCTCAAAGCTGTTCTGAACAGGGGTCCCTAAAATTGTTTTAGCCCAGGGCCCCCAAAATCCTTAACATGTCCCTGCCACCACCACAAAGTCTGTCAGACAACATTGCTCTGAAGTAAAATAGGCAACATCATTAATTTATTATCAGTTCTATTTTTTTTAAAAACATAAGCCCGACATGTGTCCTAAACCCCCACTGCTTCAGGAAAGCAACTTATCGTACCACTAAGGAATTCTCAATGAGGTGTTCGTTCAGCGCCCTCTCTGTGGACTTTCACCTTTGCCTTTGGATCCATACCTGGTTGGTGGGCAATTATCCCATTACAATGCTGCCTAAAACGCTGGTTAATGATTTCTAGAGAAGAATTGTTCCTTGTGTACCAGCTCTGAGCTAGGGAGTGCTAGAAAAATCTGCTAACACTGTCTTCCTTAGAGTCACTATTTTGGCTGAAAATGTCTGCAGAATATTCAGCTTTGAGAGAAACTGCTATCAAAACTCTCTTGCCTTTCAGCTCGTCCTATTTATGTGAGATTGGGTTCTCAGCACTTGCGGTATTAAAGACTAAGTACCGTTCAAGACTGGATGTGGAGCACAACCTGAGGATGGCAGTAGCAAAAATCCATCCGCACATTGGCCGTCTAAGTGGAGAAAAACAGGCACACCCGTCACATTTATGTTGGTGGTGTTATTATCAATCTGTCATGTGTAAAACAAAGCATCCTAGTAAAAACGATTTGCGCACATTTTATCTTGGAAAATTGTGTTTTGAGCTGTGTAATAAGCCTCTGTCATTTCACCACACTCACTCACAAACCTGCAGTTTACTAAACACTCTTATTGTGTTGAACATTATTTGCCGGATATGGCCCGGGATATGCGCGTGGCGGTCGATTATGTAGTGTATCAGAGTCCAGAAATTTCTGTCATGTGGTGGGGGGGCCCGACATCAAAAATAATTCAGCTGGGGGGCTCAACCTACAAAAGTTTGAAGACCTCTGCTCTAGGGAGTAGAGAAACATTGCCACTGATCGAGAGTTATCACATCGCACCACAAGGTGAGAGTGATCACCGGGCACAAATAATAACATTATTCACCTCCACCCTATGCTATCAAGAACTTGCCCAAACTCATTCAGGCAGCTATACAGAGAACTTAAAGCGGATAAAGTGGTCGGACACTACGGCTCCTTTTTTGATTGAAAAAAGTAAAGCCTTATTACACCAATCCCTAGAGTCACATACCCACGTTGTCAGTGGCTGGACTTCTCTTATAAAGTAACTACTCAAAGAAATGCCACTTAGGAAGAGCCCGAGAAAACAAATCTTTCAATTCTGCATTTCAAAAGCCACAAGGAAATTAAAAACGCAAAGAAACCGAGCGCTTCGACTGTCAAGGAAGAACCCCAGTAATAAAAACAACTTTAACAACTCTAAGCAAGCCCAAGCAGCCTTTAGGATCTCAATACGAAGGGAAAAACAAGCGGCCTCGGATCAATTGTGGCTGAAGCTTATTTATGAAAGCAAAAATCCTAACTCGAAGCAATTTTGGTCCATCGTAAATAGGAGCCCACAAAGTGCAAGTGGTTACGGTAGTGCAAACATCAGCGGAGCCGTATGGAGTAAGTTTTTATCACTTCACTTTGGGGACTTCAACATAAAAGACGCTTACACCAAATCCCTCAGTCCGGTTAACTTTATGATCTCACCTCCGGAACTGGAGAGCCCGAGACGAGCTCATCCTGCAAAAAAACTGATAGAAGATCCAACACATAAGGAATCAGCGAAAAGAACGACAATGTTAAAGACCATGGTGACACCAGACGACTTAAAAAACAAGATCTCGCGCTTCATAACGAAAGCCAGAGCTGAAGGAGCCCCAGGCCCAAATGGTCTCCCCCAGGCCATGTTCAAATCGGATGCCAACCTATGGTCAGAATACCTGACCCCCTTGTTCCTCTACTGTAGACTAAATAACACCGTTCCAGGGTCTTGGAGAGGTGCAATCATTCACCTAATCTACAAAAGTGGGAAGAGAAACGAGCCTAAAAATTATCGAATGATTGCACTTCTCGACGTGGAGTCTAAGTATTACGCAAGTATTTTATTGGAAGAGCTGCAGGCCTGGGCCGAAACAACCGCACGCCTTCCTTTTAATCAGACGGGCTTCGTGGCTAACTCTGGTACTACAACCAATTTGTGAGCATTAACAGTCCTGATGGAGAAAGCGACAGTCCAACAAACCCAGCTGCACTGTTGCTTCGTAGATTTTAAAGCGGCCTTCGACCGCGTGCCCAGGGGTCTGTTATGGCAGAAATTAAAATCTTGGGGCATACCCCCGCCCCTTTTACACGCTATAGTACAACTCCACACGGAAACATGGATCAGAATTAAGCTGGGTGAAGGCTCCCATGTCTCCGGGAAGATACGAACTGAAACTGGTGTCAAACAAGGCTGCGTTTTGGCCCCACTTCTTTTTAATTTGTTTATATCTGACCTATCCCCAGTACTCGACAGTGTAAATTGCCACCCTCCTCAATTAGATGGAACCCGCATCAGCAATCTGCTGTATGCCGATGACTTGGTGTTGTTAAGCCACACAAAAGTGGGTCTCCAGAGGTTATTGGACGCACTGCTTCCCTACACGACAAGAAATTGCTTAGAACTGAACTTGTCAAAAACCAAAACAATATCTTTTGGGAAGCAAAAGAGGTCAACAGAAAGGTGGTTTTTCAATGATATAAAGCTAGAACCAACCTCCATTTATAAATATTTGGGCATCTTTCTCGACACCAGATGTACATTCATCAAGCATAAAGAAGCGTTAAAAATCAAAGACCTGTCGTTGGAGGCTGCTGCCGCAAAACTGTCAAAACAGCTACTTGGCCCGAGCCTAACTCCCATGCTGAAAGTGATGAAGGCTAAGATAATTAATTCTTTGACGTATGGGCACGAGATCACTAAGGGCACAACCAGCACATTAATAAACAAACTAACAACTAAAATCTTTAAACGAGCTTTCCGGTTGTCAAAATCTGCCTCGCCAGCCCAAGTCAGACTTGAACTGGGACTACAAGATCACCATGGAGTAGAGGCCGGCGCGTGTCATAGACTGCGCCGTGCTCGGGAGGGTTCCCTGGAGGCTCGACTATGGCAGGAAATACAGAAAAACCAGACCAGCCAAAAGTATCGGCAACTCCTGGATCGCAGTTTACAGCTATTAGGAGAAAAGGTCTCTGGGAAACAAATCCCACCTACCCGGTGTTAAAGATTGCCATTAAAAAGACTGTTAGAATGTGGTCCTTTCATTCAGACAGGGCAATACTGTCAAAAAGTAAACATGCTTGAGCTGTAATCTCCAATTTTAAACTAGGAGTTCAGCTGCCCTACTTATCAAGCACATTTGCACTTTACTGGAAACAAAAGTTTTTAGCTCTGAGGATGGGTGACTGGCCCTTTTTAAAGAACCTTCCCGAATGGCGCCGCCCAGGTAGCAGTATCGAATGCAGGTTGTGTGGCTATCACTCTGAAGTAATGGAACACATCGTCTGTGTATGCCCCGCACTGCTCATGGCCAGACGGTCATTATTGCGGGATCAATGGACCAGGTGGGGAGTTCGATCCTACCGCCAGGCAATAATGGCTGCTCTAAATCCAGACAACACCAAGCTGAACATTGGGCTCACGAAATTTGTTCACAAAGCATCAAAAATACTGGAAGCCACAACTGCAGCCAATCCCTCCTCATTTTAGCATGGCGGCCGAGTTAAAAGGCTCAACAATCGAATTAAAGACTATGATATCAGAAAACCAGTGTGAGGCCTTTCAGCAGAACATTATTAGCTCATAATGATCTCTCTAATTCTTAGTAATTTATAACCCTCGTAAATTGACTTCCATTATTAATGCAATGTACCGGGAAGGATACTTTCCAATAGATTGGAAACAGGTATCAATCCTGCCCCTGTTGAAGAAACCTAATCTGGACGCTAATGACACAAATAATTTCAGACCTATTTCCAGATTACCACTACCGGCAAAAATCATTGAAAGAAATATGAACTCTCAACTCAACCAGTTTTTGCAAAAATCTCAAGCACTGAATCCAACTCAATATGGTTTCAGAGAGAGCCACAGTACGGAAACGGCGCTCCTCAAATCCACAGAAGAAATTAGGACTATTCTTGACCAAGGAGGAAATGCTGTATTGATCATGTTGGATCTGTCTGCAGCATTTGATACGGTCCACCATGCTTTGCTGATGGACCGTCTGGACAAGATAGGAGTCAAGGGCATTGCCTGGAAACTGCTCAAATCCTTCCTTTCGGATAGAACACAAACGGTGGCCCTTGACAAATTTGAAGCAGAGTCCTTTTCTCTACCCTGTGGAGTGCCACAGGGGTCCTCGCTTAGTCCGACGTTATTCAATGTTTGTGTGTCCTCATTGGCTCCTTTAATTGAATCCTTTGGATTCAATCTGACGTCATATGCGGATGACACACAAATTGTGGTGACTATACTGCCAGAAGTGATCGAGGATACTGCATCCAGATTGCAAAACTGCATGAAGGCCGTGGGCACATGGATGGCCCATAACTGCCTAAAACTTAACTCCACAAAAACGGAGGTTATGTTGTTCGGTAACAATGCTAACTTCTGGACCCCTAGGTGCTGGCCGGAAGCGTCAGGCCCGCTCCCAAACCCGATTAGGAAGGTGAAGAACTTGGGAGTGTGGATAGACGACAAACTTAGCTTCAGGGACAAGGTGAATACAGTGGTTTCTTCAACATCATACATTCTCAGATCATGCAAAAAAAATAATGCCACTCTTACCTAAAGAGGCGCAACAAACAGTGGTCACTGCGCTAATAATGTCAAGATTGGACTATTGCAATAGTCTGTATCTCAAGATCCACAGAGGATCACTGAACAAATTACAAATCCTTCAAAATGCTGCAGCCAGACTTCTTACAGGCACACCAAAGTTTGAATCGATCTCAGCCAAAATAAAAAAGCTCCATTGGCTTCCGGTCAGGAAGCGTTCTCAGTTCAAGGCGCTATGTCTGGTCTTTAAAGCCTTGCATGGAACTGGGCCGGACTTTCTAAAACAAAAATTTTGCTGGTATACACCAAAAAGAGTTTTGCGATCTTCTGATGCTAATCTAGTGGTGGTGCCCCACGTGAAAAAGGTTAACTGGGGCGGCCGAAGCTTTGTTGCCAATGCGGCCAAAGCATGGAATGACCTCCCACATCACTTGAGAAGCATGAAGAATTTCCTAGTGTTCCGTAAGGCACTAAAAACATGGCTTTTCCCTAAATAAACCTGCCTAGAACTATACCGACGTTGTTTTCAGTCAGGACTTCACACAGCGCCAGGACACCTTCGGGTAACAGTTAGCGCTATATAAGTCCCAATAACATTAACATTAATATTCATCATAGTCATTTTTATTGTACGAATTAGTCGTGTTTTAAATTGTAATGTTTTTTTTTCTTAAACCAATCAATAAACTTTATTTATATTTATCATATAGATTTCGATGCCGGAGTGGGGATCGTGAAGTGTTTGAGTGGTACAAACTGCAAGAACGCTTTAAGCGGCTCTTTCATGTGTCAAGACATTATTTTACACAGAGTTTGTAATGGTTCGGTGGCGAATCGGTTTTGCCACATGAAAGGAACTCCAGCTGCCGTGATCACACCAGTTTTTGAGTTACTCTCGAATGGGAGTTACTTGATGCTGAATGATCAAGTTTGCTGTGGCATGCTTCCGGGCATCGCCTATCTGGTCACCGTGAACGCCAGGGTTACTTGCTGTATGCAAGTATTGTTTCCCCCAACAAGTACAGTCAGGGAGGCGCCTTTGTGGCCTTCGTTAGAGATATCTTTTATAAAATTTGACACTTTGAGCAGAATGAAAGCCATGCTTTTGCAGCAAACTGTACCCTTAACCTCAGCTCGAGAGACCTTTGATCTTCAAGTTGCAAGGACCTCGACCGAGATACAGGCACTTATTCGTACAAACTGCCCCTTTCATTTCGTAGAAATGGTGGGTCGTATCTTTAACATGTCTGATACGAGTGGTATTGTACACTTATTTAAGACCATAGGGTCAGGTTTTCTAAGCACCTTCCAAACAGTCCTCAGAGTTATCCCAAATTTTATACACTCCGTATTTGGAAGCATCTTTGGAGGTTTATCTCTGATACTGCTTTTAATAGCTGGAATCCTGATTGTCATTTTCCTGATACGCAATGGACAGCCCAATCACGAACAAAATGGCGAAAGCTCTTCTGGAACGTAGATACCGTGAGCGCATGGTACAACATCTGGGAGCGCCTCGCCTACGAAAACTGAGTGCTTCTTGGTTCTTATCGTTTAGACCAGTCTAGCTAATGCAAAACAGGCTAACATACGCGGTGGGGGTGCTCAGAATCAGTCTGCCACCAGGCCCACAATGTATGTTATCCAAAAGTGCAGGTCCTGCAGGGGTACTATAGGAACTACACTACAGCGGCTATGGATTTTTGATGTTTACTGACTTATGTGGGAACTCACTCCCAGAACAGAGTGCATCACAGGATGTCCGAAGACAGTTAAGACCATCATCAAAATGAAATCAATCATGCAAAACAGACTAATTATTGAAATAACCCTGCTCAGTCAAATAAAGCTACATGGGAATCAATCCTGGAAAAACAGACCTGGAAAGATTGATGTATGGAGATTACCCCTTCAACAGGTTTCCAGACCCCAAACAACTGATGTTAGGATTGTTTTATTCCTGCAAAATAAAATTGCAAAACACGACGAACCCTTACTTTGTTTAAAAAAAAAATTACAAACCAAGATACATACTACTAGATTTTATTTGAAAACATTCTCACGCAAGATGAAAAAGAAAACCCCTGGCAATTGAATTAACAATGCAAAATAAAGTGACTTTACAAATACATGTATGTAGAAGATGTAATTAAACAATTGAAATTTTGCATCACTTTGCTCTGCTGAGTATGCACTGCTATAGAGAATTCTTCTAAGTTATTTTGGTAGCATACATTTGCTACTTACTTATAACTTGTGAATGTTTGCTCTCTCAAGGCCCCAAACAGCAAAGTCTGCTTTGCCAGATTTAAAACTAGACTCAGACAGTAATATGTCACTGTTCTATAGGCATTTGTATTATGAAGAAGTTGTATTGATGCATTCTCTAACAACTAATTTTAACAAAACAATGAATGTTCTTGCTCAACCTGGCTCACATCCTGTTCTACTCACAGAAATATATATATATATATATATATACACACACATATATTCACTGAAAAAAACCATAGGTTTCAGGCACGTTATAGTTAGAAATTAGCATTTAAAAAACCTTCGAAATTCACTGAAAAAACCATAGGTTTCAGGCACGTTATAGTTCGAAATTAGCATTTAAAAAACCTTAGAAATTCACTGAAAAAAACAGATTTCAGGGACGTTATAGTTAGTTGGACATTTCACTCGTCCAAAACCAGGGAAATCCCGCCGTTATAGTTAGTTCAGCTAACTATAACTCGCGCCCCCGCAATGCACTGCTGACGTCACATATTACATCATTCATGACATGGTCAGTGACATCACTGATGACATTTCAAATGACATCACTGATGACATCATCCAGTGACTGTGTGTTTCTTTAAAGTTTAAATATGTTTTATATATATGCCAAGGTGTATTGAAGAATGAGTGGGTGTATAAGTGTCTGGATGGAGGATTTAGTAGGTGCGTGACTGACTGTTTAAGTGAGTGATTAAATGTGTCTTACTGAATGCATGGGTTAGTGACTAAACTGTGTGAATGTCTGTATCAGTCTGTCTGTTGTATAAGCTGCTGCATGGGTTGGTCAGTAGCTACATGAGTGTCTATATGGGTTATCGATTGGTTGCCTGAGTATTTGTATGGGTGCCGGAGTGTGTGTGTGTGTGTGTGTGTGTGTGGGTGGGAGGTATGTGACTTTGTGTATAGATGTTTGAGTGGTTGATTCACTGGGTGTATGGGTTCAAGAGTGCATGTGGAAACAGCTGTATGGGTGTGTTGGTGAGTGAAAGGATGTCTCAGTGGTACATGTCCAAGTAACTACATATGTAAAAGGCAGCGTATGAGAGTTGGAGTATATAAATGACTATACGCGAGAGTCAGTGATTGTGAGAGTGGCTGTATGGATGAGTGTGTACTTGTATCAGTGATTATATATGAGAGTAAGTATGCGTTTGTTTCTGTATGAATAAGTGATGTGGTGTGTGTATAACTGTATAGGTGAGTAAATGGAAGTGTGATTGATTCTTTGCATGACTAGGTGTGTGAGTAACTCTGGATGAGTGGTGGTGTGTGTGTGTCTGTATAGGTGTATGAGTGCATATGATAGTGTTGTATTGATGAGTGACTGCATGTATGAGTGATTGTAGGGGTGAATGAGTGGATGTGTGTGTAGACCTAGGAATCCGTGAGTGCGTATGTAGTAACTGGTATTGGTGTGTCGATGGTTTCGAAAATGGTAGTCTGTATTTTACAGTGGGTGTATCAAAGGTTATATTAGGGTGTGAGGAGGTGCATCAGATTTTCACGTGGATGATGTCATCAGTGATGTCACTGACCATGTCATGAATGATGTAATATGTGACGTCATCAGCAGTGCATTGCGGGGCGCGAGTTCTAGTTAGCTGAACTAACTATAACGGCGGAATTTCTCTGGTTTTGTACGAGTGAAATGTCCAACTAACTATAACGTCCCTGAAACCTATGGTTTTTTCAGTGAATTTCTAAAGTTTTTTAAATGCTAATTTCTAACTATAACGTGCCTGAAACCTATGGTTTTTTCAGTGAATTTCTAAGGATTTTTAAAAGCTAATTTCTAACTATAACGTGCCTGAAACCTATGGTTTTTTCAGTGAATTTCTATGGTTTTTTTAAATGCTAATTTCTAACTATAACGTCCCTGAAACCTATGGTTTTTTCAGTGAATTTCAAAGGTTTTTTAAATGCTAATTTCTAACTATAACATAGCCATCTCGTTTTCAGAGTGGTGGAGAAAGCTGAGCGTGGCCTCCAAACACCTTTTAGCAATCCCACTGTGTGGGATTTACTGGAGGTAACAGGAGGAGTAGTTAGCCCCCAACGTCAACCTTGGGGGCCAACTACCCCTTTTATTACCTCAATAAGTCCCACACAGCAAGATTGCCAACTTGTTATATCAGGCCCGCCCCCCCTCCCTGCACCACTGGGCGCGTTGTAAATTGGGGGATTAATTCCCCTTGAGTCCTGAGGGTCCCTGGGGGCCAACTAGCCCACCAGGTACCTCCAGTAAGTGCCACAGAGCTGCTTTGCAGAGAGGTGTAAAAAGGGGCGTGGCCTCAGAACACCTCTCTAAATACGTATTTAAATATTAAGTGCCCCGGGGAGGTGGTGGTCCCCGGGGCTCCGCGAGGCCCCCCGCCCATTTTCATCAATGCCCCGAAGAGGTGGCGGTCCCCGGGGCAGCGTGGGGGGGGGTTGGGACCCCCCCACGCATTTATTTTGAAAGCCCCGGGGAGGTGGCGGTCCCCGGGACTGCGGGGGCCCCCGCAAATGAAATACACATTGCCCCCGGGACCTGGCCCACCCGGGGCCCTCATTAAAATGAAGCGCGCTTCATTTTTAAAAAAATTCAGAGGGATTCGCGACCCCAACGCGAATTCCGCCAAAATTATCTTTTAAAAAAAATGCTTTTTTGGGCCCTGGGGGTCCTTGTGGGACCCCCTGAGCAGGCCTAGGGGGTCAGGGTGTTTCTACCCTGCCCCATTTTCATGTTTTTTATCTTTGTTTCACCCTTTTTCTTGTCACTCGGTTTTACCGAGTCACAAGATGGCTGCCAACAGTTCCTTGTTTGGAGTGTTGGCAGCCAATCAGAGTGAAGCTCGTGCTCGGAAGGGTTCGCGAACCCTCCTCGGTGCTCAGATATCGATATTTTTTCTTTTTTAAATTTCTCAGGAACTACTGAACGGATTTACACCATTTAACAAAAGGGCGCAGTCTAAACCAAGACCTACCTTTTTGCCAAATTTGGTGCAATTCCGTTCAGCAGTTCAGGCTGTAGCCTGTAATAAATTTCCTATGGAAATTAACATGGGGAAAACGCGCTTTGGGACCGCCCTTTTTTCTCGGCCCCCGCTTGACGAATCACCCCGAAACTTTCAACACACAGACTGAGCGCTCCAACCATGTTTTTTGGAAAATTTCACGAAGATTCGTCAAACGGCGCCAAAGATATTGGCAAATCAAAAACGCTTTTCCTATGGTAACTAGGTCCCAACTATAACTACCTACTGGCGACTGCCAGTAGGTAATATATATATAATGTGTCTCTTGAAAATGAAGCAGTTTGCCTTTCTCCTTTTTGCTGAATTTGTTTTTGATGACCTTAGGACTCTGAGCACTTTACCACTGCAAACCAGTGCTAAAGTGCATGTGCTCTCACCTCTAAACATGGCAATATTGGCTCATACCCAATTGGCATATTTAATGTACTTATAAATCCCTAGTACAGTGCACTACATGTGTCCAGGGCCTATAAATTAAATGCTACTAGTAGACCTTCGGCACTAATTGTGCCAGCCACTTAAGTAGCCTTTAAATGTCTCAGGCCTGCCATTGCAGAGCCTGTTTGTGCAGTTTACCCTGCAATTTCGACCTGGCAAAATAAACCTTTTCAAGAAAAGTGGTAGAATGCTCACCAAAAACAGTTTAAACCATAGTAGGCAAAGGTGCTCAAAGACAAAATGTTTGGCGTGCAGCCTCAGCCTACGCTCTGTCCCAAAGCACGAATTGCAATTGAAAGACCAGATGGTGCACTGTCCCGCAGCAATCCGAGATGCACAGCCGTAAAGCGTTGAACAAGAATCCATAGTAATCAACATTTTATTCAACTTTTTCTATGTTTTCAAACTTCATACAGCTGCGTCGTGATTTCAGTCAGTCTTCAAAATGCTAGTGAAAAGCTCATCCGGGCTTCTCTCCACAGCATGTCATTTTGCCTTTGAGCACCTATGCCTACTATGGTTTAAACAGTTTTTGGTGAGCATTCTGCCACTGTACTTGAAATATTTACATTGCTGTCCCGCCAGGATAGTTTGCACCCACTTATCTTGGGTTACTTGATTATACCATATTGGAGGTCATCTGAGCAGACTATATTGTATTAAGTTCACCATTAAGAGCCATCTTAAAAATGTTCAAACCACCAATTACCCGCGGAATATTATGTTTAAATGCAAATGTTATTGTCTGGGGATTTCACGTTTTGTTTACAGGTATTATTACACCGTTAACTCGCATATTAATTCTCAGTTTGTGATAAGTGTTTGCAAGGTTTTTTTGGAATATATTTTACAGAGCATTTATAATTAGTTTCCTCTCAGCGTTACCGGTACAGCTTATTGTTTTAGACAATTGGATGCTGAGCACAGTACATTTTAATATTGGCCATCTTTACAATTTTTCAATGCACATGAATACCGGGGTTTATGTTTTTTTAGGTCTAGGATTGGGCGTTGGTCACGTAGTTTAGTTTCAAGGTACGGCTTGATTTTAATTGTATTGTAATTGCATTTATATAGCGCTTACTACCCCTGACGAGGCGCTGATTGGTTGTAGCTGAGGCTTGCACGCAGGGTCTGTTAAAATTAGTTTGCTTAGTGCACAATTCTGCATGCTGTGCGAAAGACACCACCGGTCTCGTTTTTGATTAATGGATTCTACATCAGCACTGTTGACATCATAAGTTCTTTGCTTTGTTCACACTGGGATGTTTGGGACTCAGCTGTTTCACTTTGACAGCATTATGAGCAAGGCGATTATTATATGACAGCATTATATCCAGCATGATTTATTTCATTTTGTTCTCAATAAAGCACGGTCATTGGCATAATCAATTTTTTACGAACCCAGCACAAGGTTAGTGGTGTAATTTTGCACAGCAAGCTTTCATTTTTGCACTACCTCTTGTTAAAAGGCACGTTATACTTTGAAGTTTGCATTTATGTTTTTCGGACATGAGGACCTTAAATTACTGATGGATCTTACTGTATATTGTACATTGCAGTTACCTCTGAAGAAGGGCTAGCCGCCCGCAATGCATTAGGTATATCAGTATGGGCACTTGGGATGAGAATGTGAATTTCGACATGCTGTGGAGAAAAGCCCGGACGGGCGTTTTACTAGCATTTTGAAGACTGAAATCATGACGCCTCTGTATGAAGTTTGAAAACAAAAAGTTGAATAAAAGTTTGATTACTATGGATTACATGGATTCTTGTTTGTCGCTTTATAGCTGTGCATCCGGATTGGTGCGCGACTGCGCACCTTTTGGTCTTTCAAAATAAACATTTTGCCAGTCAGGCCTAAACCTTCATTTTTAATACATACAAGTCACCCCTAGGGTAGGCCCTAGACAGCCCAAAGGGCAGGGTGCAATCCATTTCAATAGCAGGACATGTACTTTAAAAATGTATATGTCCTGGTAGTGAAAAACTCACATTCATTTTTCACTACTGCAAGGCCTATATCTTCCATAGGATTACAATGGGATTACCTTATTACATTTTATAAGTGTAATTTCCAAATGAGAAAATATGACGGATTCAAGTTTGGTGTCTCTGGAATCCTAATTTAAAATCCTAACTTATAGTGAAGTCGGATTTTAAATTACAATTCTGAAAATGGCACTTCTAGAAAGTTGCCATTTTCTTGCCTTAGCCATTTGGTGCCTGCAGCCTGTCTCTGGTCACATGACTGGGTGTAGTTGGCAGTTGGGCTTAGTGTATTCCTCCTAGATAGCCACACACAATGGGAGTTTAGGTGTGACAGTGTACAGGATGGGTGGGAGGATCTGGGCCCTGCCTCACCTACACTTTAAAAGGTTTTGTCCTGTACCCACAGAAAGGGCTGCATACTCTCTGTAGCGAGGGCAGAGAAGGCAGGGCATCGGTGCACTTCAAAGGCAGGACTCTAGAAGCACCCCCCACTTCAAAGGCACAACTGGGTATAAAAGAGGGACCTCAGATACCACCACTTCAGTACACTTCTGGACCTGTGGATACTCTGCCAGGAAGAGGGACTGCTGTGCTGCTGAAGGACTGCACTCTGCCGTACTCCTGCTTTGCTGTGCTGATCTGCTGCCCTCTTGCCTAGAAGTACTAGACCTGCATCTCATGAAACCAGACCCAGAGTGACTCCAAAGGCTAGTTGGCTGGCCTCCTGATCTGAAGTCTCAGGGCCATAACAGGCTTCCAACTTCCTGCGCCTGGACTCAGCCATCTGCAAGTCTACACTGAAAAGTGGTGCCGCCCCAGTCCTGGACCCTTGGAAGTGGGTCCAAAGTGCTTGCCAGCGGAACTGATGCATCTTCACTGCTGAACGGCATCCCCTAGCAGAACAAATGCATCTCCTCGGCTGAGCGGCGCATCCCCGAACAGAACTGATGCATCGCCGCTTATGTGTGGATTGGAACCGTTGCAAAAGACCCACGCCTTAGCACCGCAAGTCCTCAGAACCGACGCATTGACCCAATGGCTTGGCAGATCCAGTCCAAGTCCTCTTATTGACAGCAGCCTCGACGATGACAGTGCCGGACTCTGCATCACAGCCGCACCGCTCTTCAGAACCGATGTATCGCCAACTACGCACCGCACCCCCGATTCCGGACTTCGTATTGCAAGCCCCGTCGACGGGATCCTCGACAATGATGCAACAGGACCGGATACCACTGCATCTCGGAACTGACGTATTGCTACGGCTGCACAGCGCATCTTCACCGCGGATCCACCCAACGCTCCACAACGAGGATTTAAGGTACTTTGTTCAGCGGGCCTAACTGGGTCCCTGTAGCCGGCCCGCACGCTATTGCGGTCGGCCTGAACTTTTGACTTTGTCCCGCTCTGGACTGACCAGATACCCCCCAATAGCTTTTTGTGGTTCTTGGAGCTATTTTTACTTAAACTTTGAAATTCAATATCTTTAGTTCTACTAATTGGATTTTTGTCGACTTGGTCTTGTTTTATTTATTAAACTAACCTCTATTTTTCTGACCTTTTGTGTGGTGTTTTCACTGTTTGAAGTGTTGCACAAATACTTACACACTACCTCCAAGTTCAGCCTGACTGCTCTGTGCCAAGCTACCAGGGGACTGAGCACAGTTTTTTTAGGGGCTTGGTTGTGCCTTACCCCGACTAGGATTGTGGTTGCTGCTTGACCAGAACTCACACCCCAGTCAACCAGTAGCCCAATTTCTAATTTTATATATATATATTTTTTTTCCCCCCTATTAGCGATAGCCAGTCATAGTTAGGACCAACTTTTCCCATAGACAAAGCGTTTTTTGTTTTGCTAATAACTTTGGTGCCGTTTGATGAACCTTCACGAAATATTCCTTAAAAATTGCCCTACTTTGCCTATTTCTGCACATAACGTTTTGGGGTGATTCGTGAAGCAGGGACCGAGAAAAAGGTGGGGGGTGGTCCGAAAATGCTCATCCCCCATGAAATGTCCATGCAGTTTTTTTTAATCATGGCTACAGCTTGAACCGCTAATGTAATTACACCAAATTTGGCAGAAAGCTAGAGCTTGGTCCAAAAAGATCTCTTTTTTAAATTTAGTGTAATTCTGTTCAGTAGTTTGGGGTTTATTAAAGAAAGAAATGTATAGAATCTAGGGACGCGGCTCCTCCATGGGGGATCCACAGATCTGAAGCCCAAAGGGGGGAAAAAACATCACACCATATCCCCGCCGCACACAGCCATAGGCTGTGCGCAGCGTGTGGTTGGGTGCATGTGGGGGGATTGGCACACGGTAACGTACAGTAATTATATATTACTTTACACACAAAAAAAACCATACAAATTCTCCGAAAAAAACAAAGGTTACAGGGAGATTCATACTTGGGTTCATGTTTTACCCATACAAAACCATAGCAATTCGGCAGTTATAGTTATCTAAAGAAACTATAACTTGTGTCATTAAGTAACTTTAGGCCATGAGTTAAAGTTTCTTAACATAAGTATAACTATAACTGCCAAATTTCTATGGTTTTATGTGGGTAAAACATCAACTTAACTAGAACGTCCCTGTAACCTTTGGTTTTTTCAGTGAATACACATATATATATATACACACACACAAAACAGCAATTTGTCAATGGTTCTCTCAATCGCCTCCCTTAAGCAGGCATTCCCAATGCTCACAAGTATGTCAATGTACACATGCTCGATGTTAAGTTTGTTGCAGAACCATAAATATGACCTATGTTGGGAGCTCAATTTGTTTAGGGGTGACTGGCTGCAACATGATGGGATGCAAGACCTCCCTATAAGGGACATATACCCATCTCTTCCACTGATATCATTACATCTCCAATAGGAATCCACACATTTCAGACATCTGGCCAATGGTCATGTAGCTTGAACCCGGCACCCACTAGATAGAACTGTGGGGGAAATCAATTTAATCTCTCGGACCTTCATATATTCTGGGCTAGACCATATATCTATGGAGACCAACTGATTAAGATGAAGTTACTTACTTTAGGTAACAATATTTCTGGTGGTTACTCCATCTACCTGCAGATCCTCATCTCATGAATGCAAAATTCAATCCAGAAAAGTTTAAATAACTGCTGCGCAGGTATGTGGCACCACAGCTCCAACTTCATTTTGGTGTGCTCTAAAGTAACTATAACTTGCACCTTCACCATGCACTGCTAATTACCTCCTTTATTACATGACTCATGACATCTTCTATGAGATTATTGATAACATCACTAACATTTGAAATGACATCATTGGTGACAAAACCGTGACGACCGAGATGATGGCTCGAGCTATGGTTACTTTAGAGCTTGAGATAACTATAACCTGTGAATTATAGGTGTTTTGTTTGTTTAAAACAGTATGTTTTTACTGACATTTCCACCTAAATATACACCTCATTAACTTTTGTGTGTGTGTGTATATCTCAAACACAAAATCCCAATTGCAGCAACTTCCAAAGAAGCGGGCACGGACTCCAATCGTTGC
The DNA here is from genome assembly GCA_963921515.1 of Calotriton arnoldi. Lineage (NCBI taxonomy): Eukaryota > Metazoa > Chordata > Amphibia > Caudata > Salamandridae > Calotriton > Calotriton arnoldi. The sequence continues at coordinate 943,609 of CAWUFW010004200.1, forward strand.
GGTGCCAAAACTGTGTTTATTAAATATTATTGAATTCTGTCCATATCATATGTGTGTATATATATATATATTCACTGAAAAAACCATAGGTTTTAGGGACAGTTATAGTTAGTTGGACATTTCACCCGTACAAAACCCGTGAAATTCCCCTGTTATAGTTAGTTCAGCTAACTATAACTCGCGCCCCCGCAATGCACTGCTGATGACGTCACATATTACATCACTCATGACATGGTCAGTGACATCACTGATGACATCACTCATGACATCATCCAGTGACTGTGTGTTTCTGTAAAGTTTAAATATGTTTAATATATATAGGGAAAGGCGTATTGAAGAATGAGTGGGTGTATAAGTGTCTGAATGGATGATTTAGTACGTGAGTGACTGACTCTACAAGTGAGTGATTAAACGTATCTTACTGAATGCATGGGTTAGTGACTAAACTGTGTGAATGTCTGTATCCGTCTGTTTGTTGGTGTGTAAGTGGATGCATGGATTTGCGAATAGCTACATGAGTGTCTATATGGGTTATTGATTGGTTCTCTGAGTATCTGTATGGCTGCCTGAGTGTTTGTGTGGGTGGGGTGTGTGTGACTCTATACATAGATGTGTGAGTGGGTGATTCACTGGGTGCATGATTTCAAGAGTGCATCTGTGATGGACTGCTTGGGTGGGTGAGTGTGTGTATGGGTGTGTTAGTGAGTGAATGTATATCTCAGTGGTACATGTGCGAGTAACTACATATGTAAAAGGCAGTATATATGTGTGTTAGAGTATTTAAATGGCTATAAGTGAGAGTGTGTTATTGTGAGAGTGGCTGTATGGATGCGTGTGTGCTTGTATCAGTTATTGTATAAGAGCGTAAGAATGTGCTAGTATTTGTATGAGTAAGTGAGCTGGTGTGTGTATAACTGTATAGGTGAGTAAATGGGTGTGTGATTAATTTTTGCATGACTGACTAGGTGTGTGAGTACCTCTATGGATGAGTGGCGGTGTGTGAGTGTTTATATAGGTGTATGAGTGCATATGATAGTCCTGTACTGAGTTACTGTAAGTATGAGTGACTGTACAGGTGAGTGAGTGGATATGTGTGTAGACCTAAGAATCAGTGAGTGGGTATGTAGTTTTTGGTGTTGGAGTGTCTATGGTTTTGAGAATGGCAGTCTGTAATTTAGAGTGGGTGTATCAAAAGTTATATTAGGGTGTGAGAAGATGCATGAAATTATCACATGGATGATGTCATTTGAGATGTCATCAGTGATGTCACTGACCATGTCATGAGTGATGTAATATGTGACGTCATCAGCAGTGCATTGCGGGGGCGCGAGTTATAGTTAGCTGAACTAACTATAACAGGGGAATTTCACGGGTTTTGTACGGGTGAAATGTCCAACTAACTATAACTGTCCCTAAAACCTATGGTTTTTTCAGTGAATTTCAAAGGTTTTTTAAATGCTAATTTCTAACTATAACGTGCCTGAAACCTATGGTTTTTGCAGTGAATTTCAAAGGTTTTTTAAATGCTAATTTCTAACTATAACGTGCCTGAACCCTATGGTTTTTTCAGTGAATTTCAAAGGTTTTTTAAATGCTAATTTCTAACTATAACGTGCCTGAACCCTATGGTTTTTTCAGTGAATTTCAAAGGTTTTTTAAATGCTAGTTTCTAACTATGCCAACAGAGGTAGGACATGTGAAGAAAGAAGAAAAAACGCACAGAAAGAAGCAAAAGATGTGCAGAAAGAACCAACAGAGGAGCAGAAAGAGGCCTTGTTGCAAAATCATCCTGTGCCCACAACTTTTTCAGACGGGTACTGGTGGTAACTGACTCTGACTAACCAGAGCCAGTGCGCGTTTGCACAGTGGTGAAGGGAGGGGGGCCTGAGGTGACATGTGTGCAAACGCGCCCGTGGCGCGTTTTAAGTTGCGGGATTAAGTCCCCTTGAATCCTGAGGGTCCCTGGGGCCCAACTAGCCCCCCAGGTACCTACAGTTAGGACCACAGAGCTGAGTTGCAGAGAGGCGTTCCGAGGCCACGCACTTTTTTCACCTCTCTGCAACGCAACTCTGTTGTGCTTACTGAAGGTACCTGGTGGGCTAGTTGGCCCCCAGGATTCAAAGGGAATTAACTCCCCAACTTAAAACGCACCACAGGGCGTGTTTGCGCACATGTCACCTGAGGCCCCGCCCCCTCCCTTCCCCACTGTGCAAACGCGCCCCGTAGCGCGTTTTAAGTTGTGGGATTAGGTCACCTTGAATCCTGAGAGTCCCTGGGGCCCAACTAGCCCACCAGGTACTTCCAGTAAGCACCACAGGCCTGCGTTGCAACGCCTGTAACAAATTGTGCAGTTGTGTTTAGGTAGTGAAGAGGGTCGTGCAGGGGGTAGTGTTTTAGGGTAGTGCAGTGGTGTTTGTGTAGTGTAGGGGGTCATGCTGGGGGTAGATTTAGGGTTTAGGATAGTGCAGTGGTGTTTGGGTAGTGTAGGGAGTCGTGCTGGGGGAGTGTTTTAGGGTTTAGGGTAGTACAGTGGTGTTTGGGTAGTGTAGGGGGTCGTGCTGGGGTTAGTGTTTTAGGGTTTTAAGGTTTAGGGTAGTGCAGTGGTGTTTGGGTAGTGTAGGGGATACTGCTGGGGGTAGTGTTTTAGGGTAGTGCAATGGTGTTTGGGTAGTGTAGGGGGTACTGCTGGGGGTAGTGTTTTAGAGTTTAGGGTAGTGCAGTGGTGTTTGGGTAGCGTAGGGGGTACTGCTGGGGGTAGTGTTTTAGGGTTTAGGGTAGTGCAGTGGTGTTTGGGTAGTGTAGGGGTTCGTGCTGGGGGTAGTTTTTTAGGGTTTAGGGTATTGCAGTGGTGTTTGTGTAGTGTAGGAGGTCGTGTTTTAGGGTTTAGGGTAGTGCAGTGGTCTTTGGGTAGTGTAGGGAGTCATGCGGGGGTATTGTTTTAGAGTTTAGGGTAGTGCAGTGGTCTTTGGGTAGTGTAGGGGTTGTGCGGGGGTAGTGTTTTAGGGATTAGGGTAGTGCATTGGTATTTGGGTAGTGTAGGGGGTCATGCGGGGTAGTGTTTTAGGGTTTAGGGCAGTGCAGTGGTGTTTAGGTAGTGTAGGGGTCGTGCTGGGGGAGTGTTTTAGGGCAGTGCAGTGGTGTTTAGGTAGTGTAGGGGTCGTGCTGGGGGAGTGTTTTAGGGTTTAGGGCAGTGCAGTGGTGTTCGGGTAGTGTAGGGGGTCGTGCTGGGGGAGTGTTTTAGGGTTTAGGGTAGTGCAGTGGTGTTCGGGTAGTGTAGGGGGTCATGCTGGGGGTAGTGTTCTAGGTTTTAGGGCAGTGCAGTGGTGTTCGGGCAGTGTAGGGGGTCGTGCTGGGGGTGGTGTTTTAGGGTTTAGGGCAGTGCATTGGTGTTCGGGCAGTGTAGGGGTCGTGCTGGGGGTGGTGTTTCAGGGATTAGGGCAGTGCAGTGGTGTTCGGGCAGTGTAGGGGGTCATGAAGGGGTGGTGTTTCAGGGTTTAGGGCAGTGTAGGGGGTCGTGCTAGGGGTGGTGTTTCAGGGTTTAGGGCAGTGCAGTGGTGTTCGGGCAGTGTAGGGGGTCATGCTGGGGGTGGTGTTTCAGGGTTTGGGGCAGTGCAGTGGTGTTCGAGCAGTAAAGGGGTCATGCTGGGGGTGGTGTTTCAGGGTTTAGGGCAGTGCAGTGGTGTTCGGGCAGTGTAGGGGGTGGTGCAGGGGGTGGTGTTTCAGGGTTTAGGGCAGTGCAGTGGTGTTCGGGCAGTGTAGGGGGTGGTGTTTCAGGGTTTAGGGCAGTGCAGTGGTGTTCGGGCAGTGTAGGGGGTCATGCAGGGGGTGGTGTTTCAGGGTTTAGGGCAGTGCAGTGGTGTTCGGGCAGTGTAGGGAGCGGTGCAGGGGGTGGTGTTTCAGGGTTTAGGGCAGTACAGTGGTGTTCGGGCATTGTAGGGGGTGGTGCTGGGGCTGGTGTTTCAGGGTTTAGGGCAGTGCAGTGGTGTTCGGGCAGTGTAGGGGGTCGTGCTGGGGCTGGTGTTTCAGGGTTTAGGGCAGTGCAGTGGTGTTTGGGCAGTGTAGGGGGTCGTGCTGGGGCTGGTGTTTCAGGGTTTAGGGCAGTGCAGTGGTGTTCGGGCAGTGTAGGGTGTTGTGCTGGGGCTGGTGTTTCAGGGTTCAGGGCAGTGCAGTGGTGTTTGGGCAGTGTAAGGGGTCGTGCTGGGGCTGGTGTTTCAGGGTTCAGGGCAGTGCAGTGGTGTTCGGGCACTGTAGGGGGTCGTGCTGGGGCTGGTGTTTCAGGGTTTAGGGCAGTGCAGTGGTGTTCGGGCAGTGTAGGGGGTCGTGCTGGGGCTGGTGTTTTAGGGTTTAGGGTAGTGCAGTGGTGATCGGGCAGTGTAGGGGGTCGTGCTGGGGGTGATGTTTCAGGGTTTAGGGTAGTGCAGTGGTGTTCGGGCAGTGTAGGGGGTCGTGCAGGGGCTGGTGTTTCAAGGTTTAGGGCAGTGCAGTGGTGTTCGGGCAGTGTAGGGGTCGTGCTGGGGCTGGTGTTTCAGGGTTTTGGGCAGAGCAGTGGTGTTCGGGCAGTGTAGGGGGTCATGCTGGGGGTAGTGTTTCAGGGTTTAGGGCAGGGCAGTGGTGTTCGGGCAGTGTAGGGGTCGTGCTGGGGGTGGTGTTTCAGGGTTTAGGTCAGTGGTGTTCGGGCAGTGTAGGGGGTCTTGCTGGGGGTGATGTTTCAGGGTTTAGGGCAGTGGTGTTCGGGCAGTGTAGGGGGTCTTGCTGGGGGTAGTGTTTCAGGGTTTAGGGCAGTGCAGTGGTGTTCGGGCAGTGTAGGGGGTCGTGAAGGGGGTGGTGTTTCAGGGTTTAGGGCAGTGCAGTGGTGTTCGGGCAGTGTAGGGGTCGTGCTGGGGGTAGTGTTTCAGGGTTTAGGGTAGTGCAGTGGTGCTTGTGTAGTGTAGGGGGTCGTGCTGGGGGTAGTGTTTTAGGGTAGTGCAGTGGTGTTTGGGTAGTGTAGGGGGTCGTGCTGGGGGTAGTGTTTTAGGGTTTAGGGTAGTGCAGTGGTGTTTGTGTAGTGTAGGGGTCGTGCTGGGGGTAGTGTTTTAGGGTTTAGGGTAGTGCAGTGGTGCTTGTGTAGTGTAGGGGTCGTGCTGAGGGTAGTGTTTTAGGGTTTAGGGTAGTGCAGTGGTGTTCGGGCAGTGTAGGGGGTCATGCTGGGGGTGGTGTTTCAGGGTTTAGGGCAGTGCATTGGTGTTCGGGCAGTGTAGGGGGTCGTGAAGGGGGTGGTGTTTCAGGGTTTAGGGCAGTGCAGTGGTGTTCGGGCAGTGTAGGGGGTCGTGCTAGGGGTGGTGTTTCAGGGTTTAGGGCAGTGCAGTGGTGTTCGGGCAGTGTAGGGGGTCATGCAGGGGCTGGTGTTTCAGGGTTTAGGGCAGTGGTGTTCGGGCAGTGTAGGGGGTCGTGCTGGGGGTAGTGTTTTAGGGTTTAGGGTAGTGCAGTGGTGCTTGTGTAGTGTAGGGGGTCGTGCTGGGGGTAGTGTTTTAGGATTTAGGTTAGTGCATTGGTGTTTGGGTAGTGTAGGGGTCGTGCTGGGGGTAGTGTTTTAGGGTAGTGCAGTGGTGTTTGTGTAGTGTAGGGGGTCGTGCTGGGGGTAGTGTTTTAGGGTTTAGGGTAGTGCAGTGGTGCTTGTGTAGTGTAGGGGTCGTGCTGGGGGTAGTGTTTTAGGGTTTAGGGTAGTGCAGTGGTGTTTGTGTAGTGTAGGGGGTCATGTTTTAGGGTAGTGCAGTGGTGTTTGGGTAGTGTAGGGGTCGTGCTGGTGGTAGTGTTTTAGGATTTAGGTTAGTGCAGTGGTGTTTGGGTAGTGTAGGGGGTCGTGCTGGGGGTAGTGTTTGAGGGTTTAGGATAGTGCAGTGGTGCTTGTGTAGTATAGGGGGTCGTGCTGGGGGTAGTGTTTTAGGGTTTAAGGTAGTGCAGTGGTGTTTTTGTAGTGTAGGGGGTCATGTTTTAAGATGCAATGCTCCAATACCTGACCAGTCTGCACTACATAAAACTGCAAAAACTAAAAATAAAAAGTGTTTTGCACACTTTTGTCATTGGGCTATATGTGGGCTACATCTGGGTAATATTTGTGCTACATTTGGGCTCTTTTTTCACTGGTGGCCATCTTGGAAGACTTCTTTGTTATGAAGTTTCCTAATTTCTTCATTTACTGCAGTCTCCTCAGTAGGAAATGCTTTCAGTTTTTTACTTTGATTCCATCAAGAAGGCATTCAGATGTGTCTCACATCTGCCATAAATTCAGAATGTTAGCACTCTAGTTGCTCATTAGATCACTGGAGTAAAGCTACTGCTCACCAGGGAGTTAACTGGTAGTCTGCTGCTGGTATTGAAAGTGATTGTTTCAGTCTGCATGTCAGAATTTTCTAATGAAATAGAAGAGGATTTCAGATCTCACTTAAAACATGCCCTAATTTTTCTTTCTGCAGCACTAACCATAATTTCTATTTCAAAAAGAACCCTCATTTTGTTCCTTTTTAAATTAAATGTTTTAAGTGTTACCGGTTTATTCCAATCAAGATGGCTTCAGGTGTGCCATACTTTTGTCATAAGTAAGGCTGTTAGCGCTCTAGTTGTTCTTTAGAACACTCTGGGAAGCTGCAGTAGAACACAAAGGCATCAACTGGCAGGCTGCTCCTGTTGAAATATAACAGGAAGATATTTGAGATCACACTTGAAACATGTCCTAATTTTTCTTTCTACAGCACTAACCATAATTTCTATGATAAAATGAACCCCATCATTTTGTTCCTTTTTAAATTAAATTGTTTAAGTGTTACCAGTTTATTCCAATCAAGATGGCTTCAGGTGTGCCATACTTTTGTCATAAGTAAGGCTGTTAGCACTCTAGTTGTTCTTTAGAACACTCTGGGAAGCTGCAGTAGAACACAAAGGAATCAACTGACAGTCTCTGCCCTTGTTGGATGTACATGTTTTACTGAGAATGTCAGACTTCATTCTCACATGAGTGAGAAAGATAATGTGAATTTACAGAAAATATGCTCTCATTTTAGCTTCTGGAGCACCTTCCAAACCTCCATGGGACAAGCATGAGAAAATAGTGTTCTCTCAAACATAATTCATGATATCCCAGCAGAAGGTTTTTCACATGGTAAAATCACCTTAGAATACACCACAATTCCTAAAATTAGTATGGTACCATCAACAAATAAATTCTAATGTAACTAAAGCCTGTTATCACCCTTTATAGTTCTCCTTTTGGTGACCCTCAAAATCTTCTATTCACTACAATGCATTTCAATGAGGTACTATCATTTATATTGGTCCCAAGATGGCTGCCAGCAATTCCAGGATGAAGTGCTGACAGCCAATCAGATCTCACAATGACATGTGTGGTTAGGCTCCGCCCAGATATATATGTGACTTTACTTTTGATTTTCTCAGGAACTACTGAACGGATTTACACCATTTAAGCAAAAGGCACGACACTGAACCAAGGGCTACCTCTTTGCCAAATTTGGTGTAATTCCGTTCAGCAGTTCGGGCTGTAGCTGCGACTAAAGGTTCCTATGGAAAATGAATGGGGAAAACGCGTTTTGGGACCCCCTTTTTCTCGGCCCCCGCTTGACGTATCACCCCGAGACTTTCAGGATAGGAGCGGACCGGAGCGCCCCAACAAGTTGGAAACTTTCGCGAAGATTCGTCAACCGGCGCCAACGTTATTTCAAATAGAATGTCGCGGATTTCCTATGGATAATAGGTTTTAACTATAACTATCTACTGGCGACCGCCAGTAGATAATATATATATATATACATATACACACCGCCACTCTGTAGTTCCAGTTAGAATTCCTCAAACTTCTGACCGTTAATAACTTTGCGCTTGTTTGACATATCTTCACAAACGTTTGTAGACCTATTCCTTTTTCTGGTGGAGTATGCAAAGTTTCGCATTGATTGGTCATGGGGGTACAAAGAAAAAGGAGGGTCCCAAAACAGGTTTGGTCACCAATGCATTTTCAAAGACTGTACTCCAGCGTAGAGCAAAAAAAATGGTTAAATGGATTTTAATTAAATTTGGCAGGAACATACCTTAGGCTGTGTAGATGATTCTTTTGGGTGTTTCAAGAGAATTGGTTCAGTAGTAGTCAAGTTATAAGGCAGAAATACTTAGTGATATCTGTTGTAGCGGTATGCTATGGTACTACCACAGTACATGGCGATGACTTAATAGAATATGATTGGTTAATAAAAGACCTACCAAAATGCAAAGGCAGCCATCTTGATTATAGCACAGTTTGACTGATCTGTGTTTACATAGGAAATACAACATATTTGTTATGCTGTACAGTACAGCAATAAATAAGCCAGTGCAACAAAGGGTGTAGAGGTAGGATAAATTACTTTTATAGGTTTCTACATTTAAAAACACTTTTTACGGAGTACTGTGATACTACCATGGTAGTATCTAGGAAGTACCACGGTGCCTTTAAAATGAATTTTAAAACCATTTCAAATTAAAAAAAATATATACATAATATGTGGTGGCTCTTAAAAGAGCCTTTGGTTGTTTAGAAAAACTAAATATAGTTTAATATGCTGGCCTACATTTCAGATTTGAATGGAATATATGGTTTCCAAAGGTGGTAAAATGGACACCATCTGGATGATATAGTGCAGCTATTGAATATTTGATTTTAAAATGAAAAATAGAAGACATATGATCTTGAGGGCCATATGTGGCCATAACATAGCGGATGTTTATACAGTGCTGATGTTCACATGTACTACTGAGGAAAATAGGGGGAGTAACTGAAGACATCGCAAACCTCTTCCCCCAATCCATGTAATCGTTACCTAAATTAACTTCCAATATGCTTTCTTATTATGCCCTCAGGCCCGAAAAAGAACACGCAGACCAAAATCCCAAACACGAAACATCTTGCTCCTGCACTGATATATAAGGAACAGTCAGCCACAGAAAGAAATATATACAGGGTTACATTATTTGTCAGTAGGAAACTACTTCACATTGACACATTTTTAAAGGACAATGACTGGCTCACATTTATTTTGAGCTACAAATATAGCACAATACTACCAAATTAAAAAATTATGTCACTAAATAAACTAGTCTGCTGCTATGAAGTTCCAGATGTAGTAGAAAGGCATGTAAAACACCCATTTCTGATGACATGATAATCACAACCAATAGAAAAATAAACACATTAAAGACGTAAAGCACTATATCATTGGTTGTTCACACTAACTGGGCTACAAAAAACAGCCTAGTACTACTAAATACATATTTCACATCAAGTGACAATGAAAAGCAACAAAACATTAGATAACACATACAATTAACCCGTTGCGTGCGCCCGTCTGCCAACGGCCGTCGCGAGCACTACCTCTGTAGTGCTGCGAACGTCCGTTTGCCGCCGCGGCCCCGCCCACTCCGCTAAACCGCCGCACCGCGGCGGAATTGCCGCCGCGGTTAAGAAGTTACGCTACATCGCATTGGTTTATAACACCAACTGGGCTATAAACACAGCCCAATACTATCAAACATCAGCAACAAACTGTCACTCTGGTGACTGTTGGAAAGCAATACAACTGTACTTCTACGCAGCTATTACACACAATTTTGATTTAAGTTCTTATAACTCCCATCAATGTATTTCTACATAAAACAGGTATATATTGCTTGATTAAATCTTGATTCCAGACAAAATGAGGGAACTAAAATACAAAACTATTATCTGTTGTATTACAACCATAAGTACTAAAAACTATTTTGGTTTATATATTTCTTGTGACAGATCTCACACTGAAGTCAATGCTCACAAAACAATACCTGAAGAATTAAAAATGGACATTGTAGAATATGGAGGGAAACATTAAAACTATGCAGAACAGAGAAGAAGGATGTCTACTCAAACAAGCCTAATACAAAAATATCTACTATTGGTAAAGAAAAAAGCTACCTTACTACTAAAAGGGTTAGTGGGAATAAATTGGCAAACAAATCACTAGGCACACTTAGCCATCCCAAACAAAGATGTGATTGTCCTTCCAAAATAAATTCACTTTTACAAGAAACACAATTATGTCTATAACTGCAAAGTATTATAAAACTTTGTCCTCCAACATCTCCTTCAAACACCCTTCATAAGGAAAAAGATGACAAACTGATACACAACTATATGTTCAACATATTGTGGACAAAGCATTTGTTGTGAAAAGAAAACTATTTATTTTCATAATGAATCGCAACAAAATCCTGTACCAGTTATTTCAACCTATATACTTATAAGATATGTAAATTAGGTTAAAAAAAAAAAGCTAACAATACTCATCTTCCGCAACGTTTTCCAATGCAGGTGGAGAAATAACTCGAGCACTGAACCATAAATTCCGCCATGGCCGGTCCCAAGCCCAGCTGTGAAAGGAGGAGGGTTATGCGCGCGGCTAGCTACTCCACCATGTAAAAAAATCCTAGCTACAGAAACGTCAACCAAAAGACATTCTTGTCTTGGGGAGAGAGAGAAATCTCCTTCACGGAGAGCTATGACTCCTTGTGGTGAAAGCCAGAGATCCCTGGAAGCCACAAAGCTGATCCACCTGCTTTTGACCAAGACCATCACCATCTGGACATGGAATATGAGGACTATGTACTAGACAGGCAAGACAGCCCAAGTGGCAGCAGAGATGAACAAATACAACCTTGACCTGCTTGGCATCAGTGAGACCAGATGAATACAGTCCAGATAGAAAAGACTGGTTCCAGGAGGAATGCTGCTGTACTCTGGACACGAGGAAAAGAGCGTACCACATACTCAGGAAGTAGCACTGATGCTAACACCAGCAGAGCTCTGATTGCATGGGAAGCCCACGGTCCCAGAATCATCACAGCGACTTTCCACACAAAGAAAAAGAGGATCAACATGAATGCTATCCAGTGTAATGCACGATGGCGTCTATGCACCTACAAATGAAAGCAAAGAGGAGGAAAAAACTGTTTTACAACAGACTCCAGTCCATCCTGGAGAAATGCAAAAACAACAGCTGATGGACAGAATGCAGAACAATGTCATACATTCACCCCAGTACAGAGATCTGGGCCTAAATCCATCGTTTTTTTGCTCACCATGCCATTCCAGTTTGAACCCAGCCATATGCAAATCAGTCTTGACCCTGTGCCTCATGGGAACAGTCCAGCCCGAACTGCCAAGCCAGGTCCTCCCTGGACTGGAAACAAGCATCCTAGGACCGGTTTCGGGTTTCACCCCTCTTCAGCCAGGATAGCTTGATTCCAGTGGCATGGAGAGCACGGGACCCACGTCTGGGCATACCCGTCCCACACGGGGTGACAAATGCAAAAACAACAGTTGATGGACAGAATGCAGAACAATGTCATACATTCACCCCAGTACAGAGATCTGGAGAAATGCCCTGAGAGAGACCTCACTATACTGATGGGGGGACCTCAATTGCAAGATTGGAAGCAACAACAATGGATCTGAAGAACTCATGGTCAACCATGGCCTTGGTGACATGAACAAGAATGGGGAAAGGCTAACTGATCTCTGTGCCCTGAACAGTCTGGTGATAGGGAATAGAGTATTCCTACAGAAAAGAATACATACTGCAACGTGGGTGTCACCAGACCATTCAACAGAGAATCAGACCAACCATGTCTGCATTGCCAAGAAGTTCCTGAGGTCCCTACAGGATGTGAGAGTGATGAGAAAAGCAGACGTGGTGTCAGACCATCACCTTGTCATGGCCAGGCTAAAGCTGAAGAAAGCATGGATGGAACCGACAAACAAACGTCAGCGATATAACTCCACCCTCCTCAAAGATTCACAGAAATGGAGTAAATACTCAGTCACCCTCAGTAACAAATTTCAAGTCCTGCAAGAACTAGAGGACGACAGAGACCCAGTAGAAAGTCAGTGGCAGAAGGTCAAAGAAACAGGGAAATCAACCTGCCATGAGGTACTGGGTACCAAGAAACACCAGCATAAAGAATGGATCTCCACAAGGCTCTCTGTAAAATCCAAGCGAGAAAGGAAAAGAAACACCAGTCGAACTAGAGCAGAAAAAGTGAGCAAAAAAAGTGGAAGCTCAAGGCGAATACACCAAAACCAACAGGAAAGCAAAGAGAAGCTTAAGAGCAGACAAGCAAAGATTAACCAATGGTCTTGCCACAGAAGCCCAGGAAGCAGCAACCAATGGAAGCTTAACAGAACTCTACAACATAACAAGGAAACTCTCCGGCAGATACAGCAAGCCAGAAAGACCTGTTAAAGGAAGTTGGGAAGACAATCATGGGTAAAGTAGGCCAACAACAAAGATGAGTGGAGCACTTTGAAGAACTCCTGTACGTACCAGCTAGTGCTGCAGTCTCCACCAGACATACAGCCAGGTGACAAGGATTTGCTAATCGACTGCTTCAGACCAACCAAGGAAGAAATGTGGCAAGCCATCAAACATCTGAGAAATGGGAAGGCAGTAGGACATGATAACATTCCTGCGGTGGCAGTGAAGGCAGATATAGAAACATCAGTAGACATGTTCTGCCCCATATTTGGAAGAATCTGGGAAGAGGAAAATGTGCCATCAGACTGGAAGGAGAGATCCCATCAAGATCCCCAAGAAAGGTGACCTGAGTATTTGCACAAACTACAGAGGGATAAATCTTCTATCAACTCCAGGCAAAATGTTCTACAGAGTCATCATGAACAGAATGAAGGAACAAGTCGACACTCAGTTGCGAGACCAACAAGCTGGCTTCCACAAAGATAGATCTTTTACAGACCAGATTGCAACCCCGCGCATCGTCATTGCGCAGTCGATGGAATGGAACTCCCCCTCTATGTCAATTTAATCGACTATGATAAGGCATTAGATAGCGTAAACAGAGACCCTTTGGACACTCCACCACCACTACTGTGTGCCAGATAAACTCGTAAGAATTATTAGGAACTCTTAGGAGAGAATGACCTGCAAGACAGTCCATGGAGTACAACTCACAGAAGCCTTTGAAGTAAGGACCGGAGTCCACCAGTGTTGTTTGCTCTCGCCTTTTCTCTTCCTCCTGGTCACAAACTGGATCATGAAGATATCCACAGCAAGAAGAAGAAATGGGGTCCAGTGGACTCTTTGGACGCAGCTCGAATGACCTGGGCTTTGTAGACTACTTGGCCCTACTCTCCCATACCCATCAGCAGATGCAAGAGAAGACCGACAATGTGGCAGCCACATCAGCACAACTTGACCAACATCCACAGGGGATATACCAAGATCCTGAAGGCTAACACGCCCAACACAACTGCAGTCACTCTTGCAGGCGATGCACTGGAAGAGATTTAGGCCTTTACCTACTTGGGCAGTATCATAGACAAGCAGGGCGGCACAGACACCGACGTCAAGATAAGAACTGGCAAAGCAAGGTTTGCCTTCATTCAGCTAAAAAAAAGACCCGCTGCTCCAAGAACCGACTGCAGCAAACCAAGATCAGGCTTTTTAACACAAACGTAGAATCGGTCCTTCTGTGTGGAGCAGAAACTTGAAGCACAACAGTGACCACTACCAACAAAGTCCAGACCTTCATCAACACCTGTCTGAGGAAAATCCTCCAAACCTGCTGGCCAAACACCATCAGCAACCTTGACCTATGGCAGCAGATTTTCCAACTCCCTGCTCAGGAAGAAATCGTTGAGGCCTCGAGGCTGACTGCAAGGAGATGGGTTACACACCTTGAGTCAGATTGAAAGAAAAGCCCAGGACAGGTGGCTGGAGAGTCCTGGTTGATGGCCTATACCTAAGGAGGGGTAGTAGGCATAAGTAAGTACTGAATCATGCTTTCATGAGAGTTACCATCAACAGAAAAATTGTGACCTTCGGTCACAAATGAAGGCCAGTGTTAGGAAGTCCTATTTGATTTGTAGCAGGCACATAAACAAAAAGAAAAATTGCTATCCAATGACGACTTCCAGAGAAAAAGCCTGTATATTGCACTTCTATTTCCAATATTCAAGAGATATCCATTCAGATGCTAAGAACATTCCTGATGGCATTTTAAAATTCCTCAGTACTTCAAAAAATTAAACTACTACAAAACATAGACGTCTGCACATTTTAGATGATTACTAAAATACAAAGACTTTAACTTGTCTCAGAAATTATATGCGTGACACCACATTCCATAACATCAAGATGCTCTCCACACATCATTCCACAATAAGAAAACTTGTGAGGACATTATACTTTGTCAAAACACTATCATTACAGTTAGAACAACTAAATTATCTCCTATTGTAGTCTTATCCAGCATAAGTTAACAGTATTACAGATTACATACCAGGGGTCAGATGTACGACCGTTTTTTGTGGTCGCAAATCAGAAATCAGCCCATTTACGACCGCAAAAAAGTGTGGTGGTATGTACAAACTATTTTGTGAGTCGGTGACTCGCAAAATAGTGTTTGCGAGTCGCTATTAGGAAGGGAAGTGACAAGGGCGTCCCTTCCTAATAGCAAGTCAGAATAGTATGTACCATTGTTTTAGGACCACATTTGTGGTTGCAAAACTCAGTTTACCTCCTACTTCAAGTAGGTGTAAAGCCACTTGCAAACTGGAAGGGGTGCCCAGGGGACCACTAACCCTTTTTGAATGGGTGCGAAAATACTTTTTAAGAACAGGCCTTAGTCGCAGGGACCACTGCCTGCCTTAAAAAATGAAAAAAAGTTTTTTTTTTTTTTTTAAACGCTTCCCGTTTTTCTTTAAGGAAAACAGGCGGCATTTGTAAAAAAGTTGCTTAATTGAAAAATTAAACACAGACATGGGGATTTGCTGTTCCCAGTAAGCCACCATCCCTGTGTTTGCAGGCCATTCCCAATGGGTCCAATTGCGACCTGCCTCATGAATATTAATAAGACAGGCACCTTGCGACCAATTTGAGAATCTCCATCACTGTTTCAGACACTATTGTACATTCCATTTTGCGAGTCGCAAAAAGTTGCAATTTGTGACTTGCAAAATGAAATGGTTGTACATCTGGCCCTAAATACTTTGATGCACTTTGAGGCCAATATTGTTGAGAAGCTGTCTTCACTTAGAATGAAGCAGAAAATGCTTTCATTGACTTCGCCAATTACAAAATAGATATTCTGGAATTACAAGAAAAATGTTTGAAATACCTATCAGATTTGCATTTATTGCTGAAGAACACATTGTAAGAAGCAAGTTAAAATGATTGATCTCCTTGAGAAAACAGAAAATGAAGAAAAAATAGCACAGAGAAATTTTTGTCTTTCTATTTATGGAAGAAAAATACAAATTTAGCAAATATCAGATAATCAGCAATTACCGTTTTGGAACACTAGACCATAACTTCATGCCTTCACGTGGGATTCAAAACGATTTGGAAATGCATCCACTTCCATCGGAACTACAGCAATTTAATTTAGGTGAAGAAATTTAATTTAGATGAAAGCATTTTAATTTAAACTGTCCATCCTTTTCAAACCACAATCGGAAAAAATTCAGCCACATGCATTAGCATTTTAGATTTGACCAAAAACAAACACTGTTGGGATACAACGCAAAATAGAGGAACCTTTAGTTGTTTTAGTCAATGGAGTACCTACAAACGACATTTGGCAACGATTATTAAGCATACAAAAAGTTTAAGAAGCACTACATTACCTTCAGAAAAACAACATACTATAAAGATAGACATTGCTAACTTAATCTCTTCTACATACTTATTGTTTGGGAAAGATAATGAAACTGGACAATTTGCACCCATTAATGAGGAAGAAGCTGAACAAATATATGAACATTATAGTATACACCCACTACACTCAAATAAACAATGGGTGGTGCTTTAGAACCTTATCAGAAGAGGGAAGCTACAGGAGAGCCAATTTGTGTCTGGGGAAAAACTTTAGAAGCCAGATGTTATCGACATTTATTCTGCCACTAGGAAAAGTGGACCGATATGATAATCGTCCAGTACAAATTTCGACATCAGATTACAGAACAACAAGATTTTATGCAAAAGATGCATGCTTTTGTCAAGATATTCCTTACATTTTTACACTACTGTATGAAAGTGAACTTTCAGTCACTTCTTCTGCTCTTGCACATGTTATGCTCAAACTGGAACTAGGTTTACAAATATAACAACACAGGATTTTGTGGAGAAGGTGCATGGTAAAGATGACAGTCTGGAATACAAGTTGAATCAATATTATGGCAAGTCAGCGAGAGACAAATGATTGTTGGTTTAGAAGACATGGAGAATTGAAATGTACGCTTAGAAATTTAGAACCACCTACTTGGTTTATTACTTTAAGCTGTGCTGAATACGCATGGGATGACTTGTATCAATTTCTACTAGAAGCAAATGCTAATATTGTAGCCATTGACACCAAAACACCCTTGGATCCTGCAAATGTTTGCAGATGTTTCAGCCACAAATTTCAAGCAATGCTTCAGTACATAACCAACAAAAGGAAAGATCAGTTGGAGAGGTACTTGATTTCTTTTGGAGAAAAAAGTATCAAGCAAGAGATGCAACACCCAGGTTTGGATATGACTGATTGTGTTCCACATTTTATTGAACATTATGTTACTTTCGACATCCCTAAGAAAGAGTAAAAACAGAAACTCTTTGACCAAGTGTCACGCTATCGATCACATAAGTGTGGTAAATACTGTTAAGAAAATATTGGAACAAATCCAAACATTACTCTAAATGTCGCTTTGGATTTCCCAGACAAATTCTACATAAATGAGAAGTGAACAATTTCATGTCATCTGTAAGACATGTAGCTACTGGGAAATCACCAAAGAATACTTACAATCTTAGGAGATCGTTAGGGTTCACAATGCATCAACAACTACTATCCTTTAATTCTACATGTGGGATGCTAACATGGATATATAATTTGTTGCAGATAACTTTACTGTGGTTGCACGTTATGTTACTTCGTATATTACAAAAGCTGAAAAGACAGCTATGAATGAAGCATGGAGAGAAATATCTGCTGAGCAATCTTTAATTAAAGATTATATTGATTTAGCCTCCAATGCTATCTCACCATGGGATCAGTAGCTATGAGGCATGTGACCGTTTGAGTTCGTCAAGCTTATACTGTAAATCGTGGGCAATAATGTGGCTTAGTTTAGGACTGTCATCATCACACCATAGAGGTTTGAAGAGCCTACCTGAAATTGAATACCTTGCACATTTTGATCCCACTAACGAAGACATTTTGAAAACCAATATGTTGGACATATGTTACTCAAGCGCTCTATGAAGTTGCTCAGTTCTACATATATCAAAATAATATGGCAGAAAATATCAATGCTGGAAATTTTGAGTTTAAGGAACCAATGGATGTTTTATACCTCATTTTAAACCTATTCTTAATAATCATTGCAAACTCATTTGTGACACATGAGAAAAGAAAGTATTCTACTATCTAGTACTTCAACTATTTAAACCATGGAGAAAAGAGGAAGAGATTATAGGCCCATTTGATTACTATGAATTTTATAGACATTTTTATAGACACCTAGTATTTATAAAAATGAGATCTAAGTGCCTCAACTTCAGACTATTTCAATTCCAGATATACTTAGAAATGCTAGAAAAAGAAATAGAGGTTAATAAGATTAATGCAGAAATGAAACACAATTCTCCATCAGTTAATAGTCCTTCCACTTCCATGACTGGTGACCCACTTGGACAACCAATGACTGATAATGAAGCTATAATTGCGATGGACAAGGTTAAGCATGCAATGGATGCAGTCAAAAAGGATGTTCAAATTTTGGATTACTTAGTATCACAATTAAAATCAGAACTACAGATATACCAAGAAATCAAGCAGTCAATGGATCATGGACTTCTACATGATAATAGATTATGTCAATGTACTACTTTTGAACCTACATTACTATATGTGAGAGGCCAAGCTAGAACTGGTAAATGTTGTCTCAGGAAAGTAATAACTGCTTATGTGCCTAAAGCTATAACTTCAAATTTATCTTGTGTAGTTACTGCTCCCACTGGATTAGCAGCACATAACAAACGGAATTACTTTACATTGTCTACTGTTAATGCCTGTGGAGCACGATAAATTGGAATACTTGAAATTGAATACTGATGCATCTCAAAAGCTTAGGAGAGTTCTAAAAAAATGTAATGTTGTAACCATAGATGAAGTCAGCATGGTTTCAAACAATGTTGGTATTTGTTAATCTGCAGATGCAATAAGTACTCAGAGTATCGTATGAAGTCCCCTTTGGAGGAAAACATCATTATTTTGGGAGATTTATTATAAATAACACCTGTAAAAGTAAACACATTTTCAAAAAACGTTTGCAGAAGGAAATACAGAAATCTTTGGTAAGTGTAGGAAATGTCAACATTTGGTTATATTTTAAATATAGAGAGCTAACACTGAATATGAGGTAAGCTAATAATGAAAAATATGTGAAGATATTGATAGGTATTCGGATTAGCATTGTGACGAAAGAAGCAAAGATGATTCTAAGGGAATGAAATACAAGTACGTTGTTTCCCAACCTTCATTCACCGGCTGAAGTAGTGCATTATCTTCTTTCACAATCACAAACCGTGGTTTGTTTATTGCCAACTCTTGCAGAATGTGCACAAATAATAAAATGCTGGAAAAAGAAGACATTTTACATCTCCCTTGTAAAGATAAGATAGTGTGTCACGGACTGAACATATCTATTAGCCAAAGTTTAGCTATAAAATATGGAAACATCTGTGTCACCTACAGCGGGATTGAAGAAAGATTTAAATCAGTGTTAACATTTTTATCTTGTTTTACGCAATTTACATGTAGAGGAAGGACTCATAAATGGAGCTAAGGGATATGTAGTGGATTTTCTGACGTCCGCAAAAAAAGATTTTGAACTTATTCTAGTAAAATATGACAACATTCCAGGGTAAAAAAAAGATCTCTTGATGTGCAGAAATATTCTTACTCATCAAAGATTTATATATTAGAACAGTTCCTCTTTATTTGGCTTCTGCGGTTACAATTCACAAATCACAAGGACTAAGCCTAGATTATGCAATAATTAACATCAGTTCTACAGTATTGAATGAGGCAATGGCATATGTTGCTCTTTGTGTAAAAGGTAAAAAATATCAGGACTATATATTATTAATTTTGATAAGAATTAATGCAGACAGTTGCGATGTGAGGGAATACAATCAATTGTGAAATGTATACGCTGCTCATTTTGGCGACTATCCCATTTCTTTTTACAAGACCTAAGCTGTCTTTCAAAAGAAATAATACATCAAATTACAATTACAAAGAAGATTTGGACCAACCGAAAAAAGAAAAACAAAACACATGGAAATTACAGGACATCAGTTTAAAAATATAAATGGCATTATCAGCTGTAGCAATGTAATTGTTAATTTATTTTTATACTCATCAGTCAAAGAACTAATACAACATGTAGAGCAACCTTTGTGCAAGACCTTAACAAATCTTCATCAACAAATTGTGTCTGACAACCACATATGCCACTGTGCAAGTGGCATTAGAGATAAGGTACGTATGTGTAGAGGTGATGTTCAGTTTTCTATCAATCAACAGCAAGATTCTCAGGAATTCTGTAAGGCTGTTTTACAAAGAATGTTTGACCTCTTTGGTATCAAATACTCTTTGGAACATGAATGATTGTATTTTTTACATTCAAGCACTAGTATTACAGAATTTGAAATATTTGTGTGTATGTATATATATATATATATATATATATATATATATATATATATATAATACCAGACTGCAAATCAATTCCATTTAAAAATGTAACATGTAACTCTGTGCAACCAAACCTTTGTCCATTATATAAATCAGAACTTGTTTCAACCCTTTGTTTAATAATGGTAACTAAATATGTAATGTTCATGATACTAAGATGTACTCTGAATAACAGAAAAATCTATATGTGCATTTCTAACTTTACTGCGTCTCAAATTTCTATGCCAGACTTTTACTTGTACTGCTATTATTCTTCATCATAGCATCATGACACTATACCATAAAGAACACGTTTTGGAAAGACTATGATAACAGTCTTACTTTTAAGCACAGACTGCCAAAAATGTACAAGACAGTTACATCTTAATTTTACATCCACAATTCTAAATGATATTACCATTGGAATAAACCTACAATGCAGTTTGAGAGTTGGACTTCAAGAAATGAGTAGATATGTCATTGATGGCCTAACAAAGTTGATGGCATTTTCAATAATCTACTGTAAATATAGGGATGTTCTATGGTTTACCATATATTATGTTACGTAGAGAGACGTTTTAACAGTTGGACAAGCACAGCATATATGAGTTTTTTTCACAACCCATTAGATTTGTTTTTCCTGTGTTTCATGATGACTACTTCCATATGATCATCTTGAACTTTCAATGTTCTAAATGATGACAAACTAGTGTAGCAGGAATGTTTCATCTGAGAAACACAAAGTGAAAACAATGTATTTTTTTATGTGTAGCATGCATATTATTTTGTGTTTCCGTACTATATGGTGCAGTATTTCACTTTCCGTGGCTCAAGAACATCACCATCCACTGTGCTATAGGATACATCAATAAATTATATCACACCTCACTCAACTCAAACATGTGGCACTAAAATGTATGACATCCAACTCCTCTATATGCCACTCCGCTGTACAGCCCTTCACTGTAACACACTGTATAAAACTCCAGTATCTTACGAAACACTCCAGTGTGCATCATTCCGCTCATCAACAATCTACTCATTCCAGTACAGATAACAGTATATCCAAAATTAATACCCTCAACACTTAACTGAACTACAGACTACTTAACTACAATCGAGTTAACACTTCACTGTATTACACTGTACTCTACTGCATGCCACAGCTTTTAATTTAACCACACATATTTAACTTACCTTTCACCAGTATATTTGAGTCAATAACTTTTTCCATTTACCTGAAAAAAAATGTGTTTGATTAACACAAGCTCTTTATAATTAGAAATATTTAGTTTGTTCTTAAAAGAACTTTTTTTTCTTTTTTGATTTTATGATTTTTTTCCTATAATTTGTTTGTATTTTTAAGGAGGTGCACAGGTCAATGTGACCAACAAAAGAAACAAAACAACTGTATGGACAAGGAGAACAAAGGAGAGGAAAAAAACGTAAGTATGCCGCGTGGGGGTCGGGGGGAACACGTATGAGCCATCACTAGCTCCTGATGGATATTTACGTATTTCTCCCCAGGACATTAACAGTCTTGCAAGACAGACAATATTTGGTAGAGCTTGCATACTGATCCACTAGAAGGTCATCTGGCACAGCGGTACCAGACGCAGGTTTGGAGGGTACAGAAGATTAAGTGGATGCTTGTGGGGCTGCATACGACGCTCCAGAGGTTAAGGGTGTTACAGGGACGGTAGCCGTGACCGCTGCTGATGCTGCTGCAGCCTCCTGCAAATCTACCCCACACCTCCTCTGAGCACGCGCAAATTGTGCGGAGTGGATGGCCTCCAGATGCTTTCTCATGCCAGAACTTCCAAATAAATATTGCTGATGTGTACCATGTGAGATTACTTTCTGGCACAAATTGCATGTGATCAGCTTGGCATTCGCGTTTTTCTCCCCCGGTGAAAAAGAACTGCCATACCATTGACTTCATCTGCATACGGTGCTCGTGCTCTTGTTCTTCTTGCATGATAACTTGCATGATAACCTGCTCTCCTCCTGCTGCAGTCCACGATGTTCTCTCTCAGCCATTCTGACATACATATAGGTTCAGCAATGGGGCTTGTTTTCAAATCCCCCCAAAAAATGCACCTTCCCCTTACAGGCTCACACTGTAAATGATACAAAATGGGTGGCTCCTTCCTATTTCATGTGATTACAAATTTTTTTACCCAATGAAAAAGGTTTTCTACAACCATGATGGTACCGGCGAACTACACAAAAAAAAAAATAATGATCGTGAAGTTTACATTAACAAACTAGGCATATTGTTAAAACAGCCTTTGTGGTTTTTGTTTTTTTATAACCTACATATATAATAACATCCCAAAATAATCTTTTAATCTATTGCTTTATGTGGGTTACAAACATAGCCCAAAATTATGGAAAAATAGCCTCCAACCATACACACTTGAAATTGTGCTAGAAAGTAACAGTCATCAGGCTATAAACCAAGCCCAATACTACTACATTACAGCACAAACTAGACATTGTTCTAACTGCTGGAAAGAGAAAAATTGATTTAAAAATATTACTGAAATAAGTCTGAATAGCTTACAAAACAAATTCATGCTTTACACAGTAAAATGTAATTGAAATTCAATTAAAAAAAACAAAGATTAAAGCTTAGTTATAGTTCGGAATACATTATTCATTATAACAATAGAATATACATTTAAAATACACAAACATTACAAATTGCATAGTTATAACTAAAGTAGATCTCCCAACAATAGTATATCTTTACCTCACAACATAGTACTGCCAAAAAACTTTAACACCACATGAACTATAACTCGCCAATCTGCATGCAGATTGTCATACATGTCATTATAGTTGTGATAGGTATTGGTAGAAAATGTTAAAAGTAACCTAGTAGACGTGAAGGTATATAAAATATAAGCACTGCATTTAGAAGGGGCAAGTTATAGTTCATATGGTGTGTAACAATTTATTGTTCTAATGAATAAATTATTTCTAACTATAACTAAGCTTTAACCTTTGTTTTATATATATAACTTGCTCCTTTCTCTCAAAGAGACCGTGCACTCAAATGAAGGGACATCTCGTCTTTATTCAAGCAATTCCAAGATTTTTGAAGGGACATCTCGTCTTTATTCAAGCAATTCCAAGATACTTTCGGCACTTGCTGTCTTTGTCAATCTTGCTATTTTTAAAAAAATCACCATTTTGATCACCATATTTAAGTCCATCCCTCTCCATAAACAGAGAAAATACTGTTCGTATATATATATATATATATATATATATATATATATATATCCAAGCTCCAAAGTACCCAACGTACAAGGAGCACTCGAACGGCAACATGCTCATGAAGAGCCTTTATGGTATACAATCCGCCGGCACAACGATAACTTTAAGCAGTCCTATTTGCCATGGATGCCTGACGCGTTTCGAAGTGTCCCCATAATGCTCTGCCAGTCGCGGCAGAGCGTCCCATTCAGGGCATTCATTGGAGCATTTAAATAATGAGGGCGGTGTCCTATGCGCCTTCAATTGCCAAAGCCTCTGAAGAGAAGTGGGGACACTTCGAAACGCGTCAGGCATCCATGGCACATTGAACTGCTTAAAGTTATCGTTGTACTGGTGGACTGTATACCATAAAGGCTCTTTAGGAGCATGTTGCTGCTCGAGTGCTCCTTATACGTTGGGTACCTAGAGCTTGGATATATATATAAATAAATAAATATATATATACATATATATATATATATATATAGAGAGGTATACACCATTTTTTGTTTTTTTTACACAGAGTTGTCAGACAACAACCTACATCAGGCTTTCTAATCCTGCTAGGTGCCAAGAGTCCAGCAAGTATCGTCCAGCCAAAACATGACCAAATCAACATCTTCACATTCAAAACTGGACACAGGCAAGTGGATAAAAACTCTTTAGGTCAAGCCTAGGCAGCACGCATGCGCAGTCTTCGAGACATGCGGTATTCACTCTGTGGGCTTTAAACACGCTCAGTCCTTTTCATTGGTTGTTTTGTCTGGTTTTCGAAATTCCTTTGATTTTGTTGGTTAATAGTTTACATATGCCCTGCCTTTTGGCTGTTTTGTTCACACTCTGGAGACTACCCCTGCTACATGGATCCGTTCACTATAGGCCATATGTTTATTTTCGGCGCACTACTTTTTCTTTCCGCTCTCTCCTTGGCGCTCGCATAATGTTCCTCAGACTTCACGGTTCAAGTTTTTTACACAAGTACATTCACTTTCCCCAGTTTCATTTGAACAGTTTGCTGTAAGCACGCCACCTGTGTGCTGTCGCTCACGTATGCTCCACTCTCAAAGTTGACACCTCAAAACTGCGAGCTTGGAAGGCAGCGGGCTGAGAAGTGAGCAAATACAGAGAGATCGCGCCACATTATTGCCCCTCCACACTCCTGTCCCGCTGGCTTTCGTGCACAAACACCCTTATCCATAATTAATGTCTGCTTTTGGGCAGATGCTTCAGGCCGGGGACTAGAGCATCTACTAAGTTTAGGAGAGAGGCAGCAGTATGGTGCAGCAGGTATTTCACTCTATTTTCCGCTTGTTTGTGTTGTGTCACTGCACGATCATTGGTTACAGTGGCCACCTTCGCTGCCAAGATTTTACTAGTTTCAGTTTTCGGGCCGTTTTCTTAATCCCCGCTCTCCTCCCACTAGCTGTTGTTTTTAAACCCTGCAGCCCACAGATCTCCATTATTTTTAAAACCCCCCCGCTCACTTTTTGTTCAAAACCTACTCCAAGCCCTCCTTAACCCACCCTCCCAAACCGTATTGGCATTGCCAAAGCTTTTTTAAAAGCTAATTTCCAACAGTCCTGGTTGGGAATCTTACAGATTGTGCTAAATGAAATGCTTGTGCACAGGCTTGGTTTTCCCCTCAAGGGTTCGCAGCTGTAAAACTCTCACTGCTCGGTTGATTCTCTATTGTACCCACCCTACCCATTTTCATTTCTTTCTTGTGTGTTTTTCAAGCTTAGACCGGTATTTTAGAAGGCGATTATGTCAAAAAGTATGGTGAGCACAGAGTTTGCCCTACTGTGTTGTGCATGTTGCGCGAGCTTCTCTAAATGCAGCATATGTGCGCAATTGCAGTTGCCCTTTCTTGGCCCCTTGACAGCTGTTTTGAGGCTACGTAATCCATCATCAGCATTTGCCATCTCTACCGAAAACAAAGTTGAAGGCAAACTGGTACTCGTGGCTTCTTAAGGACGAGCAGCCCCTTAGTATGAGGGATACAGCGCAATGTGAGCACAGGCATTCCTGTGGGTTGTGCAACACTTTTCCGGATTGGGAGCCAGTGAGCGCTTAGTTGGGATTCCTGGACATCAAGCCGCACAATGCCTGCATGCTTAACTCCCACCATTTAATGCTTAAGATTAGACAAACTGTTCTAGCATGAAGCTATTGAGCTGCCAGGGTAGAGTTTTATGACATCAATTGCCGGGACCGGTTGATGTTAATCTTCTTGACATGCAAATGAACCTAGGTTGAAAAGTGCGTTTTTCCTCAGTGATTTGTCTTGATACGGCTCAGCTGCAACATGAGGGTGGATTGTTTGAATTAAAAGGAGGGTCATATTCCTACTTTGCATTTCACAAAGATCTGGGCGCCGCTGGTTTGTTGGCAGGAAACTGGGTGCATGGTTACTTGTTTTAAAGGAGGCCCGTGCTTGTTTCTATTGTCGTTTAACTATCCCTGGAGTCATCAACACATGCGAAGGCAAGAAGTTTCAAATAGATAAAGACATTAGTGACCTGTGCTATAGAAGCTTTTTATAACAATATCTCACAAAGAAGGCCTCTCGAAGTCTTGGAAAGAACCCTTAACTCCAGAGACAATGTAGATAATGTTCCAACTGATTTTATTTTGCAGTATACAAGGATAGCACTAACGGAAAACCTTTTGTCTAAAAATATCATCTACAAAAAAAAGAAAGACCTGCATGACTTTCGCTCCCAGTATAGGAAATTTATATGTTGCTGATTTTGAGGAGGAATATATCTTTGATGTAAATCAGACCTTTAAAAAAAATCTGATCCATTACTGGACTCGATTTATAGATTTTTTTATTTATATGGAAGGAACTTGAAGATTTCGAAAATTGTGAAATATGGCTCAACAGCCGAGATGAGAACTTTTATTTCACTATGAAGAGAAATAGAAAGAAAATTGAATTCCTAGATTTATGTATCATGAAGAAAAAAAATTAAAAACTGCCTTTTTTACTAAAGAATCTGACCGTAACACATCACATTTTACAAGTCACCACAAAAAAATCTACTGTATGGACAATTTCTCCACTTGCAGAGAAATTGCAGCACAAGAGAAGAATATGATAAGCATGATATGGTCTTGATGAATAAACTCTAGATTAGGGATTAGCCTCATAGGATTGCAAAATTGGCATACAAAAGAGAAAAGTACGAGCACAGAGAACATAGTTTGGAATTAAAAGAAAGGAAAGAATTAAAAAATAGAATAGTGGCAGTATTCCAATATAATCACATGAGCAATAAAATAACAAATCTGAAAAACTGGGATCCACGAAGTCGAAGTAATACAAAATATATTCAAAACCCCCTTTTTAGCTTGTGGAAAGGAAGATTAATAAGAGATCATCTAGTACACAGCTACACACCGAGTAACCCCCACCTCAAACCATTACAGAAATATGGGGTTTTTCTAAAATAAAGGGAAATTATAAATGTGACATGTGTAGTATGTGTCAATTTGCTATTGAGATTCAATCATTTACCTTCCACAATGTGCATAATCGGTTTGGCCCAATTTTGCTGAGGGACAGTTTAATAAGAAAGACCACCACAAATCTGAAGAAACTTTATTTAGGGTCAAAGAAAGTGTGTTTTGATGTTAGTACTGCTCATCAAAAGTTAATATTGTGAATAACCCAATACTGAAAAAAAGGCTCTGAGGAATGGCTGTATGACTGGAGCAATAATAGAAAGTTGGTTCTCTCGACTTGTGCCAACGCTATAAAACAGCTTAGGGAAAGGTGTCCCGCTCAGACACATGTGCAATAGAAAACATATATAGCGCTTTACAGATTGAAAGGATTAGTGACATTTGGCATGCAAACTATTTAAGGAAAGTGTGGCACCATGCCACTCTTTTAGCATGAGTAACATGGGAAGGTGCAGACGCCTTTGGAGGAAAATGAAGACGAGGAAAGGGATTATGTTACTAAAGAGCATAAACAAAAAAGACCTGCAACGCTTTTATTAAAACGGGATTTCTCTAGAAGTGGAACATTCCAGTTAGAGGAAATCGGGACATTTGCACTTGTGCCAGAGATGATTCGTCATTCTGGATAAGGAGCGATCGAGTATGCGTCCTACTGTAAGAAAATCACTAAGTCAAGGTGAGAGTACAAAAAAAGTGATGTAATAAAAGTGGGTTAAAAATTAAAACATGTTGATTAAACTAACAAACAAGTTACTTCCCTCCGGTAAGGCATTATCTGGGAGAGACAGAATCTAGACCTAGATTCCTTACTTTAGAATCCTCCCCCAGGCGCGCGACTGGATCCGGAATTTTTTTCACAGCACGTCCGTGCATCAGAAGAGGGAGTCATGTGACTTTGTATTGAATTCATCACACGATGTGACGACGGAGTTCATATAACCCCCTGCCAACGCGCTGACGTCAGTTTCTTCCGTGAGCATTTTCTGCGCTCAAAAAGTGGAACCACATATTGAAACTGCCTATTGAAACAGTATGCTAAAATAAACACCTTAGTGTCAAAGAATCACTGAAATCATAATTCAGTATGTGAATTGTCACTATGAAATCATTGAGAGCAAAGGTGACTCAGCCTCAAATAATCAGAGTGCTTAATTCAAAATGTGAAGTTTCAAAACAAAATCATTGACACTAAAGAGGACTCGGTTTGCAGAGCGGGAAGGAAGAGAACCATAAGGAATCTGCAGCTAGTTCCTGTCTCTACCAGATCATGCATTACTGAAGGTCAGTAACGTGTTCATATGATAGAGACATCTAGCCACAGATTCCTTTCTTTAGAATTAAATAAAGCATACTCTCCCCGGAGAAGGCTCTGCGAACTGAGACCACTAAAAAGCCTTGAACTATAACAAAACTGGTCTAGAACAGAGAAAAAGACCAGACCTTCATAATAATGTAGGTGAGCAATAATAAGCTCTATAAGAAAAAGAAGAACCACAATAAGTTTTTTTTTTTTTTTTAAACATATTTATTGCAATGACTTAACACTAAGATACACAGCCTTACGCCTACAACCCTGGGGCCGGCAGCTTGTTAGATGAAGGCGTTTTACACAGCTTTATTGCCAACAGCCCATTGGGAAGGCAGCGTCCTGCGCTCATGAGCTACATACATATTAATCAATTGTTCACGTCTTGTGTGCATCAATAAACAAATAATTATAAAAAAACAAACAAACAATATATTATTAAACGTAGTTTGCTACTGTCAGGGAAGCTTACATTCTGCGTCTATCCGTATCCCAGTACCAGCTAATACTTTCCTCCTCTTCCTAGATGTCGCCATTTCAATCGACACCTCCTCTTGAGCCGAACCGACTTAGTATAAATCTAAGAGCAACTCAATTCCCCTAGGTGAATGTGCGTCCGCACTAGTGTATCCTAACTGCTCTCTACAGAGCCGGGGTATACGCATTGTCGCGTGTCTCTGTCGCCATCCCATTGGGCGGACCCTCCCCCTTAGTAAGTAGGTATGTGGTGTACAGCCCCCAGAAATTCTTCGGCCTGCTCCGGGGAGGGAGCAATTCACTGAAGTTCTCCGATTGTGTGCAGCAATATAGCATATCATGTGACCACTGTTTTATCGTAGGGAGGGGGCCCCTCATCCAGCACATTGCTACTCTGCGCTTTGCCATTAGAAGCCCCATGTCCGCAAGCCTGCGTATCGCCTTAGGTAGTGGTTTAGAATATCCCAGCAGTGCCACCGCCGGATCTGGGGAAATCTCCAAGCCCACTATAGTACTCAACTCGCGGAAGATCTTTTCCCAAAAATTAGACACCCCCAGGCATTTCCACGCCAAGTGCATGAAATCTGCTGTCGGCAGTTGGCACCTATCGCAGGTTGCGTCCTCCCTTAACCCGTATCTGTGTAGTCTTTCCGGTGTGTAGTACACTCGATTGATTTATTTAAAGTGGATAAGCCTATGTTTGCCATGCAGTGAAATGCGTCTTGTATTCATACAACAGTAATACCACATCGTATCGTCGATAGTCATTTCCAGATCTCTTTGCCAGGCCAGCCTTGCCTTAGTGTACTGGTTTGCTCTGTGTGACAGCGCCAGCTTGTATGTGTTTGAAACAATCTTTCGGGGGGATTTAGCCTTAATGATATACGACAGCTCTTGCACCTCAGGAGGTTCATTCATATCTTCTCCCAACTGCTGATATAGCGCCCTTCGCGTTCTGTGGAACTGGAAGCTTTGCAGTGAGGTGACTGCTTCTACAGTGTTCTTGATCTCGTCCCATGACTTCGCGGTTCCTTCAGTAAACAAGTCCCCCGCTTTATTAATGTTTAACTCGTGTAGTGCTCGTATAACCCCTTTGTCTCTGCAGGGGGTCAACCAGATCATCCACTCAAGTGGCATCTCCGGGGAATATAGCAGCGCCCCGGCTTGCTGTTGTAGCATACAGTGCCAAGCGTGTCTTGTGGCGTTGAGGGAGTCCAAAATTCCCGTTCTACGGTCTACCGGTTCAAAAATCGTGGCCGGGAGAGGAGCAGTGAAAAGCTTTTCAATACGGAGAAACGGTATGTCCGCCGCTCCATGGATCCAACTGTGAGCATGTGCTCCTTGCGCCGCGCTAGAATATAACAAGTTCTGGTGCGCCCAGTCCCCCCATGTGGTATGGCAACGTGAGTACCCGCCATTGCACTCGCGCCTGCTTGCTCGCCCACGCCAATCGTGTCAATGAGGAATTTACCCTGGCGAAGAAAGATCGCGACAAAACTATAGGGATATTAGCAAACAAGAACAGGAATCTGGGCAATATCACCATTTTCATTATGGAGATTCTACCAAGTAAGGACAGTGGCAGTTTGATCCAAGTTTCTATGTCATCCTCCAGTTTAGCAACTGCAGTGCCGTAATTCTCTCGGAAGACAATCTCTGAGTCCGTGTGCAGTCTGATACCTAGGTATCGAACCGAGTCTACGGACCATTGCAGGGGGTAATCCATCTCGAACTGTGTCGTGACCGGGGTGAGCGGGAAGGCTATTGATTTCGCCCAGTTGACTTTGAGGCCAGAAAGTGCTCCGAAGTGAACCACCTCCCTAAGTACCGGGGATAGATTGTTTTCGGGGTCTCTCACGTACGTGTCGTCCGCGTACGTTGACACCACAATATCGTAGTTCGGAAAACGGACACCTCTATGTCCGTGATATTCTCGAAGTGCGCATGCCAGAGGTTCGGCGACTAAGGCATATAGCGTTGGGGACAAGGGGCATCCCTGCCTGGTTCCCCTGGAGATAGCTATGGGTTCTGTGACTAAGTTCCCCAGTCGAATGCGCGCTGTGGGAGCATTATACAGCACTCCGATAAGTTGTAGTAAAACTGTGCCGAGACCCAACCTCTTCAGTACTTGTCGCATGAAGGGCCATTCTACCGAATCGAAGGCCTTCTCCATATCTAGGAAGACCGCTATAGCCTTGACGTCTTGTTTAACATGTTGCATTGTTCCGAAAACTGTTCTGAGATTGTAGGTGAGGTTCCTGTCTGGTATAAATCCTGCCTGTTCCGGAGCTACCAGCTCCGGGGTCAGCAGTGTCAGGCGGTTAGTCAAAATTTTGGCAAACAGCTTGGTGTCCACATTTAACAGTGAAAGCGGCCGATAAGAGCCACATTCCTCTGTGGTTTTTCCCGGCTTGGGGATAGGGACTATGATTGCTTCCCTCATAGTTGGTGGCATCTTGCCCGTTAGACATAGATCATCGAACAGTGCTGAGATGTGGGGTAGCAACTGTTCAATAAAGGCCTTGTAAAAGCCCCCAGTTAGGCCATCCGTCCCCGGGGCGCTGGATGCTCTCATTCCCGCCAGTGCCTCCAGGATTTCGTCTTTTTCAATGGGATGCATAAGGAACTCTCTATAGTTGTCGGCCAGGAACGGCAGCTTGATATGTTCTAAATAGTCTAGTATTTCGTCGTCCATGTCCGAGGAGCGGGACGCATATAATTTCGAGTAATAGTTTTTGAACCCATTTGCGATATCTGCCTCTTCGGTCATTAGTACACCCTCTTCAGATCGGAGTGCAGTAATCAGGGATTTGCTTCTTTTAGATTTCAAAATATGTGCTAGTACCGATCCTGGCCTGTCACCCTCCCCATAGGTACGCGCTGTGGCATACTTGCCCAAGTGTCTGACTTCGCTATCTACCGTTTCCTGGTATTCAGCGAGTAATCCCTTAATTGCTCCTGTAACATCTGCAGTCCCTCCCATCGTCTGGCGCGCTTCCAGCTCCCTCAGCTGTTGCTCCAGGGCCGCCAGCCTCTGACGTATGGAGCGGAGAACCCCCGAGTGTTTAGCCATGGCAACTCCCCGAATATACACTTTAAAAGCCTCCCATACCGTCTGGAAGCTGTCCACCGAACCTATATTAGTGGCGAAGAAAGTGTATTGCGCCCACCAGCTCCTCTTTAAAGAGGGGGTCCAGCAGTGAATAAGGGGGAAAGCGCCATGTAAAAGGTGGTATAGTTTTCTTGGGTGTGTCTAGTATCAGCAGAAGTGGTGAATGATCGGACAGGGTGCGCGGTAGTATCTGACAAGCAGGGATCTGTCCCATGAGGGACCTCGAGGCTAGCCAGTAATCTATGGTGTGTGTAAATTATGGTAGGCGGAATAGTGTGTGAATCCTCCCTGTTCTGGGTGCCGCTCTCTCCATACGTCCCCCAGGTCTGTGCTGATCATGATACTTTCTAGGGTTCTTGCCGCCGCCGCCGGTTTCCTCATCGGGCCTCCGGATCTATCCAGTTCTGGGTTTCTGACCAGATTAAAGTCCCCACCCCATATAACATGTGCTCCCTCACATCCCTTTATCGTGTTTGCCAGCGCCGCAAAGAACTCCGGGCTATCATAGTTCGGGCCGTAGACATTCACTATCAGCAAATCCAATTCCCTAACCCGGCATCTGGAGATCACGTATCGGCCATCTCCATCCGCAGACAGCAGATCTATTGCGTAATTAGATCTAGGGTTAACCCAGGTCAGTACCCCGCGCGCATGCGAGGTAAAGCCCGAGGCGTTGACATTACCTAGCAGTCCTCTGCCGCGTAGCATCCCGCTGTGTTGCGGTAGATGCGTCTCCTGTAGTAGGGCCACATCGATATTATGTCTTGTTAGGAAGTTCAGTACTTTTCGTAGTTTACGATAGTCGTTAAGCCCTCTAATATTCCACGACAGCGCGCAGAGGGAGTCTATTGCCCTCGGGGCTGACGCCCCGCTAGGTGTCGCCATCTTGCTTTTCGATTCTGGGTATGCATCCTGACCTATGTAGCATGTGCGTGCAATGTAAATCAAACAAATACCACACAAACTTTATTAATACAAAAAACAACAACCTTAACCCTTCGCCTCCCTCCCCCCTCCCACAGCAGACCACCCACAACTCGGTCGCGCAGCATCCCCCCAAAGTGCCCCCCCTCTCCTCCCTGGATCCCTCCCCCTGTGCTCAGTTCACAGTGCTGGTGTCTGTCACTCGTGGGCAGAGGTCACTCTACGAGCTATGTACTATCAAATGTAGCTAATCTTTCGACCCAGCCTCCGCTCGCCGACTGTATTTTCACAGCCTCCACTCCAATACGCTTCGTGTCTAATTATATCGGAGCCGTGAAACTGAAACGATCTGGCCCTCCTGGCTTCTTTTCTGCAATTTGTTTTGGGTCCCTAGGTACACTCACCTAAACCGAGACTGCCCACCAATACCTAGTTCCCGTTAATGTTGTGCCCTTTTGCTCGGTCCTCTGCGATGCAGCCCTGCGTGTGTATATGGATCAGTTCTAAAGTGTTTAGCACGCGTGCACCTCCTATGCAGTCCCGGCACTTCCCAAATAGCTCCTCCGGAGTTGACCCCCCCATAGTGTACCCGGCTGAGAGGCAGTACATCCCCAATGCGTGTCCCCCCCCGGCCCACCGCCTCCGCGTGTCCCCCCAGTACTTACCCGCTGGGAGTGTATGCGGAGCTCTCAGTCTTGTTCGTCGAGCGCTCCTCCCGCCGCTTCATCCATTAGGGGTAGTTCCGGACTCTGTTGCTTCTCTTTCGTCCAACCTTTCAGCGCCTTCTGTAGTACTTTCGGGTCCGTGAAGATGTGGGAGCGGCCTTGTTTGTTCACCCTAAGTTTAGCAGGATACAGCATGGCGTAGTCCAGGCCCAGATCACGCAACTGTTTTTTCATGGGGCCAAACTGTCTTCGTGCATCCTGCACTTGGGCTGTGAAGTCCGGGAAAATCGAAATCCTTGACCCTTCAAATGCCAATTCTTGTTTTTCCCGTGCCATCCGCAGAGCCGCATCTCTGTCCTGATAGTTGAGCAATTTTGTTATAATTGGGCGTGGCGGAGCACCCGGTGGCGGGCGCGGTCCCAGGGATCGATGTGCTCTCTCCACCACAAACATAGCGGAGAAGGCGCCTTCCCCCAGAAGGTTCACTAATAGCTTCTCAACAAAGTGTTCCATATTTCCAGTAGGGGTGGTCTCTGGGAGGCCAGTAATTCGTAGGTTGCAGCGTCTCGTGCGGGCTTCCAAATCTTCCGTCTTCTCTTGCAGGACACGCATGACCCTCCCGAGTTGTTTATGGTCCGAGTCCAGCGTGGTCTGCGCCTCCTCCACCTCCGTGAGTCTCCGATCTGACATGTCCAACATCTCCGTGTGCTTATCCAGACGTTCCGCCATTCTGTCCATGCGGTATGAGAGGGCATCCATTTTAGTGCCTAGGGAGGTGATACCAGACTGCAAGCTTTTTCCATTGAAATGAGCATAGTCCGGATGTCTGGGTCACCTTCCGCAGGTGTTGGCGTCCTGGAGGCCTCTTCGGTCGTGGCGTCGTGCGATTTAGAACGTTTCTGATCGAAGGTGAGCTTCGGTTGCGTTCCATCTGTTCTGCCCATGCTCTCCTTTGGGCGAAGTACGTCCGCCAGGGGCCGCGTTTAGTCTCCACCGGACGTCGCGCCGGCCTGGGTCAGGCAAGGACCGCGCACCCCAGACCACCACCGCTTTGTGTTCGGCTGTAGGCAAGCCCTTTATACCCCGGGGCCGGTTTGGGCGACCGGGCTAGCAGCCAGGAACCTCGCCCGCCACCAGCCCCGCCGTCGCTGGTCTGTAGGCTACGCGGGGGTCAGCGCGCGTCCGTCCGTGCTGCCTCCTGCCACTCTACCTGCCCCAGGTGCTCCCCTGCGTTTCTCCTCCTGGGTCACACTCCTCAATTGGTCTCCGGGGCGTCCCTGGTTCTGTGTCTGGTAATATCTGGTCCGGCCACCAATATCAGCATCCACGTATGCCGGGTGTGAGCCCCTGCTCTATAGTGCTTGGGCTGCAGCTTATGTAGTATCTCCAGCTGGATTCTCGGGGACTCGAGGTCACCAGGTGTGGGCTCCCCGCCGGGGCGCAGGCCTGCGCAGTGTCGCACGTAGCCCTCCGTGCGATGCAATGTCTGGCTCCAGGCGCTGCCCCCCGTCGCAGGGGTCCCAGAGCCGACACCGATCCGCGTAGCAGCGGAACCCCAAGCTGTCCGGGCTCACCTCCAGTCCCCCGCCGAAAGCCGCGGAGTCCCCAGCCCTTCTCCGCGGTGGCTCCCGGCGCCCGCGTGTATCCGTGCAGCCGCGAAGTCCTCCAGCCGGAGTTGTCCCGCGGCGTGGGTGTTCTAACAGCCGGCTCCCCTCAGTGAGTCTTGCGTGGTTGTGCAGCTGTCTCCCAGGCTCCCCCGCAGCCTGCGAAGCCCGATGTCTGGGGCAGTAGGGGTTGGGTAATTCGGGTCGCGTGTGTCGATCTGGGCTTCCGGACGGCCGCGGCTCGTACGCCGACGCAGCTCCGCCTTCCGCTCCACTCTATGCCAGGGATCCCAGGCCCAGCGGGTCGCGTATTGTCCACGGCAATATCTCCGGATCTGTGTGTGTCAGTAAGGTCGGGAGTCGCTCCCCGTGTCGCTAGCGGGTTCCGGTGGCAGGATATCGGCCAGGAAGCAGGTATGACCGTGGAGTCCGTCGGATATCTGCAGGATTATGTGTCGACGATACGGAGCTAAAGGCTCAAGCGGCCATCTTGGCCGCGAGCAAGCTCCGCCCCCCAAGAACCACATAAGTAAAGTCACAAGACATTAAAAAGCATGGGAATAAAATTATCCACGTTAGCATGACAACTATGGTAAAAGGCAACTAACAAGAGAATAGAAAACTATTCGCACCCTAAAGTATGGTGGAACCCATGCATGCTCACCGCATAAGCACTGCGGAAGAACTGCAGTAAGAAAGGTCATAAAGACATAGAAAGCATGGAAAAAAACATTACCCATGAAGAAAGAACAATTGCTAAATTACCCTAAAAAGAGTTATTGGCACATATATCCAGACTCGAACAGCAAGTTCATTAGTTGAAAAACACAAATCAGCAGGGCATGCACTGGAGCAATACCTCTGTGCCATACAGAATTTTATCTGAGCCAAACCTGCTCTGAAGCACAGAGAGGTCCATCACCTGTGGGAAGCATAACAAAAATTCTATTAAAAAAAGTTGCAGACAACATAACGTGAAGAAAGGCGGGGAGGACCCGTCTAGATATGGACCTGTGACCAAAGGTCAAACAAAGGCCCCAACAGTGGACAATAGACCACCAAGCCATCCAACCAGACAATAGCAACCAGTGGCATAGAATCAGTAATAATGCTAGGAATTGTACTAGAGACAATACAAATGCTGCTAGGATATTTCCAAGATATACACTGACATAGGAGAAATATATACCCACCTATGTATTGACAGAAGAAAAATATAACACAGATATAAGAGAAAGCTGAAAAATCAGCCAAACAATACTGACATAACCGTATGGAACCATAGTGGCATCATACCACGTAGGGAAGCAACAGCTATCCAAAACATCAGCGTAATTCAAATTGTCCGAGACACCATTATCGAGCATTAGTTGAATAAGATATAAAGAATGAAAAAGAACCATGATAGCCTAGTGAAAACCAAGGTGAGTACGTGGTCTGACACAGAAATAGAGACCCATCTTCAGAAAATCAATTTTAAAAAAAACATACTGATACCAGGAAAATTTCAAGGATTCCATAAGAAAAGAATGCGACCAATCTGTAAAAGAAACATCAATATGTATGTCATTCAGGGAGCACACTTTGCAAACTGTGAACCTAATTACAAACAACTAGAGCTATGTAAATGAGGAAAAGAAGAGCAACGATCCTGTAAGACAAGAATCCACAAAAAAGAAGAAGCTATGAGGGAAACGCCTAGTCTCCTCAGGGGCCACGCATATGAATACCCTCAGAGAGAAGAAAATGTACATCATTAGAGGGAAATGACCTTCAGAAAAGAAGAAAATCTTAAGTAATAATGCAAAGCATTACAACAACCCCAATAGAGTCGAGAATATTAAGTACCCTTCAAAACAGAAGGAATAGAATTGTTGGAGAGACATGTTTCCCGGAGACTTTGAACAAACCAACCATGTCTACAGGAAGGGGTGGAATAGCCAATTAACAGCAATGGCTGTAAGACAGACCTGAAGAGCAAAACACAAAGTGTATGAAGGCAGACAAGATGATAAGATTGGGGTAACAATGTACCAAGTCTAGCGAAAGTATAAGAAACACTTTATCATATTAACCAAGCCCAAAAAGAGAAGTATTGTAAATAAACACTCTCAAAGGCAATCATATATACTGAGAATCCAGTGTTATGTACATATATCAAAAGTACCTAACAAGGGGTACCAAACTTCACAAATGTATGATAGCGTAAGTCAGAGAAAGAAGTCGACACAGAGGGTGATGCACTGCATTCCCAAATGAGAGCAAATAGCGCACAAGCGTAAATTCCAGCTCAGCACATAGAAATATAGAAATGCTTACATAGCATACTAAAAATACTCCAGAGAGAGTACGGAACGTACCATGAAGGTATCAACTCTTAAGCTTGAGCTCTTCTGCAGAGTAAAGCAAATTGCAAGACCTAGATATCAGGTATGAACCAGATACAAAAATAAACAGCTGAAAGCTCATCGACAGAGCGGAAGGAGAAACTCGCAACTTCAGCACTAAGCAGCAAATAGTAAATAAGAAAGCCACTATTGTGGAATGCAGTTTTAAAGAATAAAACTTCACTGAAATAAGTCTGTAGAATAAATGCACCACTATAATCATAACTGACCGGAAGGAAGGGACAGGAAAAACTGTGTAAAGAACCGCAAGGCTAACAACCATAAACCCCTGAAGGAAGCAGAAACATCACACTGGTTGTGACACGATGAAGACATATTGCAACTCATTCGTGTATGGACATGTCTTTCCACACAAGAAGGAAAAACGAAAGAATCCAACCAAGACCTTCAAAGACAAGTCTAGGCGCCTTTATCACACTGCGCAGATCCGAATCGCCTTAAGGCCGAATCAGCATGTACACCAAATAAAAGTACACTATCAAACAACATATCTTTCAGGCTATTCTGTACATGCTCTGAAAACCCAGACTGATGCACCCATGCATGTGTGCGCAGTGCAACTGACTGAGCCATAGCTCTACCCACGTTATCTGTGGTGTCCATACCACATTTAATGGTGAATTTTGCCACTTCTCTGCCTTCCTGCACCAACTGCAGCAGTCCACGTTTGGCTTCCTCTGGAAGAGAAGGCAGCAAACTCTCCATTAAAGCATGGGAAAACCTGCTGAGAACACATGTATTTCAAAGACCGTAATGCTGCACTAACAGAAGAGAAGATATTTCTCCCACAACTTTCCAGCCAACTAGACTCAGCACTTGGTGGAACTAGAGGGAGGACATTTGGGTCCGCAGAGGTGGTAGCTGCTTGCACAGCCAGACCTTTTGTGGAGGGATGTTTTAAGAAGCAAACAAGATCCCCAGGGGCGGGCCGATGCCTATCGGATACATCCCGGTCTACTGGCATTCCGGTTACCGGCCTTGCCCAGGCTCCTAAAAGATGTTGTGTAGAGACTCATTATAAGAGTAAAGGCTCCACTCCCGTCTCCCCCTGGTGAAAAACATTCACTAAAGAGTCCTTGGATAGTTTAATCAAGGGAAGCTGCCAATCCAAGACTACAGAAGCTCTCTTTAACACTTTGGCATAAGAGGAGCTCACCTCTGTAGCCATGCCAGGTGGAGAAAGTAAATACAAAACTGAAGAGGATGGAACTCCACTCGTCTCACTTAGTTCCGTCAACCAATTCCCTTCGACAGGAGGCAGTACAGCATTTGTCCACAGGATTTTGCTCGCTTACATCCTCCTCTTCACCCTGAAAAATACCTATCTCCATAGGAAAGTCAGTGGTAGGTTCTCTTGGGAGAAGTAGAGGCGCCTGAAGCAAGCAGCTCTAGCGGCGCCGTATCAGATGCAGTCAGGTGCCATTGCAGCATCGTATCGACGTCGGGAAGAGAAATGGGCTCGGCATCAACTGGAACCGCTGACGTCATCGGTTGACCAGACCTCAGCGGCAAAGGTGGTAGCCTCGAAGGGCTGTGCACCAGTGACATAATGAATCCGAAAAAGGATCCGGAGGGCCTAACTGAACCCGAGGGCGAACCTGCCGGCGCCGATTCAGTTAAGGCACACTCCACCTCCTTGAGACTAGAGAGTGCACCAGAGGGAGGCTTAGGCCCAAACCTTTATGCAGGGAATCCAGAATATTCCCGCATTTGGGCCATAGTTGCCCCGGCTTCTGGAAAAACAGGGAGGAGTGAGGTAGACTCATGTAAAGTCTCAGCAACCGGAGGCTGGGAAGTGGTGTCGGAGATGCCTGACTTCCGCAACAGTTTTAGTTTACGCTTCCGGGACCCTTTGGACGTAGACTGTGGAGAACCCTCACAAGAATGGCTCCTCAAACAAATTCTGGAATTTGAGGGGGACCAACGACGATGCGGTCCCTCTACTAGCCCCGCCACCTAGATTTTCAAACAATGCTCACTCAATGCTTTCGACTGAAGAGGACGGCAGGAACCACACTCCTGGGAGTCGTGTTGTTGTCCAAGGCACCACATACAGACGGTGTGAGGATCTGTGACCAACATTTGTCTGCCACAAGATCCACAAGGTTTAAACCCTGAAGACACTAAGAAACGCACACTGTTCCCCGACAAACAGTCGCAGTGGGCCAAAAACGGCCCGCTAACAGCTCCGGAACGTCTTGCAAGCGCGGAAAAGGAGGAACTCATCTCAACAGGGGGTTATATGGACTCCGTCAACGTCACATTGCGGGATGACGTCAATATGGAGTCGCACGACTCCCTCTTCCGACGCACGGACGTGCTGTGAAAAGAATTCCAAATCCATCTCGCGTCTGGATGGAGGATTCTAAAGTAAGGAATCTGCGGCTAGATGTCTGTATCAGATATATTCTTACAATTAAAACATGTTGATGAAACTAATATATTCTATCTGTAGATTGACGATCCATAAGCACAAAATAATAGGAGCAATAAGTTTATCCATAACCTAAACCGATGCAACATGAGGGACACAACTATAACCTTTAAATTAGTGCCCGGTAAAACGTCAAGGGAGAAAGCTGAGACCGATTTAAATAATAAGAGACGATTATCTAGGAATACTGTTGACAAAACCATACTGCTAAGACCCAGGACTCATAGGGGTAAGAAAACGCTATTCCCAGAGACACCCTATATTTTGCAAATGAGTCAAAAAATGTATCGAAAGGAATGATGTTACTATGGTGTGAAATGATTGTGATGACAAACTATAGCAAGAGACGGTCTATATTTTGCAAAAGAGTCACAACCCAATGAAATGTATATTAAGGCATAATGTTTCAAGTTGGGGGAATGATTGAATTAAAGATGGAATGAACAGATTTCATAGAAACTAAGGGATTGATTATGGCTTAGGAGGTCTCACTGCCAGCCCGCTGTGGCAGCAGTCCAGAAACCGCCGCCAAGCTGGCAGCATCCTGACCACCATATTACGAGTCCTCGGTGGGGCTGGCAGTGTGTGGGCGGCGTAGTCATGGTGGCGTCACCCTTCAGTTCTGGAAATGAGCCAGAAGCCAATGCAGGCCATGCTGTGGTGCCTCCAGCCAGTCGGGTACACTGTTTCTTTTCATTCTGTTGTGCATGTGAAACATTGCGTGCACCCGACCTGAAAGCATTGGAGGGCACTACATGAGCACCAGCTACATTACACATCCGCCCTCGGGCCATTACTTCGGCTTATTAGCTGCCTTTCCACCGACCCCCGCATGGCAGTGTCCCTGCCAGAAACAGGTCGGCAGAAAGGCAGGTCGTGATTGGGCTGGCGGTGAGCGGCACAAGACTGCCTTCATGGACCACCTCTGCTGCAGCGGTAGCAGAAATGTTGGCAGTGGCGGCAGTCCTGAGGCGGTGTTCCCGCTCACTTCCTGATCAGGTGGTCGGACCACCAAGGAAGCGGGCGGGAAGACCAGCGAAAAGTCATTGTAATTAGGACCTAAGAATTTAGAAAAAAATATCTAGATAGCTAAGTTTTAAGTATTGTGTTTCAGGGTGTATTACTATAGCTTCTGAACACTAAACTCACCATAGAAATGTTTAGATAGCTACGATTTGAGTACCATGTTTCAGGACGTATTATAGTGTCTGAACACTAAATTACAGTGGGGAATTATTAAGTAACGTTTTAGCGAGATACAATGGATGGATATAAAAAAGAAGAAATCTTTGGTCTCTACGCACCATTGACTAGTCTAATGTTGCTTTGTCTAGAAAGAAGATGTACAAGAAGGTGTTACATGTACATAACCGTAATGTCTTTCATCCTGAAGAAGTCTAGAAGTGTTACAGTCGAAACTATGGATTCCTAGTCGATACCTACATATAAAAAGAAGGCTATGAGAGAAGAGTCTGACAAGATAAAAACTATTATGTGATGTGGATACTGCAACACAAGATGTACCCCATGTATTATGGATGACTCGCTCTTCTAAGTTCCTTTTTAATTATTAGTATTTAAGGATGATTATCGAGTCTGCTTGGTTAGGCATATAATGTTTTTATAAGTAAGATGCATCTAAATTCTGATAAATTTGTGACATTTGTTTTTTATTACTGTAATTATTTTGTAAAAATAAATAATCAAATAGAGAGATTTAATGTGAATTCTTCAGAGGACCACTAATTCTGAAAGAACAAAAAGAAAAAAAACATTTAAAGATGTAATTTGTAGTTCGTGGATGTCGGAAAATAGCCAGAAGCCCGACTGAAAGCCACCACTTGTGCTGGGGTGGAACAAGAGGCCAGAAAAGCCAGGAGCAGATTCGACATGCAGGACAAGGAACTGGAATGAAGCTTGGCACCAACATCAGACTGTTGTTTTCTAAAGTAGGACATGGTTCATAGGACATTGTCAAAGTCTGGAACAGGTTCCGCCAACCAGAGGCTTGTCCCACAACCATAAGCAATGTCAAGAGGAAGAAGAGTCCTTTGTTCTACATGTCCTAAACTTGGAATGGGAAGATTACCTCAGGAATGAAGCTCCCCATCTGTACCTATCCCAGGCATGGGCTCAAACGAGGCACCAACTTCATCATATGTCAGGCCTCCAGAAGTGTAAGAGAATTCCTCATATCCATAAAGTCATCAAAAGCAAGAAGCAAGGAAGCAGATACTGGAAAGGTGCTCAGGTTCTAAACCGCAAGGGCATGCCTTGTAGGTGCCCAGAGAGGAAGTTTGAGAATAACCAGCTATGAAGGCCCTACCTACCCCTAAAGCACAGCAAAAAAAAGTTTTTAAAGAAATTTTAATGGAGAGCAGTTCTAGATCAGAATCAAAGGGTGAGGGGAAGGAACTGAGCGCAAGGGTGGCACCATATATGAAGTGCTGGAGATGAGTGGAGCTCTGGTACCACCA
The DNA here is from genome assembly GCA_963921515.1 of Calotriton arnoldi. Lineage (NCBI taxonomy): Eukaryota > Metazoa > Chordata > Amphibia > Caudata > Salamandridae > Calotriton > Calotriton arnoldi. Next base: position 985,542 of record CAWUFW010004200.1, read on the forward strand.
ACTGATGCAGGAGAGCTTTTCCACATTCAGTCTGGCACCTGAGATGTCTGCAGGTAGAAATATCTAACAGAATTTACATTCCTCCTGTCAGTGTTACTATTGTCAACCCATTTCTTTAGATAGGGGTTCTGGTTCTCTGGTTTGGCTCAATATGTGAATATAAGCATCATCTCGTATCAGAATTCTATTGCAGGGTCCATTTGGAGGTCAATGATCTGTAACTTCAGTGACCACATAATCCTCGGTTTGTCTTTTGCCAGGAAAGCAAGGGTGTTAGTTGTTCCTCATTCGACTTGGGTGTTCAGGTTTTTGTGAGTCAACATAGATCACAATGGCTGGACTGGATCCTGCCCACACCACCTCTGGTACACTATCTTTTACTTGTGAAACAATTCTGCACACTGGTAGCATGAAAGTTGCACTTGCACACTGGCAGAATGAAAGTTGAACAGCTTCAGTGTTGGCTGCCACTATCTTGAAGGATTCACTGGTGGCAATATGAGTTATCTATAGCCACTGGTGCATATGTAACTCGGGGAAGTGAGGGAAGATCTATGCTTCTCAATTTCTTATAGGTTTAAAACTACCCAACCACGTGTTCCCATTGTTCTATGGTGCTACTCTCTTAGGTCCACAGATGTCATAAAGGAGCCTCCCTTTGTGCCTTTAGTGAAGGCTTCTTAACAGATTTTGCTACTCGCCTGGTTGTTTTTGATGGCATGACATTGACCCATCATCCTGGGTAATACTTTGAGTAGTTACCCTTGTTTATGTTTTCTTCCTGAGCGTCTTATGTTTTGTCATTTGTTTTTGCTACCTTAAAATGATTTCAACAGCATGTTTGCCTGTGGGCCTCCTGGTTCTAGAGAAGTTAAAGACTCTCATCCATGTCAGAATAGCTACCATCTGTGTAGTCTCCCTAAAGATTAGGTGGACTGTCTCCTAAACATTGATCTAGTCGTAATATTTACCAACAGAATCTCCCTCATTGTAATTTGGAGTGAAAGGGAGAATATGATCTTAAAATCCATCTGGTTCTGCACCCGATCCATTCCTTATCCCTACAGACATCTAAATTTCACTTGAGCCAAGGCATTGCTCTTCCTAATCTTTCATCATCCTCTCCACAGAATCTGAGTCTCCACACACTACTTTCTGGCTGGCGGTGAACACTTCTTTAGAGTGTAATAGATATTGTTGGTGTGAATTGGACCAGTAAGTGGCCCTATTGAAACCAAAGGATAAAAGTTTGCCTCAAACAAACTTGGTTGCACTGTGTCAAACACCCTGGAGCTTAACTTTCAATTCAATTTTTTGGTTTGTTCAAAGAAGGCCACAAGTCCTTCCTGCCCAGCAGTGCTTAATTTGAGCCGGTGGTTGAAGGTGGAGCCCACCGGCATGCATTTTTGGAGCATGGCTCTTTTTTTAATGAACAGACTTTGACCAAGAGCAGGAGAGGGAAAAACACAAAATGGGAAAAGGAGGATAAGGGTGGAAAAATAGTGACAAAAGGAGAAAGCAGGGATGAAAAAGAACCTGCAAGAGTGAGAAGAGGCAGGAAGTGTCTGGTGGTGGATTAGAGGGGTATGAGGTGGAATGAAGACTAAGAAGCCACGGGCTTCTGTGTAAAACTTCAGGCACAGCACTTATTGTTTTACAAATTAAGCACTGGTGGCCAACCATGGTTTTCATCAATAGGGCTGACAAGTGACCCTCCCTCCCCCCACACACACACGGATGCACAGTGTGGGTGGTAGCCCTATTACTACATCGGATGAAGTTGCTACATATTTTGATCTAATCAAATATCACATCACAGTATATCATGATCGGTGATTATCACACACTGGTCCCGATTGGTTTATCCTTTTTTTTCCACCAGTATTAGGACAAAAATAATGCCCAGATAACTCACCAATAATCTGAATGAAACTCCTTCTTGTTCTTACTCCACCCAGTGTTAAATATAGCGGGCCTATCATAATGGAGTATAGGCTTTAGTGTTAATTCTGGAGGAACATTGGTGTGATGGGACCCATATATTTCTCTTGGCCATTAGGGTATACCAAATGTTATGTTCTTTATTTCATAGGCAACATAGTGTGTCTCCAAAGGCGGCCAACGTCATGTTATTAGGAGTGGTATGAGTACATTGCTGTGCAATGAAGATTACTGGTAAGTGATAGTCATTCATATCCTATCCACTCCCAACTATCAAGCTGTTGATAATAGGTTGTGAGCTGAACTCCATACACTTTCCTACATTAATATCCCATTGTATGGAAAGGGACCCTTTTGAAAACATATCCCAGCACTCAGCACAAAAGCAAATCTCTATCCAGATAATTTGAGTTTTCTCTTGGCAGCATTAACAATGTACAGTAAACCTGCAGTCAAACATTTCTTCTCTCAGTAAAGTTCACATCTGCCTCCATCTATAGCCAGACGAGTGGCACTGTATCTGCTCTAAGATTCTAACACTATCTGCCAAGAAAAACAACATTTGTAAGTCACATTAACTTTTACCGGCTCCATTTTTTTAGTATGTTTGGGTGTCTGGTTTATGTCTCAGAAGTAGCCACAAGGACAGATGGAAGAGTTCAGTGAGTGCTGCAGAAATAGCCTACTTTACAACAAATTAAATTCCAAAAAGAGAAAAGTCAGCTTTTTATCTTTCCAAAACCTATAAAAAAGAACCCTGAGCTGCTATTAAAGGTGCCCAAACACTGAAAGTCTGACAGCAGGCCCTAAACTGAGTTACATGTTCACCAGTGGAAGAAGTCAACTACTTTGGTGACACCAGTGGTAAAGGCATGCTTCACTGAGGCAGAGAGCAAGTACAGAACAGGTGCAATGGTGCAGGGTACAGTAAACAAAATGCACAACACTGGTGCAAGCACCCCTCAAAGTGTAGCAGCAAAGCTTTCATATCCCCTGTATTGCATGAACCACAGCCATACAAGCCTACTGAACATCCATAACAGGGATTGAATGGGCCGGAGAAGTGCAAGCTTTACACATACACATGCACTTGACAGCTTGGAGCACTGCATGCTTCATTCATACACAGAAAAAGCATTACACTGGCAGAAGCGTCACATGGACCCTTTCACGCAAAGGGCAGGTACATTAATGACAGTGTAAGCTTCCATCAAGGCAAAGGACAAAGGTACTTACCTGTTACTATCTACATGCAGTTTGTAGTGGTGTAGATTAACATACTTAGCACACTCCTGCCATCTAGTGTTTTTACTAGAAGGATGTGTTTATGTTTCGAGGTGACCCGTAACACCTCTGAGACCCACAATCAGTAGCGGCTGCTACCGAACAGGGGTGGTGAGGCGTGGCAGGGCAGGGAATAATAAAAAAAATAGCACTTACCTTAATACCGCCACCTCTTCTTTCTCCATCCTCCTCTCTGCACTCAGCAGGAAGCACACAGCCTCCCAGAATCCCCTGACCAATCACAACGCTGCCCTACAGCAGTGTTGTGATTGGTCTGAGCGCCGTGGTTCGGAGCTCAGACAGGGACCAGCAGACTGTGCATGTTCTCCACCCAGGCTGTAATGCAGCCTGGGTGGAAAACATGCAGAGTGCGCATGGCGGTTGTACTTAAGGTGCTGCCAGCCCTCCTCCCCCTGTGATGTGAGAGCCCAGCCCCACCCCCCTGGCTTCAACTGCAAGCTGAATACAAAAAACAAAATGATAATAACAGAATCATTTTTTTTTTTGTATTCAGCTTGAAGTTGAAGCAGTGGGGTGACGCTCCTCCGCCTTAGCGCCGCTGCCCACAATGCATCAGGATTCAGACTTTACCCTAGATGAGGTGTCCTCAAACTGGGGATCCCCCCCCCCAAGTGATCCCAGGGATGCGCCATGCTCTTGCCAAAGAAGCATTATGCTGATAACAGTGCTTTGTTTTAAGCTCAAACAAATAAGCGCCAGAAAACAGCTCTGTAATGGGCCATCAATTAACATGGTTTGCCTTTTATATCCTAGCCGTGAGCAAGTGTCAAAAGGGAAGGGACTCCAAATATTCTTCAAAACCCTCACTCACACTTCAAATAATCAAACTGTGGATACGTGCACGCGTTACCAGAATAGTATGTTTGGCAATCATGTATTTGAATACATTTTTTAATTGGTTACAGAACATAACTGCAATGTTTAAGTAAGCGTAGACATCTCTAAACATTGGCAATTTGATAGGATCGTAAAAAATTCTGAGGGGGCCCAATGATTTTTTTTTTCATTGTGGGGGAAGGGAGCATTAAAAATGTAGATTGCGTTTTCCCACCCACAGGTACGTAACCTTTTCAGTTGGTAGCATGTGTAGCCATCGATAATATAATTTTTTTTTTGTAAAGACTAAAAGCAAACTCCTCCTCTGAAGTGGGGGCTTGTGAGCCGAAGAAGTGTGAAACAGGGTGTAGAGAACAGTTTGGCCCACATGTACGCATTTTCCTTGTCTGAATATCCACACAGTAATGCTTCATAAATGTGTGTGTACAGATGACAAAGTTGCTGTATTTCAAATGTTACCCAAGGTATCATTGGCCAAAAAGGTCAATGGGGCCCATTATTTGCGAGTAGAGAGTGCCTTAGGAACAGCAGCTAATAGGTGCTGTGCTTAAACATAGCATATTTGGTTACATTTTAAAATCCATGTAGCTATACCCCTTTTGAGATTTTGTTGCGATGGGGGGGGGGGGGGCAAGGACAGAGGAGTATAAAAGCCACAAATAGTTGTTTTGTCTTTCTAATGGGCTTAGTCCTGCCCACATAGTACAGTCATGCTTCCCTAACATCTGAAGTCAGTAAAGCCCATTCCACTATAGACTGTGGCTGCGGGAAGAAAGAAGGTAAACCAACTGACTGGTTAAGTTGTAAAGGGAAGACTACTTTTGGCAAGAAATTAGTTGTGCGCACTTCCTGTCTTCATGTAACTGTACAAGAGGTTCTTACACACACAAAAATAGCAAATTATGGGGCACATGCATCAAGCCCTTTTCCATTCGTAAACGAATCGGCCCGTTTGTGAATGGAAAAAGGCCTTTTCCAATGCATGTAGGTTTTGTCATTCGCAATTTAGGTAATTGCCATTTTTTGCGATTCCCTAAATTGCGAATCCATTTACGGAATCGCAATTTGCGATTCCCTAATGCCGATACATGTAGCCTTTCCTAAATGCGAACTTTGCATTTAGGAAACGCTAATTACCATCAACTTCAAGTTGATGGTAATATGTGCATGCTTTGAAAAATGCACAAAAATGCATTTTTCAAAGTGCCATGTAGCGCACACATGCCCTTCAGTGGGGCCTTAGGCCCCCGGGCACACTTGGATTTGCATTCGCTATTTGCGATTACCAATTTGGTAATCGCAATTAGCGAATGCATTACTATTCATTTCTATGGGCCTGTAGGCCCATAGGAATGAATGGAGTCACATTAGCTAATAGTGATTCACAATTTCCGAATCGCTATTAGCCAATGTTAAGGAATCGCAATTTTTTGGGTGATTCCTACATGCATAGGCATTTGCGATTATCAAATAGCGATTCCTTAATATTCGCTATTTGGTAATAGCAAATTGTAACCTTGATGCATGTTCTAATATATTGATACGAAGGGACGTCATTGTGATGACCCTGTATGGAGAGATTGTTCATATAGGCATCCAATCCCATCAGGGAGGAGTTTATGATGATAGTCACTTGTGAGTCAAGGACCAACGTGCCCCGGCATATGTTCTTTGAGCCCCACCATGAACGTTTCTACCACACAATAGGCTGTAACAACACTAGCTATCAGTCTCGATGCGCTTGGACCACTCTGTGGCTAGACGTAATTGTGTAACCCTGAGTGAAGTACTAATATATTACAAGAGACCATCATCTCCAGCATCTTCACGACCATTCTGTCAGAGGAAGCAAAATCAGGTTAAGGAGAAGCAGCCACTGGAATGCCAGCAAGCTTCCGAGACAGGGGTATGCTTTGGCTGTCACTGTATTTAGCGATTGTTCCAAGGTATGCTTACATTTGCTTGGAAAAAAAGATTAGATTTTATTCTGGTTGCTAGTCAACCCTACCTGATGCAGAAGAGAAATCTGCTGCATGTGAGCAAGGCACTGTGTGAGACTGCTACCTTTTATCAGCCAGTAACCCAGGTATGGAAACATATGTATGGGACTGCCTTTTAGATGCACTATCACAACCACCAGACATTTTCTGAACACTCTTGGAGCTCTTATCCTGAAGGGCAAAACCTTGAATTGGTAATGAACTCAACTTACTACAAATCTTCAGTACTGGTGATGAGCTGGATGAACAGGGATGGGAAAAGATTGTGCGTTCTCTTCAGAGGCAAACAAATCTAACCAAGGCTCTCCCCACCGCTGAAAGAGACCATGTGCCACCTCTGGAAGGAGACGCCATTCGTAATCGACCAGGCACAGACGGCTGAGTTCATCCGCTCTGGCATTCAGAGAACCCACCAGGTGTTGAACCACCAGGGTTATGCCCTGATGTTCCAGCCGTGTCCAGAGGTGGAGAGCCCCCTGACAAGGGTCACGACCCCGCCGCGCCCTGTTTGTTGCAGTACCACATGGTGGTGGTGTTGTCCATGAACACATGCACCATTTTCCCTTTGAGAGAGCGAAGGAATGCCTTCAGTGCTGGTCTAATCACCCTGAGCTCCAGAAGGTTGATATGGAGACCAGACTCCGCCGGAGACCAGACGCCTCTGATCTCGACCTCTGTCAGGTGGCTGCCCCGTCCCAGGAGCGACGCATCTGTCAAAACAGTTAGATCTGGTTGGGGAAGGGAGAGGGATCTGCCTCTGACCCAATCTTGGTTCATTAGCCACCACTGCAGTTGTTGTGCAGTTCTCTCCGAGATCTGGATGCAGTCGGAAAGATTCCCCTGATGCTGCGCCCACTGGAACTTCAGGTCCCACTGCAGAGCCTGCATATGTTACCGATGAAATGGAGCATCTGAGAGGGAGTCAGGTGTGACTTTGGCATGTTAATACTGAACCTCAGCGAGTGCAGGAGGTCCGCCGTAGCCTGGAGGTGAGAGACGACAGTCTGGGGCGAGCTCACCTTGAACAGCCAATCGTCTAGATAGGGGAAGACTGGTACCCCAGATCTGCGCAGATGAGCTGCGACCAACGCCATCACCTTTGTGAACACCCGAGGGGCACTGATAAGGCCAAAGGGGAGCACGGTAAACTGAAAGTGCCCACAGTGAACCATAAGGAACGTCTGTGGGAAGGCAGGACGGGGATATGGAAATAGGCATCCTGCAAGTCCAACGCTACCATCCAGTCTCCTGGGTCGAGGGCAGAAAGGACTTCGGCCAAAGTCAGCATCTTGAACTTCTCCTTCCGGAGGAAGAAGTTAAGGATCCGGAGGTCTAAGATAGGACGTAGGCCTATATCCTATTTGTGCACCAGAAAGCAGTGGGAATAACCTCATCATCTACTTCTGGCACAGGGACCCCCTCTATGGCCTCCTTGCCCAAGAGAGCCGCAACTTCCTCGTGGATAAGAGCCAAATGATCCTGACATTCTGTGGTAGGAGGATGGCATGGCGGAAGGGGTAGTCTCGAAGGGGAGCAGCCCCTTCAGACAATATGCAGAACCCCCCTGTCCGACGTGATGGATTGCCAGCGGGTAGGTGATGGTGAATCCTGCCTCCGACTGGCTGTTGATGGGCTTGAAACATCGGACTAGGAAGGTTTGGAGGCAGTGGGGGGGCGGGAGGGGATGGGGGTGCGAAGGAAAGGTGGACTGGCCCCCCGGCTCCATGACCCACGAGACCGCTGGGTCCCACGACCCCGGCGACGCAGAGGTTGGACAGCTTGCATGTCTCGGTGGCTGGGCTGGACAGGACGTGGCTGGGTGCCCTTTCCGTAGCCACGAAAAGGCAGACTAAGGTGGAGGGGACGTAGCCATGAGGCCCAAGGATCTAGCCGTAGCTCGAAAATCATTGAAGCGTTCAAGCACTGAGTCTGCCTTGTCGCCGAAAAGGCGAGTGACATCAAAGGGCATGTCCATCAAAGTAGATTGGCCATCCCCCGAAAAGCCATAAGTCCTCAACCAGGTGTTAGCGTCTGAGTGCTACTGACGAGGCAACCGTTCTGCCCACTGAGTCGGTGGTGTCCAGTCCACAACGTATGGTGAATTTATCTGAGTCTCTCCCATCCGCAACTGTCTGGGAGAGAATGGCTGGGCCTCCTCCAGGCACGGAGGCAGCACCTGCACAACCGTATCCCAGATGGAATGATAGTATCGGCCCAAGAGACAAGCGGTATTCACAAACCTCAATGCCAAGGTGGAGGAAAAAAACCATCCAAGATGGTCCAGCTTCTTGGGTTCTCTATCTGGGGGCGCAGAAGGGAATGCGCCCTTAGAAGATGAGGCTTGTACAACCAAACTCTTGGGGGTGGCAGGGGGGAGAGAGAGGGGGGATGTTGCGTGAGGAAAGCTGGGTCGCCCAGAGCGGGCGGCGATTGTTCTGTCTACAGGAGCACAGGAGCCCCTGTGCTGGAAGTGCCCAGGAGGACATTGGTGAGGGCTTCATTGAAGGGCAAAAGGGGTTCTGAAGTGGCAGCCACAGGCTGAAGCACCTCTGTCAGGAGGTTAGTCCTGACTGCCACTGAAGGGAGCTCGAGGCCAAGAACCTCGGCCACCCTTCTCACCACCACGGCATAGGAAGCTCCCTCCTTCATAGCCACGGTAAGGGGAGAAAGCAAGTCAGGGGAAGTGTCCAAACCATTGGCCTCCCCCAGGTCCATTCGCCAGTACATAGATTCTTCAAGCTGGCTAGTTAAAGGGTCCAGCTGCCCCTCCCATTCCTCTTCTCCACCTCCTGGTACAAAATCCACACCAGGGAGAACACAGGGACAAAAGTCCCTTTGGGCGTCGCAATAGACGTCGATCTGGCTCCATGTCCATGTCAGGGACGAGGATGGGTCGAAGCCGACCGGGGGCACGGTCAAGGTCGGGAGCGTTGTCGCCAGGGCCGACGTTGGGGGAAAGTCAAGTAAGATCGACCAGCGTTGGTCCAGATCCGAGAACGGATCCACAGCGGCCCTCCGGAGTAGGGGCCGAAGCCACCGGCGTCGAAGGCCTAGGGCCCCCAACCAACTCCATGGGCCCCGAAGTGGCACCAGCAGAGCCAGGCTGCCCAAAAATGAGGTACAGGTCCTCATAAAACTTTTGAATCTGGGCAGGAGACGCTCTGGCTCCCGGAAAGGCAAGGGGGCTCCGGGTACAGAGTCCATGCGTCACGTTGGCCGACCGACGGGGTAAAGTCATAGAACGCCTGTGCTTCTTCTACGACTTGTGTTTACCTGACCTCCCCGACGACTTGGAATGCGACGAGGAGTGCGGGCTCCGCGACTGTTCTCGGGACCTTTCTCTCGAACGAGAATGGGAGAGACACGGAGCCAAGCACCGGGCCTCAAACAGCTTTCGGGACCGCTACCGCAAAGCCTTCGGATTCATGGCCCGGCACTCGGAGCACGACTTCGGGTCGAGGTTGTGCTCCAGGGACCAGAGGCACACGAGGTGCAGATCCGTCACAGAAATCATCCGGTGGAAGGAGCCGCTTGGCTTGAAGCCGGTCCTATGCTGGGACATCCTCAAAGCACCAGGAGTCCAAGACTCGAAAAAGAAGTTGACAAAAGGCGAGCCAAAAAATGGCTAAAGGGCATCTCTCTCCGGATTTGCGCTTAGGCTGGCGCGGGAAAAGAAAGAACTGTTCTCAGCACGCATAGGCGGCATCTGCATAGGTCCTGCAACGTCATCCCGGCGACCACGACACCGACATGGAGCCGACCAATGCCACCTACAGACACGCAGGAGTACTGCTGTTGAAAAAGCTTCGGGGAAATTCTACGATAAGGAATCTACAACTAATGGTCTCTATCAGATGCACCCTTTCTTCTTTGGAATATGGTAAGCCCTTAATTCCTCTTAAAAAAAATCCTCAAACGCAAGCTTCCTTTTCTTATGTGGAATTGGTGTCAATGTAGAATGTCATGAAAGGAAAATGCTACTTACTAGTATGCATCTGTTCTTGGCATGTAGAGCTGTAGATTTGTATACTTGTGCATAGATCGCAATCTGGTGTTGGGCTCGGATGTTTGCACTTTGTTTTTGTCTTGGAAGAAGTCTTTTGTAGTCACGAGGTAGGTGACTCCTCCTTAGGATGATAGTGCGCATGGGCATCGACTCCATCTCCAGATTGTTTTGCCATGGAGGGTTATGATGGAGTTAGTTAGAAACAGAAAAGGATGTCCATGTGTAATGTATCTAAGTAAGATAGTACTGGAACAGATAGAGGTATCCGGGAAGGCGGGTGGGCGTATTACGAATCTACAGCTCTACATGCCAAGAACAGATGCATACTGGTAAGTAGCATTTTCTGTTCGAGGCATATGAGCTGTAGATCGTGTACTTGTGCATAGACTATACAGCAGTTACCTCGTTAGCGGTGGCTACCTGTATCTGTTCCAGTGGTTTGAAAAAGTGTTCTTAATACAGCCTGGCCCACACTAGCTTGTTGTTTTGCTTGCACGTCTGCACATTAGTGTTTTGTGAACGTGTGTGGTGTAGACCAAGTTGCTGCTTTGAAGATGTCATCTGTGGAATGTTCCCTAAGAATGCCATAGATGCCCCTAGTTTACGTGTGGAGTGAGCCCTAGGGGGAATGGTTAAGGTGCGTTTGCTTTAGCATAGCATATTTGGATGCATTTAACAATCCACCTTGCAATACCCGTTTTTGAGATAGGATTGCCTTTATGAGGTGGGGAGAAAGCCACAAAAAGTTGTTTAGTCTTTCTAAAGGATTTTGTTCTTTCAATGTAGTAAAGTATCGCTCTTTTTACGTCTGGCGTGTGAAGAGCCCATTCTGCTACTGAGTCTGGTAGAGGGAAAAACACTGGGAGTTCTACAGACTGGTTAAGGTGGAAAGCAGAGACGACTTTAGGTAGAAATTTTGGGTTAGTCCCAAGAACCACTTTGTTATGATGCATTTGGAGAAATGGTTCTTGTATGGTTAATGCCTGGAGTTCACGGACTCTTCTGAGAGAGGTGATCGCAACTAGGAAAGCAACTTTCCAGGTGAGAAATTTTAATTTGCATTTATGCATAGGTTCAAATGGGGGGCCCATGAGCCTAGCAAGTACCACATTTAGGTTCCATACTGGAGAAGGTGGAACTCTAGGTGGAATTATTCTTTTAAGTCCTTCCATAAATGCCTTGATAGCTGGTATCCTAAACAGAGACAAGTGTTGTCTGTTTTGGAGATAGGCTGCTATTGCAGCAAGATGTAGTCTAATGGATGTATACGCTAGGTTACATTGTTGTAGATGCAAAAGGTAACAGATGATGTCTCGAATAGAAGCGTCTAGTGGGTTGATTTTGTTATTTGTACAGTAAATTACAAATCTTTTCCACTTTGCGGCATAGCAAGCTCTCGTGGTAGGACGTCTAGCCTCTTTAATGTTTATGCAGTCTGGCGGGAGATTAAGGTAGCCAAACTAAGACTTCAGGTGCCAGATCGCAAGGTTGAGTTGACTGGGATCTGGATGCCTTATCTCTCCATGGTTCTGAGTGAGAAGCTTGGGTGAGAGGCGTAGCTTTTGATGAGGAACTACTGATAGTTCCAGGAGGGTTGTGAACCATGGCTGTCGGGCCCATGCTGGAGCAATCAGGATCAGTGTGAGGGAATGCTGTTTGAGTTTCCGAACCATTAGCGGAATGAGTGGGAGAGGCGGAAAAGCGTAAGCAAATTTGCCTGACCAGTTCATCCATAGCGCATTGCCTTTGGACAATGGGTGTGGATACCTGGATGCGAAGCTTGGGCATTTTGGGTTTTGGTGTGTGGCGAACAGGTCTATTTCTGGGTGGCCCCACATTTGAAAGAAAGGAAGCAGAACTTGAGGATGAAGATCCCATTCGTGGATCTGCTGTGTTTGGCGACTGAGTAGATCCGCAATTTGATTGTGTATTCCTGGGAGGTGTTCTGCAAGGAGATATATGTTTTGAGGAATGGCCCATCTCCATATGCTTTGAGCTAGGTGTGAAAGCTGGAGAGAGTGTCCCCCCCTCCTGTTTTTGTATGTAATACATTGCTGTGATGTTGTCTGTACAGACTAGAACAGCTTTGCTCACGAGGTGGAGTTGAAAAGATTTTAACGCTAGGAAGATTGCCAACAATTCCAGGTAATTTATGTGGAACTGTTTTTGTTGAGGTGTCCATATGCCCTGAATGGTATGGGTTTGAAGATGAGCTCCCCAACCAGTGAGCGATGCGTCTGCTGTTAGCACTATCTGTGGAACAGGGTCGAGGAACGGCCGCCCTTTGGAAAGGTTTTGTGTGTTCCACCACTGCAGAGAGCGATGGGTGCGGTCGTCTACCAACACCAGATCTGTTAGCTGACCTTGAGCCTGGTTCCACTGACGTGCCAAACACTCCTGTAAGGGACGCATTTGGAGTCTTGCATAAGGGACGATGAGAATGCAAGAAGCCATCATCCCGATTAGCTGCATGAACACTCGCGCTGGTAGTGAGTGTTGAGGCTGAAATTTTTGTATTAGAGCTTTTATGGCACTTATCCTGACTGGGTTGGGGTATGCTAGAGCTTTTGAAGTGTCTATTGTAGCCCCTAGATATTGTTGAATGTTGGATGGTTGGAGGTGGGATTTGGTGAGGTTTACCGTGAATCCCAAGTGGTGAAGCAGTTGGATTGTTTTGTGTGTGTGTTGCACACAGCTGCTGTGTGACTTAGCTTTTATGAGCCAGTCATCCAGATAAGGGAAGACATGAATGTGCTGTCTTCTTAAGTGGGCTGCAACTACTGCGAGGCACTTGGTGAAGACTCTGGGTGCTGTAGTCACCCCGAATGGGAGGACCTTGAATTGGTAGTGTTGACCATCTACCACGAACCTGAGATGTTTCCTGTGAGCGGGGTGAATGGGAATATGAAAGTAGGCGTCCTTTAAATCCAGAGTGGAGAGAAAGTCGCACTGTTGAAGTAGTGGGAGCACCTGTTGGAGAGTGACCATGTGGAAGTGATCCGACTGAATATAGAGGTTTAGTGGTCTGAGGTCCAATATGGGTCTGAGAGAGCCGTCCTTTTTGGGAATTAGGAAATAGAGGGAGTAAACCCCTGTGCCTTGGTGAGGCAAGGGGACTGGTTCTATTGCATGTTTTTGTAATAGGGAGAGAACCTCTTGTTTGAGAAGTGTTAGATGTTCTGAGGACATTGGACGTTGTCTGGGAGGAATGTTTGGGGGGGCAGAGATGAGTTCCAGGCAGTAGCCATACTGGATAATTTGTCTTACTCACTTGTCTGTTGTGATTGAATTCCAGACAAGTAGGAACTGTGAGAGACGTCCCCCGACAGGAGTGGGATGATCGGGGGGAAGTGCAGTTAAGTCACTGTTTGGGGGTAGGGGAGGTGCGGTTATTGTTGCCGCGACCTCTTCCCTTACCATTGTTGCTTCTGTAGCCTCCGCGAAAGTATCCTTTGGAGGACGTTTGAGTGGGGCTCTTATAGGACGAAGAGGGATGTTCTGCGCCAATGGTTTTGGAGCCGGCTCTGTAGAAGGTGCGGCGAAAAGAGTCTCTAGGGGAAGGGAATTGTATGGCCCCCATAGACTTAGCAGTTTCCGTATCTTTTTTCATTTTTTCCAAAGATGTGTCAACTGAGGGCCCGAAAAGATGCTCTTGATCAAAGGGCTGATTTAGAATAGCAGATTGCACCTCCTGTTTGAATCCGGAGACCCGGAGCCAAGCGTGCCTGCGCAACAAAACGCTAGTATTAATGGCGCGAGATGCGGTATCAGCCGCGTCGAGTGCACATTTAATTGAGGTGTTTGTGATCAATTTCCCCTCTTGGATAAGGTCGTTGGCCTTTTGTTTGTACTGGTCAGGAAGGTGTTGCATGAGCTTTTCAAGCTCGTCATAGTGAGCCCTGTGGTACACCTGGCCAATAAAGCTTGGGCATTGGCAATCCGCCAATGATTTGCAGCCTGTGACGCAATACGTTTAACAGATGCGTCTATTAATTTGGACTCCCTATCAGGAGGGGGAGTGTCGCCTGTACTCTGAGTTTGCCCTCTTGCGTAAGTTAGACACCACAAGAGAATCCAAAGGGATCTGACCTTTAATGTAAATTGGGTCATTGGGAGCTGCCTTATACTTTTCATCTATTCTGGTGTTGAGAATTCTGGCTCAGACAGGGTCCTTAAAAACGTCTGGGGCATGTTTGAGCATGCCTTTTAACATTGGCAGGGTGTGTGTGGATTTTTGCGATGGTGCAAAGGTTTCAAGCAAAAAATCTTCCTCTAAGGGATCAGAATGTAACTGTACCCTGTGGTATTGGGCAGCCCTATTGATTACTTGCGCAAACCCAATGTTGTCATCTGGTGGTGATGGCCTAGATGGATAGAGGTCCGGGTCATTATGTGGGTCGGGATCTGTGTTGTAGTCATCCAAAGGGTCTACGTCGTGTGGGATGGTATGTGCATCATCATCCCCATGTGGATCTATATTCCCACCCCTATCGGTATGATCATCCTCGGTATCTGATGTTTGAGGTGAAAAAATAGGTTGTGGGGAGTGTGGTGGAGAAATTAGAAGATTTGGATCAACTGGAGGAGGAGAAGGAGGTGGGGAGGTGTTAGTACTCATCTCCTTTCGTTTCAAGGGTATTTCCGATTCCTCTGAAGTGTCCAGTTTCCTCTTTTTGGGAGGCTTGGCAACGACTTTGCCAGTCTGTGGGTCAATAAAAAGAGTTTTTTGTTTTGGATTCGAAAAATCAGGTACAGGCTGTGTGGGTAAAATGTCTATTTTCGGTGGTGAAGATTTTGGGTCAGAATGTTCTTTGGACCGAGTGTCTGAAGCTTTCTGTGGGGTCGTGGACTCCTTAGATTTTTGTGGCTCCGAGATGTTTTTCGGCTCCGACGATTTTTTGGATTCCGAAGCAGTTTTCAGCTCCGAAGATTTTTACGGTTCCGAATGTTTGTCTTTGGTCTGTTTCGACGCCGAGGGCTTCGGTGTCGAGGTTGTCTGTGGCGTCGACGAAGAAGTGCGTGGCACGTCTTTGGTCTGGTACTTCGGTGCCGAAGGTGACTTTTCGGCACCGGAATGGGGTTGGCTCGAGCCCGAAGGCTTATGTTTAGGTTTCATAGCCGGGCCCGAGGGCGGGGCGTCTGAGACATGTTGCCGGTGTCGACCTGAGCCCGAGGGTGTTACCGTAGCCTTAGGTTTGGTTTTTGGGAGAGGGGTTTCGGTACTCATGGACCGCTGAGCCGGGGTGACTGTCTCCTCTTCGACGGAGTCATCGGCCTCAGGGACGGAGATGTCTTCTTCATCACCTTGTTGTTCCGGCTGGACATTGGGATCTGCTCCGAAGATGTCCGGAATCGAGCTGCTTCCGCGAGACATTTCGTGACGTCGAGCCCGACGATCACGGATGGTTTTCTTCGACCTGAACGATGCACAGGCCTTGCAGTTTTTGTCTTCGTGCTCCGGGGAGAGGCAGAGATTACAAACCTCGTGCAAGTCTGTGTGTGGGAACTTAGCACCACACCCGGGGCATTTTTTGAAAGGAGTCCTTTCCATTGACTGCAGGCGTGGTCGGCGCGCATAGGCCCAACAGCCCGCGTCGAAGTTCGAGGAGTTTGTTTTAAGATGCGCGTCGAAAGGGAAACGCGATCGAGACAATACCGTCAAGTGGAGAGGGATTGCGCATCGAAGGGAGATTCAAAACCGATATCGACCCGGAGCGCAGCAAATCACATCTGAACCCGATGGCGGAAAAAAACAATCTGGAGATGGAGTCGATGCCCATGCGCACTATCGTCCCAAGGAGGAGTCACCTACCTCGTGACTACAAAAGACTTCTTCCAAGACAAAAACAAAGTGTAAACTTCCGAGCCCAACACCAGATGGCGATCTATGCACAAGTATACCATCTACAGCTCATATGCCTCGAACATATATTATCAGTATGGAGGCCAATATAAATGGTGCACTGACTTATTTTAGCCTATTCACCCTCCTCTTGGCAAAGTTGTGGTGTACTGGGAGTCGAGAGTGTACTTAGTTTCAGTTCTCTCTATAGTGGTCTACATGTATAGACCATTAGTATGATGTATGTGGCTGTGTGATGCAGTTCATTGGGCTATGATCCTCACAGCTTAGCCTCAAGGACTTCCATCTAGAGAAACACTGATGAATTAGTCCCACAAAGCTCTGCTCCAGATAGAAGAGGTGTCTCTTTGGCTTCATAGGCCCTGAGAATGGAACTCGGCAAAGAGCCCCAATGGGGGTGATACAACCTCTACAATACAGAGGTAGTTTCGTTCAATTTTGGCAGTCTGTTTTAGCCATTTGTTGAATGTAACATAGCCAAATATTCTACCACTCACCCCAGCCTACAAGTGACCATTTTCTAAAAACAAATCTGATTAGTTTTAAAAGAAATCAGTTTTTTGAGAATTTTAAGCTTACATTTTTGCTTTTATAACTTGAAAAGCAACACTGCTATACTGAAGGCTTTTGGTTCGTGTTTTTGTATGATTTATTTTTATGTCTGTAAATAATGTAAACAAATCTAATCAAAATCAAATAATTCCAATTGAAGGTGTTCCCATGAGTGGTCTCCGGGAAGGACAGCAGGTAGCGCATATTACGGTTATCCATACCATATGGTGCATGGCTTTCTCAGTGCATGGGCAGGAGGAACCTTCAATACCAGGTCTTCATATGAGCCAGGTGGTTTCCGATTGCTTGTATATGACTAGGCACTGTTTTCCAGAATAATGTCACCAGCTCTACAAATACCCCTTTCCCCCCAATTCCCAAAATGCTTTTTTTTGAGGAGCCGTGTACACGTAAATAGAAAATCAAATTCTAATGTCTTTGGGCAAGTGAAAAACTGGTTTATGTAAGAAAAATACAATTACCTTGTTGTAAAAGGCTTTGAACTGAATTCTTTGGGCAATAGGGAGGCCCTCAGGGCAGGTAGGGGATTGTTTCTGGTGATCTGCATTCTTTGTGCATTTTGTGTAGCAGAGGATTAGATACACATGGGTGTAGAATATTGGCTTAATGTGGGTGAGAGAGTACCTGCTAGATGATTGCCAGTAGGTGATAAGAGAAAGAGTTCCAAGAGATGAGCAATCATGGAGTGGAGGTAGAAGAAGCATGTCCTTACCATAGAATTTATCTGTTGTGTTAGCCTAAGGTCCAAGTCCATCTGGATGGCCAGTTTATTTTTTGTCACCTTCAACCGCTCAGGTCTTGACCCCATGAGTTCCAGCCAGGGGAAATGGTGTGGTAGTCTATTGGTGTCAGAAAACGATTTATTTCAAGGTTCTACCTCAAATTCTTGGACATAATGAATAATACACATATATACACATTTGCATTGTTAAACAACATTCACAAAGGTTTAGAAATGTAATACCTGTTAATTCACAAAAAGATAAAGCCCATATGTGCTTATAATTTCTCCCAGGTACGCACTCCCCAACATCAAGCACGTTCAAATTTCTCCAATGGAAATATTTGGCTTGTGCCTAGTCACCCTGTAATATTCTACAATTAATACAAATATAAGTCGGCCCACAAAAATAATACCTAAAGGATAGTTACGCGAGTGGGTAAGGTGTATCCTGGTGCAATTAGCTAAACACTAACTTCCTCTTTTCTGCCTTATAGAATAGGTTTGAACCTGTACCATTTTCTCTCTGATCATCTATCCGCAATATAGGAATGCAAATGCCAGTGCAACTTTCAATTGTGTAGTGTGCCATGAAAATGAGTGCTGACTTCAGAACACTCAAGTGAGAAGAATGTTCTCCTGTAAAGTGAGAACCACCAAATTCTGCCTTACGTATTCATAGTAAGGGCAGAGAAAGAACCAGTGGATTTTACAAAAAGGATATTTATCCAAATAAGCCAGCATATTAACCAACTTTATCTATACGAGTCGTCCGAAAGAATGCCAACCTAATGTTAGAAAATAAAGTGAGAAGTTGCATCAGCCTACATTTGGATAGTATGGATTGCAAAAGACTTTTCATACTTCATTTTTATTTTATTCATTAGTTTAGAGAGCATGCAATTACCCGAAGTTGTAATGGCACTAAGAATTAAGCATCTATGCACTGCAGATTGTTGAAATAAGTACGTTTTTAGAGATTGGCACAATTTCAGAAGGTTGAGTTCTAAGTGGGGAGGTTGTTCCATGCCTGAGCTGTTACTACTGAAAAAGCTTGTCCACCAAGTCTTGCCTAGTGATATTTGGGCACGACTGAAATAATAGAGGAGGTAGAGCGTAGCATTCTGGGGTGAGTGTATCAGTTGAACATGGAGGAAATGTAGTTAGTGTGGTGTACAGGATAGAAAGCCTTATAGCATAAGCAGAGGGCCTTTTCTGAATTGGGAGACAATGTTTTCAGAGATGAACGCCTAGTACCAACCTTGCTGTGGCGTTCTGAGTTAGCTGCAATCTGTGTATTAAGTAAGCTAGAAGACTGAATCAATGCAGTGCAGTAATCCAGTCTGCTAACAATCAGTGATTGTATCGCTAACTGCTTAGATGTTTGTGGAATAAAAGGTAGATGATCAGGAAGTCGGTGGTCATAGGTTTCCGGACATGAGGTTCAAAAGATATTCTGGCATCAAACACGACTCCCAAATTACGAACATTGGCTGTCAGGATGAAATAGGCCCTTAGCGAATGGGGCCACCAAGAGGGAGACCAACAGGAAAAGCTGGCAAACACCAAGATTTCAGTTTTAGGGGAATTTAAAAGGAGAGTTGGCCTTTATTCCGCTACCTACCTCAACTACACAGCATTTGAAATGGACCTATAGGGAGCTGAGCTACCCTTCCATCCATATTATGATCGGAGTATCGTCTGCATAGCCATAGAACTGAAAACCAAAAGTAGTAATCAGTTCAGCCAGTGGAGCAAAATAAATATTAAAATGTGTTGGGCTAAGAGAAGACCCCTGTGGGACTCCACACTAGGTCTCTTCTTTAGTGCTTGAACTTCAATTTTCATTAGAGTTTATGTGTGTGTATATATTTAATATTTTTATGTAGGCTACACAGTATTCTACAAATTGTCTTTATAGCAAGATGCAGGACATATTCTGGAAAAGAAATTGCAGTCTTCACTCCTAATAAATATAATTAGTCGATATACTCCAAAACTACACGCATCTATTGGTTCAAGCCGAGACAGTGGGGTTTCAGACCATACGCAAACATGTCTATACATCATCCTTTACTGCACGAGGCATAGCAAGCTTTCCCTGATTTAGTCAAACATGGGGATAAATACAGATAAGGGCCACTATTGCCTTTCTCACTGCAGGGGGAGATGGCCAAACACAATCTCTCATCGCCAGAAGCACCAGGGAGCAGTTGTCCTCTCAAAACGTTTTGTGGCCCATCATGTAGTGTGAAGGAAATTTAGTATCTTAGCTTTACTCAGCCCTTCAAAACAACTTGGATCTAGAAAACCACTTACCAATGGTGGATTCTATTCATCACAAAAAAGAACATTACAGGTTTAGGGAATATGAACACAAAGGTCTTCCAATAAGCATCTGGAATACACAAAAGCAAACAGTTCAGACCAAAGAATGTTGCAAGACAGACAGCACCGTTCAAGAGTTGGACGTGACTGTCATTCCCTCTTTGTAGAGTGCACCTAATCACTTCAGAAGGTTCTTGTAAGCCTGTAGCTAACTGAAGGTTCTTGTAAGCCATCTGAAAAGCACTGCTTGATACAAAGCAGAACCCAGCCTAACAGTCTGTTTCACTTCTTCATTCTCCTTAGGGAACTACAGAAGCAATGGGTTAAAGATGCACTTGCCTTTAGAATGCTGAACATAAAAAAAATATATATGTCCACATAGGACAGAGACAATGCAACCGCATCTCCACAACTAAATGAAGCAGGGCAGAGGAAAAAATTTGACCCCAACTACAGCAAGAGACAGAAAACTCAGAATAACCATATCAAGCAGTAAAACCATATAGCATGACCACACTAAAAGAACAGAGGACAAAAATGATGGATTGAATGCTTAAATTAATAACCGCCATCGCTAATTCCTCTCGGATACATTTAGTGCCATCATTCATTCCACTTATTGTATCACTTCAGACAGGGACCAACAATATCCAAACCAGCCTTGGTCTTTCCTCAAAGGAAAGTCCAAACAGGTAAGCCAGATTCCCGCCAAGTAGGAAACTCAGCCCAGTTGCAGCCTTATTGGGCACTGCATTTATGACATGAAGCTCGAGCAAAAGGCAAAACGCTACTGGACCCACGTCTCAGCATGCCCATCGCAATCAGAAAAACAAGAGTGATTGGTGGCATACCGGAATTAATCTCAGTCACTGGTAATTGGATTGTTGTTCTGGTCATTGTGCCACTACAGACAGGAACCAACAATACGCAAATAGCTTTGGTCCTCATCAATAGAGAAGCCTAGCCTGGCTCAGAGGGCATTCCAGTAAGTCTGGAAATCATGTCCACCTCTCTCAGTTCAGGGCGTAGCCTGGCACAGAAGGGCGTTCCAGTGAGTCTGGAAATCATGTCCACCTCTCAGTTCAGGGCATAGCCTGGCACAGAGAGCGTTCCAGTAACTCTGGAAATCATGTGCAACTCTCAGTTCAGGGGATAGCCTGGCACAGAGGGCGTTCCAGTAAGTCTGGAAATCATGTCCACCTCTCTCAGTTCAGGGCATAGCCTGGCACAGAGGGCGTTCCAGTGAGTCTGGAAATCATGTCCACCTCTCTCAGTTCAGGGCATAGCCTGACACAGAGGGCGTTCCAGTGAGTCTGGAAATCATGTCCACCTCTCTCAGTTCAGGGCGTAGCCTGGCACAGAGGGCGTTCCAGTGAGTCTGGAAATCATGTCCACCTCTCTCAGTTCAGGGCATAGCCTGGTACAGAGGGCGTTCCAGTGAGTCTGGAAATCATGTCCACCTCTCAGTTCAGGGCATAGCCTGGCACGGAGGGCATTCCAGTGAGTCTGGAAATCATGTCCACCTCTCGCAGTTCTTGGCATAGCCTGGCACAGAAGGCGTTCCAGTGAGTCTGGAAATCATGTCCACCTCTCTCAGTTCAGGGCATAGCCTGGCACAGAGAGCGTTCCAGTAACTCTGGAAATCATGTGCACCTCTCAGTTCAGGGGATAGCCTGGCACAGAGGGCGTTCCAGTAAGTCTGGAAATCATGTCTACCTCTCTCAGTTCAGGGCATAGCCTGGCACAGAGGGCGTTCCAGTGAGTCTGGAAATCATGTCCACCTCTCAGTTCAGGGCATAGCCTGGCACAGAGGAAGTTCCAGTGAGTCTAGAAATCATGTCCACCTCTCTCAGTTCAGGGCAATCAGATAACTTCTGCGCTGAGATGCTACATCTTTTTTAACTGCCTTCTGTATGACTAGAATGAAAAAACAACAACAGTTCCTTGCAACATTCCCTCGTGCTACAATTAAGAAGCACTAATGTTTTGTCTGTGAGACTATTAAGCAGACTCCGATGCAGTTCAACATAAAGGGGAACAGGCAATTTAATGTAAGACATGCAGTACAGCACCCCAGGATGTTTATATGGATGTAAGATGTCTCGAAATTCCACAGCTAGCAGGACACAGCCTGTCAAGATGAGTTTCTCAGATTAGCTTCTCAGCTAAGGGTGTGGGAGCTGCCCATTTCAATGATCATGTTTAACCATAATGGATGGAAAGGTACCACACAAGAATATTCTGGGGAGTCAAATCACTACAAAAGACTTATATAATTATAGATATGCTCTCCTGGAAAGAAAATGAATTTAGGAGACATCTATTAATTTAAGCCCTGTTTAAAACATCTCTTTTCAACTGGGTAGGAAAATCATCTGTTACCTGAGCTGATGGCGCCTTTAAGGGACTGCTACAGCACTTCAGAGGCGATGGCCCAATTACAAAACACTAACTGGATGCTTCTAATTATGGAATCTCTAGAAGTAGCACCCATTTGAAACAAATCAACATAAGTTGACAGTACATAACTGAAGGACTTTCTTTGCTAGACTTAAAGTAAAGTCAAAGTCCAAATGTCTCAATACAATAAGCAGATAATGGATCCAAGGGCTGCTAAACACACTGGCAACAAAACATTAACCCTCTTCTGGCATGCAAGTGCTTAGCACTAAAGCACCCTGCCTCTATCATAAAATACACTACCTCCGTAAAAGGATTTGTCCTTGAAATCACAGAGTATTAAGTGCTAAGCCCGCAGCACCTGGCTTTTATGGAAGAAATCCCCTGCTCTCTGCTGAGTTGAAAGAGGGCAACTTCCATAAGATACCCTAATTAGTAAATCCCCATAACGCAGTGTACATGGCCATCTCTGACCTCTAGAGTCCTCCCCGCTTCATACTTGTTTTAATCTGTTCACAGCCCTTTCCATTACTGCACAGACCAAAACTCAAAGGATCAACAATGTTTCGCTGAAAACTCATGTCGTGGTAAGTCACCATGGGATCTTCTGGTTGATAACAGCATTTAAAAAGCTGGCTAATTGCTCATTAGTTTAGGCTGCTTTGGTGCCATGATGTTTTTAATAAGCTGAGATTATTTAAAAATACACGATTTCATGTTAACTTGGCTTCATGCAAGCAAGTATCCCATGGTATATCCCAGAGCCAGTGTCATAGCTTAGATGGGCAACTAAACCCCAAGTCTGTAAGCAAGAAACCTTTGCTAGAATGATCCCCACGCTTACATAGAAGCATGTTCATATTTACTTGTCAAAATATACACTATATATGGTGTAATTCAGTAAATAATGGCAAATGCCAGCCATCTACAAGTCAGTTGGGGAAAAGAGTGGACGAGTGATGGAGACTACTGTGTTGACACACGTTGTGTTAAGATATGCTCCTTTGTTTTGCTCATGTTGTGAAACTAAATTAAGTTGTGCTGTTTTTATTGCGGTTTGGAAGTGTGTGTCTGTATTTGATGTCATGACCAATGTTACTAAAACGCGGTCTATCACTAGGGACAGTGCAGAACTAGAATCTGACATGTTACCACAAAAAGGTCCATTAGGAATCATGGATACCACTTAAGTTTACTTAGATCTAAATTTATATTTCACAAAATATAACCTATGCTAAAGAATGTTCTTGTTAGACACTGAGATCCGTAATTTTAGAGCATTATTAAAAACCCAGAAAATGCCCAGGTAAGGAAAATTATGGTTATCGTTCACATCTAAAACCCAGACTGCAGATTTGTCAAACACCACCAAAGTTATAAGCAAACAGATGGCAGCAGGGCCTCAGTTGGCTAAAACTTCAGGGGCATCCCTAATAAGTTGGTTCATCAGACCAAGGGCTGGGCCACCACTACTAGATCCATGGACTTAGCGCTCATACTCTCCATACACCTAACTACGGCTTGGAAGGCCCGGTGGGGCCATAGCCTGCAGGGATGGCTGTTGCAAACGGAGGTTTGTATGGGGCTGCATTCCAAGAGCTGGGAAGAGGCCTGTACTCCGGTACTAGTTGACATAACACATATTGGGACTCAGGAGAGGCTGGAGCACAGATGAGGACTAACTGGCCGTGAGAACATGCGCTTAGACATGGAATCTGCATTATGTATGATGAAACACCCATGTTGGGCGATTCGGCACCCACTACACACCACAGGCTGACAGGAGAGTCCTAATATATTGAAAACAGATAACTACCACAATTAAATAGATTCATAAAGCAATCCATCCTTGATATCTAGCGGGCTGTTTAGAGATTTTGGTTGGATGTCATGTTTTTGCTGTACCACTGTTTTCTCCCTGAAGATGCTCTATCTGTAGACTTTGCTGTGTGTGGCTGCTATAAACAGTATCCTGGACTTAAAAGACTGTATGGGACATCATGCGTTCTACTTTTGTTGTTAAAACTCAAAAAATAATTTTGTTAAAGTTATTAGCTATAAGAATCTAGTTATGATAGCTTGTGTTTGGTCTGTAGTGAATGGCCTCAATTTCAACATATTTCCACAATCCACAATTTCAGTTATTTGCTGAGCTTGTCGATTACAAACCACTAGATTATCCTATTTTCCCAATGTTTGCGACCACTGGCTGTTTAGCCTCTCTGGAATATGTCTCATGCGTAATCTCATATTTAGGATTATATGAATGCAAGAGGTCATCACACTCAACAGCTTGATTACAGTCTTCCCAGCAGAGACAGACATCCGGTAAGAGCCCGCCTGGTCCTGAAAAGCCTGGGACATCTTCAAGGAAGGGGACCCTACTGTTTTGACTGAGTTCAGATTGCCCCCAGGAAAGTCTTTCATTTCAGGGATTGGGGGGAATACATTTTCCAATTCACTGCAAACTCCAGCTGGTGCAGTAGGTTCACCACTTTCCAAAGGTCAGCATTGCTTGAATGTGCCCGCCTTTATCCGCCATTTTTCCACGGAAGTGTACCATGAATAAACGGTCTTCTGAGGTGGGATGCTACCACTACTAATATTTTGGTAAGCACACTTGGCAGCAATTTTATGTCGAAGGGTATCACTTTGAACTGATAACGTACCACTGTCACCACAAACCTGATATAGCCTGTGCTAAGGGTGGCTGTGGAAGTGGGCATCCTTAAAATCAATGGTCACCAGGTAGTCCTTTTACAGTAAAGGTATCACCTGGAGGGTTGTCATCTGGAACCTTTGGGTTTTGATGAACTGCTGACAAACATGTTCAGTAGTGGCTGCACAGTTAAATCTTGTTTTGGGACCAGAAGATAGACGGAGGAGACTCCAGAGTTTCTCTTCTTTAGGGAGACTATTTCTATTCTATCTTTCTGTAATGGTTCTTGGACATCTCTTTGAACTTTCTGCTGCTGGTCTTTTCTGTACTTTTGTTCCGGTAATATTGTAGGTGGTGTTTTTAGAAGTTCTATACAATACCATGTTGTATTAGATTTAGCACCCACTGGTCTGTAGTTATGGACTTCCAGGTGCTTTGGAGTTCCTTTTATCTCCACCTACAGGTGTTGTGTGAGTGGAGGGCAATCACAGAGTCACCTGGATGGCTTTGGCGTTGCTCCTCTAGTGGTGCTTCCTCTTGGCGTGCCCCAGCCTCAAAAAATACCTTTGACTGTTGAGGTGGTTGTCACTGTGCTGTTTGCAGGAACAGACTAGACTCCCTGTGGGTTGTAAGAGGTGTAAGTAGTCTCTCTGTCAAATGACACTCCACCTTTTAAGGACAGGGTTGAATATCTGGAGACTGCAGAAGCCCCATGGCCTTAGCCAGATCATTGGCCTTTTTTCATGGATTCAAGTGTCTGACCAACCTCTGGTCGGAACAGATATATGCCTGCAAGAGGGACATCCACTATGGTGGCCTGTACTTCTGGCTTGAAAGCAGAAATACATAAGTGTGCCTTTGCAGCATAATGCTGTGGTGAGTTGTTTGCTTGCTTTATCTGTCAAGTCCAGTTCAGATTTCAGAATCAGTTCGCAATACTCTTGCCCGCGACCACTGCCTTAGCTCATTTTCTGATACTCCTCAGGCAGGTGAGACATAAGAAGCTCCATGTCCTCCCAGTGCTGGTGGGCATCCCTATTCAGGAGACCATTAGAGGTGGCATTACATCCCTGGGTAGCCATCATTCTCCCCACTGCCTCCAGTCTCTTGTGGTCTCTCTGAAACCAGACCGATACTGGCTGGTGACATGCCCTCTTTCTGGCTGTAAATACTATCAACGAGTCTGGCGCCAGATGAGATGGAAAATACCTGTGATCTTGAGAAGAAGCTAAATATCCTCGGACGACAGTGGCCAGTTTTGGAGACGTACGAATAAAAGAACAGATCTCATCTCGGGCAATCTAAAAAAAAATCCTTCTCCACATCTGAGAACTTTTCGTTTCGGATTTTCTCGGACATGTCGATACTAGCGGCTCGAAGACGAAGAGAGTTTGTGGGATTGATCAACGAATTTAAGAACTCGGGGGCACCCGCTGGGATTATGCAACAATCAAAACAGAGTGCTTTACAAAGGACGCACACATGTTTTTTTGTCTGTTGATCAAGCTAAAGAATTTCTACATATAGTGAAGGAGGGTGGTGGGTAAGAAGGGTCAGGGGCTTCCTTTTTTTTTCCTCTCCCCCCTTCTTTATTTTCTTTTTCCCTCTCTTTTTTTCCTCATCCATTTAGAAATACACATAGACATGCATCGAGAAGAAAGGAGAAAAGATAAACCTTTATGGATCAACTAATCTAAGCTCTAATAATTCTGAGCTATCCACTGCTCCTCCTGGGGACGAGCCTTTGAGTACCATATCAAAGTACTCATTTAAGGGGCACAGGGGTATGAGTGGGACAGCCTTTTGGGCACATGACGGGTAGGGCCTTTAAAAAGGGGGTTGGGGGAAGGTGGTTCTTCACTCGGGTGTGCTGGTCAGGGGGTTAAAACAGAAAAATTGCAGTTAGTAAAAATATTGTTTACTGTTTTTGATAAGACTCTGAAAGCTCCAAGGCAAAAAAATCATTTTTAATTTTATAGTTTTATTATTCCGGCACAACTCTAAGTCCCTATCTCTACACAACAAATAATTAGATTGGTTTCCTGCAATATCAATTGGGCTAATAACCAGGTCAAATTGAAAGCTACGTTACAGTGGCTGGTCTCTGCACAAATTCAGATTATCTTACTTCAGGAGACACATTTAAGAGGAGATACATCCCCTTGCAAGCTACCGAGTTTTATTTCTCAAGCTTTTTTGCCTCCGCAGGGGCAGCCGTTAGGGGAGTAGCAATCTTGTTTACTCAGTACTGAAGTGGAGACATTTAATCATTCCAAATCTGAAGTCTTGCTCTTTAATTGCTCTGACCAGGTCCTTCCGTTAGATATGCGGAATCAGGTCCGGTCTTCCGGCCCAATTAGATATTTAGGGATATATGTTTCACACAACCCTTACCAGCTATACCAGCTTAATTACGAAAGCACACTTCTGAAGGCTGAAAATCTCCTAAAACAGTGGCAGAATTTACCACTTTCACTAATAGGGAGAATTGCTGTCATTAAAATGATCTTGCCTTTATTTCTCTTTGTTTTTTCAAATTTATTAAAGTCCCCCAAATTTTTTTTAATAAGGTAGACCAAATACTTCGGTATTTTGTCTGGTCTTGCAGGAAACCTCAGACAAATTTAGACTTTACAACTACCAATTGCAGAGGTCGGGCTTGCACTTCCTCACTTTAAAAAATATTACCAAGCTGCTTTTTTTGATTGGTGCACAAGGTCACTTATCAGACGTGATCTGGGGTGCAATTTTTACTTGGAGCAAATGTTTTTGGAATCCGGTTCCCACCTTGTTCCCTTTATTAAAATTCCGAGGCTCCCAAAGCGAAGTAGATATAAGACACCTCAAATTCTTTTTGATTGGTTTCTTCAATTGAAGCAGGAATATCAGTTTACCTCTTTTCATCCAGAAATGCTAATCTCCCACAGTAGAGGGATAGGTTTTCAAATAAGACAAAGAAATATAACATGTATCAGTGTGGGGTTTTTAGTATTGACAGGAATAATGGCGCTCAAGCTAATTCGCGCTGGGTTTATGTTATACTAGGAGTGTGAACGGTGCAAACCAGGTCAGGGGATATGCCCTAAAACCCCCGTGATGGTATGGATAGAAATCCACACAAATGAAGTAGGTACAGTCCCGGGCACACATAACGAGGATATAATATCAGGAGAAATGTCTCATACTGCAGAAATGTAGAGGGTCTACACCAGAATGATAATCATAGGTGTTTAATATAGTAACAGAGCATAAGCAACCAGCCAAAACAAAAGCAACCAGCCGACACGTGTTTCGTCACAAAGGGTAGTAACCCGTGACTCTTCAGGGCTGAAAGGCGGTGCCAACAAGGTGGATTCAAGTGACCGTTCAAGAGTCCAAAACGGCAGGGAAGAGCAGTGCGAACCACGGTAGGTGGACTACTGCCAAATGTAAGGAAAGGAAGACTGATATCGCCGGGCGGCGGATAAGCCGATGAGGACTATTGACCTTCAGAGAAGTCGATGCAGTCTGTGGCGACGAAATTAACCAAGTGCTAAGTAGCACAAGGGGGAATATAGAATTAGGCGTGCCAGGTCAGTAGTCCAGGACGACAACGGCGGAACCATTTTCCTTCCTGAACAACACTTCTCCCAGTTTCCTGTACTCCGGCGCATCCGCCGTTGTCGTCCTGGACTACTGACCTGGCACGCCTAATTCTATATTCCCCCTTGTGCTACTTAGCACTTGGTTAATTTCGTCGCCACAGACTGCATCGACTTCTCTGAAGGTCAATAGTCCTCATCGGCGGCGATATCCGTCTTCCTTTCCTTACATTTTGCAGTAGTCCACCTACCGTGGTTCGCACTGCTCTTCCCTGCCGTTTTGGACTCTTGAACGGTCACTTGAATCCACCTTGTTGGCACCGCCTTTCAGCCCTGAAGAGTCACGGGTTACTACCCTTTGTGACGAAACACGTGTCGGCTGGTTGCTTTTGTTTTGGCTGGTTGCTTATGCTCTGTTACTATATTAAACACCTATGATTATCATTCTGGTGTAGACCCTCTACATTTCTGCAGTATGAGACATTTCTCCTGATATTATATCCTCGTTACGTGTGCCCGGGACTGTACCAAAGAAATATAACAGCCTGGAGGAGATTAGGAGTAATTCGCTTTAGGGATCTCTTCGTGGAGATCAAATTAAATCCTGGAATTAAATTAAACAGTCCTATCCAGAACTTTCATCTTCATTACTTTTTTCATTTTTGCAGCTTAGGAACTTTTTTTTAAGAAGTTCTCAAGTCTCCTCAGATCCACAAGTAAATCTGATCAGTCTTAATTTTTATGTAAAAGAAGGCAGAGGGACAGGCAATTGGTATAAAATTTTACTTAGTTATCTTCAGGCTAAAACTGCGCCTAAAACTTTACAAATGATCCTAAACTCTATTTGCAGTAGGCTGGATATGCAAACATGGAGAGCTTATAACATCTGGGCCCATAAAGCCATAAGGGGCGCTAATTTTAAACGTATGGCTTTACTTTCCAGATGGAACCTTAATTACACTCCTCTTCGACTCTCTAATATGTATTCTTCGATTTCAGGAGCATGTTTCAGATGCACACATCCTATTGGGGACTGGCTTCATATCTGCGTTGCATGTCCGGTTTTAGCTAAATTTTGGAACCAGGTGCATCAGTGGCTTAGCAACAAGCTCGAAATAAATTTTGCGCCCGAACCAAGTACTGCTCTTCTCGGATTGACTAATACACTTGCCCTACCAATACAACAACAGTATGTTTTTATTGCATCACTTGTTGCTAGGTCGCTGATCTTGCAAAGATGGAAGGAGGCTGATCCTCCAACATTTTCGCAATGGTTGGTCAAGATGTCTCGTATCAAGGCGAACGAAAAACTATATTCGCAAAGAGTAGGAGCCTTATGGAAATTCTATAAAATATGGGGTGGGGACTAGGTCTATGCATGCCCTTATCCATGTTAAGTCAGCTTTCATTTACACAAGTATAGATTCGTATTTACGTTAATTGACGTGTATTTATCAATTATAGTAATGATAATTCTATTCTGATGAATTGCTTATTTATGTCTGCCTTTACTAACTGCAAATAAAAAAAAAAAAAAAAAAAAAAAGAGAAGATGCCCTGTATTTCTTCTCTGTTCTCGTGTTCCAGATTTAAGTGGGTGGCTTGCTAAACAACTAATTTTCCCTGCTAAAAAATACAGGGGAGCATTTAGAGGATTTGGTTCCCTCTGCAGACAGGACTCAGTCTCTAATAGGCAAGTGTCTTCGCTCTTTACCTTGATCTGAACCCCAAATGCTTCTGTGTCCCTTTTAACCACTCCATGGTTCTCATATAGCAGTGATGGCCTGGAAGGGCTTCTCCTGGGATAAGCATGCCTCGATGTCCTCCAAAAGAGCTTCATCCTCTTCATGTGCCTCAAATTCTAGTCTGCCTGCATTCAGGTGTGTTTAGTGGAACTCTTCCTCCCCCCTTTTCTATATCTTGTACAACCTCAAATGGCATATACATTTTAGGCACCCCTAACTCCTGCTTTGGTCTCTTGATTTCTTAAGACTTAGGTTCCTTGTGTTGTTTCACAGAATCCTCAAAATCGCTTTACCTTTTGATAAGCTGGTCAATTTAGCTCTCCAGTGCCCTCTTCTGCCTCTCGACATCGACTGTATCAGAGGTCTTTTATCGTCTGTGTAGGCTTCTTCCTTCAAGGGTGCCTGGACCTTTTTGATATGGGGTGCAGAGGACTTCGGCTCTATTGTGTTGAACTTCCAACCTCCAGAAGAACTTCAAGGTGCAAGTCTGCCTGGTGTTCCTCCTGAGCTTCCTCTGTCTCAATGTCATCCTCCTCAGGGAAACCTTTGTCCTCCATTGACTGAGCATTGAAAGCCCTGCTATGTCAACAGCCACCCAGTAGGTAAATAAAGCTTGTCCCTGTGTTTTCAAGTCTTATGGTTCCTTGGAAGCAAGGACATGCATACTGTACGTTCGTAGTTCCAATGTCAATTTAGGCAGAATTAAAAGACTGTAATAAACAAAGGGTTCAAGGAACCTGTGAGACCTCATCTTTAGCAACTCATGCACTATGTTAAATTAACACCCGAGAATATCCCAAAACCCCTTGATACAGCATCAAGCATTCATTTCAGAGGTTTCCTCAAAAACTTTCAGTGACTTCTTTGGGAGCTTTCTCGGTGCACCGCCAAACCTAACAAAGGAAAAAAGAATCTAAAAGGTTGTCATGTAATGGGGCACTGTGGGCTTAGTCGGCACACTATCCAAACTCTGCCTATGTCAAGTGTAGATAAAAGATGGTTGAATTATGCACACAATGTGAATCTAAAAAATATTTCATGCTGCAAAATTTATTTTTGCCTTTTCAGACATTTGTTGATAATGCAGAAGTGCAAATTTGAGCCTCCATTTGGGAATATGTACATATTGATCTGCAAATATAGTTATCAGTATTGTGCAGGCAACCACTGATGCAGTGTCTGCTGGGGCCAGTCTCCTCAACATTTGCCTACTAGACCAAAGTGCAGCAGGACAGGTTGTGAAGCTCCTGAAAACACTGAACTGTACTCATCAGTGCGAGCAAGTGAGAGCTAATTTAGTAAGAGGGACCACCACCAGTCCATCAGCCGCAGCAGGTAGGATGCCCAGTGACGGGCTTCCAGGATTTAAAGAGTCAACGCAGTGGCCTAAGCTGCAGCGTATACCTCTCCACCCACCCCTCTGGAGGATGTGCTGCAACGCCTCCCCATTGGAGTCCTAAGCGGATTATTGCCTGAATGTTTTGCAGACTATCCTCAAAATGCAGATATACTCAAGCTCAAGCCGTTTATCTGGGACAGCTAGTCTGTAATTTGAACTGTGTTGAGTTACATTTCGGGTGGTCTCTTGGTACCTACGGCACTCCAGTTGGAAAACCAAATCACCTGCTTTGTACATCAACTCTCAAGTAACCAGGTCAGTACATCGTTACTTAGAAGGAATTACATTATTTTCAGTTAAAACAGATTAAAACGCAACTGGAGGGAATATTTGTTTTTCAAGAGAAACTAGGAAAAAACCCACCAGATTTTTCTGTACTTACATGGCGCCCTCTGGCCTCAAAATAGTACATGTGCAGCCTCTACATTCTAAGCACATTTCTGAGATGGGTGCTCCCGCTAGGACCCACATGAGAGACAGTAGGCCACTTAATAGGCCCTT
This sequence comes from Calotriton arnoldi, assembly GCA_963921515.1. Taxonomy (NCBI): domain Eukaryota; kingdom Metazoa; phylum Chordata; class Amphibia; order Caudata; family Salamandridae; genus Calotriton; species Calotriton arnoldi. The sequence goes on from CAWUFW010004200.1 coordinate 1,017,401, forward strand.
TTGACCATCTGCAAGTTCCTGCGACTCGCTGTTTTGCCCCGGACCTAATTCCTGTCCTCTTTGGAGCACAGCTCACTCCATGACTTCAGCTCGTTGTCTACTGTACAGGGGCCGGCAGGTTTACATATGAACTGTGAGCAGGGTCTCCGTCAATGGCAAGAGGCACCAGCATGCGATCTTCCTCTTCACTGAGAGAAGGATGGAGCTTTGCTTTCTGGAAGCCAAGGTACCACGATTGTGGCAACACAGATCACTGTGCGTATGTGTACTACTAGAGTCGATGCGTTCTCATAAAGCATTGTATCCATCACTTGCCTTCTTAGTTTTACATTGTGATCATCTAAAAAGCATACCTGTCCGAGCTGAAACCCCAATACAGAATACAAACTACATAATGAACATGTTCAACAAAAATGTACAAGACAAGAAGGGGCCCATGTGCCAGTGTTGCTGAAGCAAATACATTAATTCAGAAAATCTGCTAGTATATGAGCTTTTGAGAGTGCAGCTCAGAAACGTGAAGAGGCAGCCACTGCTGTTTCCTCGAGTGTTCTCAGAACATAATAGCAAACACAGGTGTATGGACCCGTTCTGACCCTGTATACCAAAGTAGGACATGTTCATTATACAGCCCCAGAATCACCAAATTCAACCTCATTCCAACTGCCTCCATGCCAAAATGAAGCTTCAAACATACTGCAGAAACAAGGCTGGACACTTGGCAAAATCACCTATACAAACCACTGCAACCCTATTTAATGAAACAAAGCAGTATTCTTACTCTCCTCAAGAAGGAAAATACGTTCACCAAAGGAACGTGCTGTCACTCTGCTCACATTAAACTTTTTGAGGGCAGAGTCCACTTTTTCTCCAGAGAGGCGAGAGCAGTCGCTTGGACACCTTCAGAGAAGCCCGTAGACATTCATGTGTGGCACCGAAGAGCCACACTAGTGCCCACTGTTTAACCGAAACAGAAGGTTGCCCCGGAACAGCAAGTAAAACTTGTGCCACTGTGTCCCAAACGGCAAAAGAGTAGTGACCTAGAAGGCAGTGGACATTCACTGACCTCAAGGCAAGGCTCACGGAGGAGAAAATTCATTTCCCAAAAAGGTCTTTTCCTTTAGATTCATGATCAGGCAGAGGAGAAGGAAAAGCATGGTCATTTACTTTGCTTGTGGACCCCTTTACTACCTAACTATATGGTGTCGGATGTGGTGTAAAAAAGGTTAGGTTGCCTGATTTGGGGGGAGAGGGAGATGGAGATCAACGGCCTACCTTTTAGCAGGCGGATGCGAACATTGTTTCAATCACATACCCAAAAGAGTATCCGTGCAGGCCTCGTTAAATGGTAAGAGACTCTGTAGGTGCCTGACCTGGTTGAAGTACCTCAGTCAACACATTAGTCTTCACCTCCATAAGGTGGAGCTGTAAGTCAAGAACTTTAGCCACCCTTCGTATAACAACTGCAAAGAAGGCGCTTTCCTCGCAGCAGGACCATTGAAACCCCCAGGATTGCCAACTGGCTGTGTGCTGGTTGGAGCCGCGCAGGCGCATCCTTCTCCGAAGTCAGAGTCGATGTGAGGTGAACTGGTACAGGGGATGGCGCCAGAACCTAAGTCAGCACCAGACTTCATGGGGCACGGATGGCTCTGAGGGTAGACTCGCCCGAGGAGTTCTGACTGGAGGCCCCTGCAGTTCTTTGGGGCCTTAAGACACGTCAGAGGGAGCAGTGGCGTAACGAAAGTTTAAGGGGCCCCCATGCAATGTACACGGAGGGGCCCCCGCTCCGGATTTAATACGGAGCGCTCAAGCCTAAGTACTTTGCTGAGGGGGCCCCCTGCAGCTCAGGGGCCCCCCCGCACCGCAGGGGATGCGGGGGCCTGTGTTACGCCCCTGAGAGGGAGCCGGTAAACTGATGAAAAAGCACAGCATGCCCTCTAAGGCGGACTCTACTTGCAGTGACGTCGCCAACTGACCAGAGAATCTGGGGTGCACCAAGACTAGACTCTGGGAGATCAGGAGGCACGCTGAAGCCCTTGCCCCCTCGCTGGAGTCAGAGTGATGGGAAAGCGCTGATTTCCGCTTCAACTTCTGTTTTTTTGGACGCATCCAAGACGTCGACAGCAATAATCATCTGCTGCTGGAACAACTTTAGGACCAGGAGTTCCTTTCAACTTTGACTGGTCACGTCGAGGATGTAAAATGTAGCCAACAGTTCTGAATGGACTTTGCATTCATCTGGGTGTAGTCATTGCAAGCCCCTAAGTTGTGCTCAGACCCCAGACACCATAAGCATACTTTGTGATGGTCTCTATGTGACAGTACCTACACGGTTTGAACTCTGTCTTCTGGGGGGGTCGGCAATTTCCCATGCACACTGGTAAATCTTGATAAAATCTGAGGTATCATGGACCAAGGAGATGCTCCCGATCTGTGTCTGAAAGCACAGAAAGAAAGGCACTGAGTTCAGCATGCATGAGTGGTGCTTATATGCACAACACCACCTACCACAGTGCTGGAGTACTGCTTTAAAGGTTCAAGATCCAGTCTAATGCCTGGTGAATATTCAGGAATCTGCTGTTAGAAGTATATATCAGACAATAAGTTACTTCTCAGAGCAAACTCAAGGAACAGGTAGAAAGAAGGAAATTTAAAACAGGAAAGAAGGAAGAATGGACTGCAGGAATAACCGAGAGAAGGGAGGAAATAAATGCTAATCTCTCTATAGGCACTCAAAAAGCACCACCACAATTTTGTACACAGCAAAAAAAAAAAAAAAAAAGAGCAAAAGCCGATAACCACGTATTTTTACAATCTTTGAAAACATTGGAAACCACAGAAAAAAACACACTAGAATTCACAGCAAATGGTAACTAAAAAAAGGAAAGTCAAAACTGAACTGACTCAGCCTCACAAATAAATGGTCTAAACGTTGTAGTTTTAGACAGATACAGGGTAAAAGACGAGTTATTGCTCATTCTCGTCACCGCATTAAAGGGGGTGGAGGTTCAATTCACGTTAGGAATGATTTAGTTACCAGATTAAGTACCTAAGTTATAAAAGGCTTTAGAGAGCGGTATTGTGTAAAGAGATGCACCCACGGGCCTGGTGCAATCACATGTTCAGGGTACCAAATGGGGAACTTGGGAGTCAGGGTCTAGTCATATGTCTACACTGCAATATCCACGTCAGGGATACCAATTGATCAGTCCTGGCCCAGGAGACGCTTAAAAAGGTTTTAAAAAAATAAATAAAAAACACAGCAAAAAATAAGTGTCCCAAACAGACATTTAATGATCCCGGCTTCTACACACACTCAGCCCTAAAACATCTACCTCACTGGTCCTCAGGTTCTGTGATAGAACAGCAGAGTACTGCTTTCCCTCCTCACAGAACATGTGACAGTAACAGATCTTCCTGCAAAAGGAATGACCTGCTACAAACCTTGCTGAAAACACATTTTAGCGTCCTGTTCAGATGTTTCTTCAATTTTTCAGAAGTCCAGTAAAGCAACTTTTCAAGGCAGACAGTATTCATCTAAAAGCAGGGGTACCGGTGGGAACCCCGGGCCAATCAAGTTAGGGTGCTAGGTTAAAAATTATTATCGGAGCGAAACAAGCATGCATTACAATGTCTTTCATCCCATGTGGTTTTTTTTTTTAAGGGAGAGGAAGCAATGCACTAACTGGTCCCAGGAATACATATTCCTAGAGGGATACTGTAAACGCCACAAGTCCAGCATTTCCTAATTTCCATACCCTCCTTGGCTCAACTGAAACAGTGATAGCCAGAGGATGGAGACTGAGACTCACTCAATGCAGACAACTTGAGCCAATGTAAGCTATCTCTAGGCAGGCCAAGAATCAATCACCACTGTGGTAAAACCATTTTGGGCCAGTCCTTTGTATTCATTCAAGGCTCTGGGCGGAATGTATGTTGCAGTTAGAAATCAGATAGACTTAAAAGAATCAGTTTATGGAGAAGCAGCAGCTCAGGGGGATGAATTGGTCATTCATACCATGGGCAGAGCGAGATGGGTCAAATGGACAAGTTACTTACCTTCAGTAACGCCTTATCTGTTAGAGACATGATCTAGCCGCAGATTCCTTACCTTTGAACGTCCAGGCGTCAGGCTGGATCCGGAAGATTTTTGATAGCAGAACCGTGGCGCACCAGTAGGTGGAGTCGGTCGACTCCGTGTGACGTCGTAGGCATCCTGTTCGTCGTCTTGACATCTGCGTGGTCAATATAACCGCAAGTCCGGCGCGCTGTCAGTACTTTTCACGACTTGCCACACCAGAAGTGCGAACCAAAAAGACAATAGGGCTCTGAATAGAAAAGCCCTCGACAATAGAGCCAATCTGCAGTGTGGGGGGGATGGGTGGTCAGTAGGGAATCTGCGGCTAGATCATGTCTCTACCAGATAAGGCGTTACCGAAGGTAAGTAACTTGTCCATCTGATACAACATCTAGCCGCAGATTCCTTACCTTTGAACAGATACCCAAGCAATGCCATCCCCTGAGGGACAGCGGAAAGGTTTAGACCAGGAAGTCCTGCAAGACAGAGCGACCAAACAGGCCTTCTCTGTGAACCTGGGAATCCAGGCAATAGTGTCTGGCAAACGTGTGCAGAGATACCCACGTGGCTGCTTGGCAGATATCTGAAAAAGGAACACCACGGAGGGCCGTGGTGGTTGCTTTTGCCCAGGTGGAATCTACTCTAAGCCCTTCAGGAGGATCCTTCTTCGCTAAGGCCCAACAAATTTTGATGCAGAGGATAACCCAGTGGGATATAGTCCTCTTTTGGACAGCATACCCTTTCTTTGCACCCACGTACCCTATAAATACTTGGTCAACCACCCGGGACTTATTGGTTCGATTGAGGTAGAACAATAATGCTCTTTTTAGGTCCAGACGATGGAGACGCTCCTCTTCCTTGGAAGGGTGCAGAAGTGCATAGAATGTGGGTAGAGTAACCGACTGTCCCATGTGGAAGGGTGTCGCCACCTTAGGTAGAAAAGATGCCGGAAAGACCGTCAGGTAAGGAGGCTGTGATGACAGTGCCTGCAGTTCGCTCACCCTCCTGGCAGAGGTTATTGC